>JALJCO010004673.1:0-93246 GCA_023101725.1 Atherinomorus stipes | reverse complement strand
GATGGTGGTAGCCTATCAGATGTCATGATGATGCTGCTATAATTAGTGATTATGATGATATTTTGGTATCTTTCAGTACACTTTAACACTGAGTTATTGCACATTATGTTTTGGTAAATTTATAACAATTACATTTTATATTTGAACATTTTCCACTGAAAACATTTAAATAATCTTAACCTGCGCTTCAGTTATTTGATAACTGAAATAAGTTTTTAATCTTATTTTTGTTTAATTTCTTTATCAATATAATTTATTATTGTTTCTCAAGTTTTACTTATATCTAATATTGCCCTTGGATTCAAGATATTAATGCAAACTGCAATCATGAGGTTTTTTTAAAGGGACCAAAAGTGTCGGTATTGGTATTGGTATCAATAAAAATCTCATTACCTATTGAAGAGGGGGTTTCATGTCATTATCGGGCACATAATTCCCTTTTATGGCACAACCAAATACCTTTGTTACCTTCAGTAGTTTTGAAAATACAGTAAACATAAAAAACAAGCTAAAGAAATGTGACACCATCCATGTTCGTGGTATGGGAGGTATATACGATGTCTATGCTCTGTGTAGCAACTGTTCTGGCAGCCATGTTGGTTTCCACAGAAGATTCATGGATTTCTCAAATATGGGTGAATGAGTAAAAAAAAAAAAAAAAAAAAAAAAACTGGGCATGTTTTATGGGGAGGGAATAACATGATAACATAAGAAAAAGCTCAAATAAGTGAGTTTGACATAATGACATGGCAAAAATGTTTAAGTAAATACAACTCAAAATGAAATGCCGTGCTTTCGATGGCCGCTGTGGGTCTGACTTGCTATTATTTATTTAACAAAGAAAACATTAAAGCTTTTACTTTGAAAGATTCTTGCCCGGATGTTGCTGCTCCCGGAAACTGCTGCAGTTTCCGGTTAAAGCTGCACTTGGCGGGTCGCAAGAAATGAGCATTTCCATAGCAGTGCTCCACAGTCGGAAGTCAGTGATCATCCGTCCGTGATGTCCAAACTAGAGAATACTGAAACTGACCGGAAACGTCCTCCCCCCATTAAAGTCCTGTCCGGCCAGCTGAGGACTGCGGGGGTCCGGGGCGCCGCTGACTGTGGGGAGGGATGTGTTATTAGAGTAGCGCGGGGGCGCTCATTGCGTGTGTCTATGGTGTGGATGCAGGGGACTATAATGGAAGTCCAGCTGGAGAAAAACTCCGTGCTGCTGATGGATGAAACGGGAACTTTCACAGTTCAAGGCGTTAACAATATTCCCAGAGGAAAACCCTGCCTGTTCCAAGGTGAAGTAACCTGAGCAGACCTTTCTGATGCGTTTAAAGACCTTAACGCTTTCAAAGTGTGCCTCTAAGCAGCACTGTTAGGCAAATCCACACCAAGCTTATATGATTATTTTAAATTATTTGTTCGGAAATGCTCAGTCATCCGTCTATTCAGAAAACAATGGGAAAAGAAAATAAGCTAGACTTTGCTTTTAATTTTGTGTCTTTACGTTAATGGAGCCTTTACAAACAGCTTTTCTTAGTAAATATCTGTATAGATCAATCAAAACTCATGTTAATCTCTGCAGTATTTACTTTCTTAAAAGTTATGTCTTTTAGAAGAATAGCCAGTCTCACACGACTCAAACAGGATAATTTTTTTGTTTGTTTTGTTTTTTAAGGGAAAAAAAAGCTATCATGGAAGTTTAATATAGGCCTACTGTAATAAATAAATAAAAAATACAGGAAATGGTTTGGCAAAGTGAGGGTACAGTAAGTATACAGATATTCATTTTAAGAAAAAAAAAAGTATGTATTGAAGATTGTTGCGTGGGGGGGATTATTGCACATAATAGTTAATATTCCACAGGTTTTAAAAGTGATATAGATTGCTAAGAGTCGTACAGGTTTATTGACTTTGTCATGTTATTGGTAGATGTTGAACCCAATCTAAACTTTAATCATTCATGAGCTGTCTTTTACACTTACCATTTACTACAGTCGGCAATGAGAATTGCATATCTGCTCGCTGAAAGACAAACTTAACTGCACACAAGTATCTTAAGTTTCTCTAAACCTGCAGCCACGTTTGCATTTCCACCTTTTTCCTTTGAATGCATCATGCTGTTAACCCTTGCTGCTACTGTTGCAGGCAAATATGTGATGGTGATGGGTGTGATCCAGACCCTCTCCCCGGAGCCAGTCATCCGTGCAGTGAAGATGGCTGACCTCTCAGAGTCGGCCGGACTACACAGGCAGATGTGGAAGGTGGAAGTGGAAGACCTGCAGCAGGTGCTGACCTGAACGCAGAGCTGCAGGTGGAGATCCTGCTGATGTTACAACAGACTGCACAATGCTGCAGTGATTCTCAAACTCCAACTACCTCAAAGGACTCAGATTTTTTCTAGATGTCAATCTTATATATTTGAGGATGAACACAGTGGAGACATTTGTAAGTAAGCAAAACCTGTACTCTTGATGTTTCATGTGACATTTCAGTTGACTTTCACATGGCTCCAATTCTGTATGGATGTGGACCTGTCATTTAATGTTCAAGTCCATTTCAAGTTTTGGACATGAAGCTCTGCTTAATTGATATGTGGACTTCAGTCTTGTACAGTGTTTTTATACCACATGTATTCATTTGTAATGATTTACAGCAGACAGCCTAATAAACCTGGTGTTTTCCTGTAGGTGATGTCTGCCAGTATTCTTGCTCAACTTGAAACTGAAATCTTAATACAACTGACAGACAGCAGTTTCAATAGATTAAAAAAAGCTTTATTTGGTAGGGTGCCCATTACACTGGTAACACTATTAGATAAATGGAAAGTGAAAATGACCTATGTTGACTGATTAAAACAAAAAAATGTCAACCAAACTCTCAATTTAAGTAATTCATACTTAAAACAGGAAAGGTCATTAACATATACAAACTGCTTGTGAAAAGAATTTTTTTTTTCTTTAGGTCAACTCTAAGTATCAGAACATGTCTGATTCAAGGTTTATACATGCTATTATCGTCACCATTTTCAGGTGTTCTACTGAACGATGCATAGCAAAGCTTCAAGTGTTGCACACTGAATATTTGCCATTAATGATAACACTCAGATCTGATCAGAGAAAACCAGCCACCAATCAGAGGGACGGTCCTGAATGCCCTCCTTTTTAAATCATGCTGTGATCAGGCTACTTCCTGTGTTCAGCAGAGGCTCTCAAGAACGACTCGACTCAAGACTGAATACTGCACTTGTTGCAATAGAGCATGAATATTGTCATCACATCATTATTTAATGTCTTTAAGCAGAAAACTGTATTTTCCAAAGTCATTGTCGTTTGGTGCTATAAGATGATCTTTTCTGGCTTTGGCAAGTTTCATCAAAAGGAATTCCCTGCGCTCCATCCACTCCTTGAGCTCCGGCTCCCCATGTGCAAGCTTACACAAGTCATCCTCTGTGCATGTGCCTTTGAGGAACCTGTAGACACAGGAGATCAAACATGAAACATCAAAAACTTCTGCAATGACACCGTTGGCTGCATCTGATAATCTTACCTCTCACAAACTTTGAAAGTGCCAGTTGGAAATCTGTATTGCCAGCAGTTCTGATCATCCTCCGAGTTGAAAACTCTGTCTTTGTGTTTATCTGAAGTGATATGCTGCTGCCACTGCTTCTCACTGTTGCAGTTTTTACCACACAGCCAACAATGATTGCCAGCCTGCACACAAACAAATCATTATTAAGTTCATTTTGCGCCATATATATTGAAAGTTTCCAATGATTTAGAATAATGTAAAAGCTCTGAAACAATCAGTTCTTATATATTCCATTTCACCAGAACTCCCGTGTACATAACCAGGCTGAAGCAGGCCCCCATTTGCCAGCTTGTCAACTCACCACTTCCTCAGCGTAGTCTGTTGGCATGTGAATCTGTTTGCCGTTCTCCCTGACAGAGTTATTGGATGATTCCTCGCCCCATCCAGGCTTTTGAGATTGCAGCCACTGTTCATAAAGCTGATCCATATCTGGAACTAGATGTAGGTATAGAATTAGAGCTGCATCACATACCAACTCCATTCCAAAGAAATTCTATTAAGTAAAGGAGCTTTGGGAAAAACTCACTGTTGTTTTCCTTCATGTAGGTCCAAAGGTCTCTTTCTTCACCACTGTGAGCAAATGTGCAATTCCCAATGTACTGACACTTCTTGCCAGCTGTCACATGCATGCAAATCTTCAGGAAAAAAAGAAAAATCTGGTTACTAAAAAAAAAACACTGTTGCATGTTGCTGAAACGTGAAATAAAATTTAAAAAAGTTAAATATGTACCTCAAATTGAGATGGGATGGGTTTTTTGGTTGGAAGTGGTCTTACTGTTGTCCACTTTTTCCTTTCATGGGAACTTACAAGCACCACCCGCCTGTCTTTCGCCCACCTAAGATACAAAATCAGCTTAATTTAGTGGGCACATAATTTTAAGGTTAAAAATATTCATAAACACATCCAAATACTCACGTGTGTCTTGCCTTGGCCGAGCAATACTTCTTGTTTTTGTCAGCTTCACTAAGTTGGCCGTTTCTCCAACACTGGCCACAAACAAACATCATCTTCAGATTTGGAGGGCCAAACCTCCTCTGGGTACTGGAAAGCTGCAGACAAGTTTGGAAGGTGAAAATTAGAATAAATTAATGTGCATATGCTTCTGTAGTTTTACTACAGATGACCGCCTACTGTCTAACCAAGCATGTATAAGAACTTTCACATTCATGCAAAAATTTACTTTATCCAACATAAACATTAAGCAATTGTGTGTCCTGCCAGTCTTACCTGCACACCCTGCAATGAAGCTGCTACATTCCAATACTTTTTTGCCTCTTGGACGATACTTTCATGGGTGATACCTGCATGATGAATAAAAAAAAAAAAAATCATGTATTGAGATAAAACAAAATGTTTAAAACACCAGTCCTTGTGGAGAAGAACATCTGAGAACTGTATTTCGGAAACAGCACAACTCAGCTATCCTAGGGTGGCCAGAAAGCAATCGTACCAAGCTCGTGCTGCATCATCCAGACTTTCAGCTCGATGAGGCTGTGGGCATAGAAGCACTCATCCTCTCGTACGCAGCCATAACGAACTTCATGTCGACACAGATCCAACTGGCTGTGGGGGTTCAAAGGTCTGATTTTTGAATAGCGAACCGTATTCTCCTTCAAAATGTGGACCAGGCACCTGGGAGACAAACAGAACTAAAAGTTAGCATTTTACTTTTTTTCTCCTCCCTTCTGTAATCTCAAATCCTCGGTGAGCACCAGAATCTCTCACGACTGCTAATATATACGCCTTCTACTACAAGTGAGGAAATACTGGAAGACTCACTTATGTTCCTCAAAGTCATGCTTTGTCACCGGATGAGAGCAAAGTGAAGGGTCGTCTTTGTTGGTTTTGCTGATTATTCTGGGCTTATGGTCAAAGCACACCTGCAGAACAAACATGTAATGAAATAGAGGAAACTAAATAAATGATCTTGCTCTCAAAAATAAAAGGGTGATCATTTATCAACACATACAGACATTTTAAATTTGTTTTATTCAATGATAAGTGTTTTGCTTTTGGTCTCCATCCCCTCCTCTCAGTGGGCATCATCATCATAATCATCTTCAAAACAATACTTCAGTCTGGTTTGGCTAATATATTAGAAGCTGGATTTCTTTGGTCTCTTAACCTGAGCAAATCTGATTTGAAATGGCATAACTACAGATGAAAGCTGTGTGAGAGATGTTTTCAGTCTCTGAACTACCATATTAGTTTTTTTTTTCTCTCCTAATCATCTTGAATCATACAAACACACACAATCACTTTTGGATGCAGAACAATAGTAAGTCTTAACCTACAAAGACAAGCTAGTAGTTATGAACAGGAAAGCAATTAGTAGAGAAAACTAGAAACTTCTCTAAAATCCACAACAACTTGCAAACATTCTGTTGTAGCTTCTGTATCTACAGTCACAATTATTTCAATAAGCTGCCTGCCTCTATTAAACAGCTGAGTCTTGACTGTATGTGGCGATTTGTGCATATGGCTAACTGGGCACCCGACTGCTCCACTGCTCCAATCAGAGCAAAAAGCAAACAAATCCCTCTCACCCCCTTCTTTTAAGCAACATTAACATAATTAAAAACACAAAGACACAGTTGAAGTAGTTTCTAAATTTAAAAGGGGGGGGGGGGCACACTCAAATTAAATGTCGTTCAAGCCGAAAGATTTATGGCCAAACAAAATAATTCTGCCACAGAGTTGCATTAGTAAATCAGTCTGCACAGACTATGTTGGCAGGAATGAAACCTCTTTCAGGATGTTGGTCCACTTGATGCTGTTCTTTATTTACCAGAAAGAATAAGTAAATTTAGCCTGTAAGGGCGCATTCACAAAGCTTTTTTTAATCGATTCAGATTCCGTTTGCTTGGAAAGTCTGCTTCGTTTAGGGGAGTTGTGAATGCGCAAACGGACTCTGATCCGGAACAAACAACCGGACTCGATCCGCCTGCAAACGCAGGTCTCGGCCCAATTCAAGTGAACCAAAGACAGGAAGTGGACTACAAATTGCATTGGCATTGTGGGTCAAACGTTGGACAACGTGAGTAAACTCTACGACAACAAACACACGTGTGGGACTGCAGTACTTATAAAGATGGCACGTGGTCAGATGTGCAGTTTTGAGGAAGTAAAAGCGTTAATCGATGTTTGATCTGATGAAAGCATATCCAGCTCCTCGTACAAAAATAATGTCGCTTTGTGGAGGAAACAAAAGTTGTTTGAACCTTCTTGTACGTGAGTCTTGTCCTCGCCTAAGGTAAATCCGAGAGCAGCGCCACCTGAGATTCTCATTCTTGGCCCGTTTGGCAATAGTGCAACGTGAATGCGATCTCGGTCCAGAAGACCACCCCCGCCCCCAACCGAACCGAGTCCCCAAATGGACAGACTACTAACAGAGACTGTTTTCTGAATGCGCCCCAACAGATTTTCCAATGATGCTTCTCCAGTTATTCCTTCTTTAAAGTTCACATGGGAGAGGAAAGTTATTAAATGATCATATGCCACATTAAGATTGTTTACTCTACAAGATCTGAAAAAGTTGCCCACTTTGTTTACTGGCATTTGTCAATGGTTACACTCCTCCACCATAAATACAGAGTATTCACTCTGATTCAGAAACACAAACCAGACTTGTATTTTATCATTCATCAGGCAGTATTCCTAAATAATAACCAGCTCTGAGCCTTTCAGAGAGGTATGGTGAAATCTCGCTTGGTTGCTGAGTCAATGATGTGATTATCAGTCTGAGCTGCAGACTCGACTGAATGGAAGCAGAGAAAACTACAAAGCAAAACCTATACGTGTCTGTGGTCAAGAAACATTACTTGTTAAATGTTAATTAAATCTGTTGAAGTCTGGTTTCAAAATTTTAAGCAGTCAGTGGCTGGCTGAGAGGACTTTCAATCTGACATTAATACAGGGTAATAATGACTGGCTCTATCACACACGGTTCTTTGTAAAGTATTGTAAAGCAATTCACACTTTAAATGTTATTTAATTTCAAATAAAGCAAAGAAAACAAAACCCTGGAATGGTCTGGGCTGTTGTAACTGCATCCTCATTCTGAACATTGGTGTAGCTTTGGTTAAAAAAAAACAAAACACCCACCCCACAGAGAAACATGAATATTCCACGATGCTCCTGCAAGATCTTTGGGACAGTCAGCCTGACGTTAGAGTTTGGCCCAAAAGGATCGAAGAGCAATTCCCTGGAGATAAACCCTTTCCGCTCTAGAGTCCAAACATCAATCTCCTCCTGGCAGTATGCAAATGTGCAGTGGCCAGGGTACAGGCACTCTTTTCCAACAGCCACCTCTGAAACAGGTAAGGTCACATTTTAGTATTCACTCTTAGTGCACACATGACTGTAGAGAGCAAAGAGTACACAGTGTCAGGAAGAAAGTGACGGTTACAAAATATGTTACAAAGCTCTTCTAGTGCAGAATGTATTTTAAATAAGGATAAATTGTGCTGTACTACACAAAGGAACACTTTAAAAATGCTTAAAACTGACAGCTTAGCTCCACCGAAATTCTAGAACGAAAACTTGAGAAGAGAGGATCATTTTCCTTTAAATCTTTTTTTTAAATGGAGTAATATTACATTTAGCGTGTAAAAGTCACCTTTGCAAATGTAATAAGGTCCAACATATTGGGTTTTTGTTGGTCTGGGTCGAATGAGCTTCCACGTTTTGTCTGGTGAATGCTTGATTCTGCCTAGTAATACATCCTTTTTGCATTTATGCTCTTCAGTGTGAAGAGTGTAATCCAACACTCCAGGTCCTGCAGCAATGAACAAAGAAAAAAAAAGAAAATCCCTTCAACATCAAGCAACTCTTCCTCACGTAAAGAGACAAACAGTTCCAGTCCACTGCAACACAAGGAGCAAACAAATGACCAAACTTTCACAAAAATTCCTCACCAGTTTTGACATAGCACACCGAGCAGGCTTGTTTGAATTCATGTGTTTCAGCTAAAGGGTTCTTTGCTAAATCCACAGCAGGGGGCCCCTTCACATCAGGCATGCCCACCGCCATCCCCATCGGAGCTTCATTATTGTTGATCTGCAATTAAAAAGACATTTAAAAGCATTAAGAGGTTGGAGCAAAGTCTAAGTCACTGATGGCTTAACATTTATAATGAAATAGACTTATTACCTGTGGAATGAAGGGACTCGGAACAAAATCTAAAAGTTTTGGAAGTGGGGGTGGTGGAGAGAGAAAAAAAAAAAAAAAAAATCAGTATTCATTGAATACAAAACAGTTTCATCTAAACCAATGTTGATCTAAACCAGCTGGTTTTCCATGTTTCCCTGCTTCAACACACTCAACTCAAATGGATCCAACAGCCTATGAAGTTCTCAGACTCATTAATTCCAGTTAGGTGTGTTGGAGCCGGGAAACATGGAATACCTGCAGGGTGAAGGCTAAGGTTCCCCGCCACTGATCTAAACTAAAGTAAAACTACAGAGGAGATTAATTACTTACCTGTTTTATAGTCCGATATGCTCAGACTATCCAGAGAGTCCAATGGTGGGGGCAAAGAGTCAAAAGTGTCCATACCAAAATAAGTACTTGACCCCGATTTGTGATACAGAGGTGGCAGAGTTACAGTACACTGCTGGGAACCACCTTGTAGAAATGGGTTTATGTGAGATGGCATGAGGAATGGACTGGACATGGAACTGCCCGAGGCAATACTGGTTGGCAAAGGAAGAGGCCCTTTCACAGTGGGAATATCCTGGTGGAAGAGGGAGGGGGGAAAAAAGTTACACTTAGTGAGATGTCAACTCAGTGTCATATTTTAGTCATATGTAAGGTCACATCTGACTTTGAGTGTCCTAAGTAGTGCTATCGAATAAAATGTATTATTAATATTGTTATCTGCTCACTAACCAAGGCTGATTCAGGGCCAGCTTGGTCCAGTAAATCGTCTAAGTCATCCCCGATGATGTCAGCATCAAAATCTTGACTAGGTTCCAGAATCGGGCAAGGCTTGCTGGTTCGGCACCCGTTTACAAATGTGAGCACGGGAAGAGGAACTGATGTGGATGCAGACACAGAGAGGGGGACAGACTCAAAGCCTGGAGGCTCCGATGGGGTTACAGATAAGATGCTGTTGCTATGAGGAAGTTCATCCGCCACAGAGTCATTGAGAGGTGGATGTACTGCCACTGGAGGTTGGATTGGAGGTGGACATGGAGCCAAAACACTGCTATCCTGGTTCAACTGAGGCACTTCTAGAACACAGGAACAAAAATATTGGGGATGATAAGTGTTCATCTGTTTTTCTTCTGTAAGGAAAATCAAAGCTTCTTAAATATTAAAACTTACCAATTTCTATATCTTCAACTGAAGGAGAGCCATGTGAAAACTGAAAATAAACAATTCTTATTAAGGCTGGGAAAAAATATTGATACACTGAAATATTGCGATAATTTCAAATGCTGATATATTGATATTTAAAAATGCATCGATCCGTTTTAATAATGAAAACTCGCGAGATTTTGTCATTCAGTCAAGAAACCTCGCGAGATTTCGTAAGATAACAGCGAAATCTTGCAAGATTTCGTTGGTAAAATAGATCAATATTGCATTTTTGAATATCTATATGAAATCTACATATGAAAATATTGCGATATTTCAGTGTATTGATATTTTTTCCCAGGCCTAATTTTTATGAAGAATATATTTTTCAGAGCGAATGTTGTCATATGTTATGTTGTGTAGGAAATGTGTCTTACTTTGTCACATGGTGAATCTTGATAATTTGATCCTCGCAAAACATTCAAGGCAGGCTGTTAAAAAACAAAACAAAAAACAAAACAGGTTAAGATAGCCATCAATTCAAAAGCAAAACATGTATCCATTTAAAAAACAAGTTATGAGTCAGGAAGAGCGAATTTAAACTTGTCACAACTACAACATGCAGAACTAGTTCTTAGATTAACAAGACTCCTTTGAAAGTTGATTTGCTTCTCAGTCGTTGCATTTTGTGTCATCATTCATACATACCTTACTTCTGACATAAGCTTTACGGATTTTCAACCCCAAAATTTTGGCAAGGTCCTGAGTCAGCTGTGTGACATTGGAATCCTAAGGAAACAAGCATATTTTCCAGATTATTTACATCAAGTACCCAATATTTTGTATACTTTCTCTTATTGAAACGCAGAGCTGATCTTTCAACCCAACATTAATCTAAAACACTGAAAACCTGAACACTGAAATATTCATCTGACAGAACTACTGTAAATTAAACACAATCTGAGAAAACTAGAAATGTCAGATAGAAAAATGTCATAACGGTTGGACATGCCCTCATCCTAAAGCCGTAAAAATATATATATTGTTGGTTTAAAAAGGACATGATAAAATGCTCCAGAGATTCCTTGCCCTTGTTGAATAAATCAGCTCCAGTATGCAGATACGAGTCCTTACCTGAGGCACTGCAAGAGAGCATTTGGCAACAGCCTCATAGGCCTCTTGATGTCTCCCCATCTCTTTCAAGGCTTTTGCTTTTCTGTACAGCGCTTTGTAGTTCCCCTCATTTAACTGGAGAGCTTTTTCACAGTCTTCTAGTGCTTGGTCATACAGTCCCTTATGAATGGCAACAAAAAACATGTTGCAGAGTTAGACAAGCTTACCTTAGTGCTGAAAAGATAAATCACACTCATTATGAATTGACTGCTCAGCTATTTGAATCGAGCATGGGTGTGTGCCTTCTGATGAGATGTTTTTGCTGCTGTGTGAAATGACTCAGTGCAGACTGACGCTGACAGGAAATGCAAACCAAAATGTTGTGAAGTCCTCGATTTTCCCAAAGGAAGTGTTTTTTAGATCAGTCAACAATTGTCAAATAAAATCTAGTTCAGTTAATTCCTAAACAGCCACATCCTATTATCAAATGAATTTTAAAAAGGTTATATCTATTGATTTTTTTATTAATCTATTTAGAGTCAGAGCATTAATTTCCTGGTATTTTTGGCAACTTGTAACTGCTTTTTTTTTTAAACTTCATATTAGAATTCAAAAATGACCTATTCAAAATTCAACATGATTGCGATACCATATCATTGTGACATAAATTAAAACTACGTTATGTTAACAGTTTCCATTTCATCACCAACACACCCATTGAAATTTCCCTGTGATGTGTTGTCAAAGAGGGGAAATGCACAACAAACACTCTGTTAACCAATAGAGATCATGCAATGCTGGTAGTTTAAAAAACAAAACAAAGTTTAGCTACAAATAAAAGTTAAATGCAAACCATTATGTCCTCAGGCTACACAAGGTGGTCTAACTGGAAACAATGTGCCAGTGGTTAAACAACAAAACCTCCTGAGAACATGCAAACTTATAAACAATGAGCTTCCACATTGTACAATTCCTGTTAATTTATAACTTAAAGTTTCAACAAGAAACCCAAATGTACAAAATGTAAATTACTGTGCATTCATAAAAGAAGGAACTACACATTCGTCAGAATGATGAGCAGCACCTACTTACCGGAACAATATTAAGATACGCTGCAGCTCGATTTGCATACAGTTTTTCCAGCAAACCTGTTGGAATACAGATTTCTTCCGAGTCGGCATAATCTGCTATACTCAGCGCTTCGGTGTACATCTCAATAGATTTAGTCCATTCCCCTTCTTTAAACACGTCATTCCCCTCTCCAAACAGATTCCATACAAGGTCCTTTATGAACACCTGGAAGTTGAACAGAACAAAAGGACACTTACCCTCCATGTAGGACAGAGAAACTGGTTGCTTTTCACTTTACTCAACCCCTGCCCTTTCATTAGACTAACAAACGCACGTGTTAATAGATTATGAAAGGTGGTACACCCACATTCAAATGAACCAAGCTCACCTCATACTGCTCTTGACTTCCAGGAAATGGAAGGGTGGATCTAAACATAAAAACAAAACCAAGTTACATATCTTCAAAGAGTCAGCTGAAGAAAATAACACATTTAAGTGACAAATAACAGCCCTCACTGAGGTTCACAACATTCTCACTTTGATGGCTTGTAATTAAACTGATCGTTCTGTCAAGTTTCTTTAAACTGGGAGAAAAAAAAAAAAAAAAACTCCATGAACACTTATTTGTTTTGAATGGAAATTTCTTTGACGTTTATCAATGAGTTAAGAGTGTATTTCCTGGATGAGCACACAATAGATTTTGGATAACGAGTTTAAAAGCGCAGATCAGAATTTGACTCTCAGAAACGGGAAAGTGTGTGGGTGTTATTTTGTATGTCACTGGTTTGATGGTTTGTATTATGTGCAAAGACCTCTGGATGCAAAGTCAGCAAAATCAACAATAAAAACAACCAAATCAGCATTAGTTGGTATAATCTTACTATTTTACTTCAAAGCACACCATCTCTTATGACTGCTGAATCAAACTAAATATCAATTCCAAGGAAATAAAATGTCTCAACACGATTCAGTGACAGATATTACAAGAGACCTTTTAGAAACAGGCCAACCTTCTCTGCTCACTGGCCAAGAGGTTCAATTCTACTGATCAAAATATCCATTCATGTGGTAAAAACAGAATAGCCACAAACAAAGCTTCATACCATCTACAGTCAACCTGATACAGAGTTAAACTGTCATATGATTTGTTGTACAAACAAACAAAAAGGTCATGCCATTAGCCGTCCTGATGAAAGTTTTCTGTTAAACTAGCTCTGGCTCAGCTGCTGCTTGGCATGTGAAGTTGTTTCCTCGTGTAAACACTGGACTAAAGGAGTGCTACATTAGAGCTGAACTGAAGTCTTTAACACCAATGGGTGAAAAAAGCTTTAACACAGAACTCTGGATCTCACAGCACCAACTTGACATTAACACCAGCTGTATGCAAAACTTTACACTGAAAATTAATCCACACATGCAAAAAACTATATCCAGATTAACGCCTTCTCTGTGATTCATGTAAAGAATCAATAACTTATCTTCAGTGGTAATCAGAAACCACGTGAAAGCATCTACTAGTAAAATGAGGCAACTTAAGACGACCAACTTTGGGATCCATGACAGCTTGTTACACCATGACGCAGTCTCTGTTTATATAGTAAAAGGACTGGTTATAGAAAAAGAAATACAACATCATGCTGTGTGGCAGAGCTCTAGAACAATGTTTGGACAAACTATGAGTCTGCCTGATGAGTGAAAACAAAGCACATATCCCCCACATCAGGAACACAACTGACTGAAAGCCCGTAATCAGCTGTATCATAGCTGATCTGAAGAACAATGAGCTTGTGGTAGATCAAAAATACTGTTTTGACAAGAGGGCAGACAATTTGATTAGTTTTCTCCTTGCTCATTTTCAATATTGAAAATTGTTTTAGTACTTTACAATATAGTTCAAATGGTTTAGATATATTTGATTACCAGTTTAAAAAACAAAAAAACAAACAAAAAAACACAACCAGTTGCCCAGACTGAAACCATTTTAAAAGCAGGGGCACCAAAGTAACTTGATAATTCATCACTGTTTATGTTTAAACACTATCATATAATGTGTGCCAGCATAGCAATGACAGTGTAGCAGGGGTTTACAATAGTGGCCAGGAGAACATCTATCTTTGTCTGCCCATAATCCGATTGGCCCTTTTGAACACTGCAGCTATTTAATTTAATATCAGTTTACAATCGGATTTGCTAATAGAAAGCATCTCTTACAGAGAAACCAAAATAGCTGCCCATTAAAGGTTCATAGATCATCTCAAGTGATTGGCTCACTATTCTAACTCGGACGGGTATGATAACAAAACAAATATTGATCAAATGGCCTCTACACTTGGGTCAGACGTAACTAGTGACCTAAACCACACGTACTGAATGAACTGCAGGCCTTTCTGGATCTCCTGCCAGCGACTCCTTCTGTCCTGACACGCTCCAGACATGTTTGCGTGTTCTAATAGCTTCTCTTCAGACAGTACCTGAAATAAAACAGAAAAGCATCATTTCATTTATAAAGAACTGAAAGATAAAGAAAAAAAAATCCCAAATAGAAAAAAAAAAGAGTACTTTCTACTTCTCAATAATTAACATCAGCAGATTGTTTTGTTTCTTAATTCAGTTTTTACAGTCATCATTCAGTGAGCAGGCAGTATTTTCAAGTTCTCAGTAGCTTCACCCTGCTTGCCTTCCTCCTTTCACGCTTCCGCGTTAAGAAATGACGACACACGTATAGTTCCGGAAATTGGGGCGAAGCATTATGTGATACCTTGAGAGTTTCAAAAGTTAACGACAGTTTATTGTCAACCGTAATGACGGCGTCAAACTAACTACTTATGTTTGAGGATCGGTCAATAAAGTTAGTAGCACTAGACAATTGTTTAATCTTAGCACCTAAAGATGAGAGATCCATTATCGGACAACACCTCTATAGTTCCACTCACCATTTGTGCTTTTGCTTCCGTTTTCTAAGTTCAGCGATGTCGCCTTGAACTAATACAAAAGTAGTTATAGTAAAAGGAATAGAGGATACTTTGTTCTGGATAATATAACGTAAGCTCTTGTATTTGTCGTGTTTTGAGATGAGGATCAACTCGCGGCATTAACCCGCCAAATCACGCTGTCAACCGAACATAAAATTGTACAGTTAGTACTGTTTCGAGCATTTACATTACTTAAAATCTTGTATGCTGACGAAGGAAGATCTGTTAACACAATCTTGTGGGTGGTGATATTAGCTTTAGGCGGTTTCACTCCCTGTTAGATCTTTATAGAAGCTGCATTCGCACCAGTGATATTTTTCATTTCACAGCTTTCGTTAAAATTAGTCATATCTTCCTGCATATATCAGGCAGCCGGTGGAAAACATAATTAAATAACATCCTTACATATAAGTTTGGCAGGCTGTCCGATAATGGACGCACGACATTTAGCGCACGTGTGTTACCCGCGGCCAAGGGACCATCGACTATCTTTCTTGTTAGCCATCATTATCGTCTGCTAGCAAATGTCAGAGAGCAGAACAGAACTACAATATAACTAAGAAGAAATACAACCATTTTTGTCTTTACGTTTGAAACACACAGGCCTAACCGGCATCAAGACGTTAACGTCTAAGTTTCTAGGAAGTAGACTGAACCTAACAAAGCGTAGGCATGTCCAAGTTAAACTAGTTCCTCAACGCAAACAATAGCGAGCTGAAGACGTTTAGCCGTTGACTGAGACCGAGTAAATAACACATAAATTATACAACTGATATAAATGAAAACACTTACATGAATGGGTCTTTATTCCAGACAACCCTTAAGCCAGTAATAAAAAGGGAGACAGAGGGATTTTCGTTTAAGCTAAAACAACTTGGCTTGTGCTATCGTTGAAGGCCGCCCTTTGCTTCTTCTTCTTCGCTGACGTGAAGGCGCACGTTCATTCACACTTAAGGCGTGCTGCCCCCTACAGGTAATCTAGTAATCCAGTGACGTTTTTTATATAAAAAAACGTATATTCTTTCCTGTGTCCAATTTTGTATATGCATTTAGCTTAAAGTGCACTAAACATTAGAAATGACGTATACACTGAAGCAATGTGAAGTTCCCCATCTTTAAATCTCTTACAATCTTCCTGCATAGGTAATTTTCGTGATTTGCATTGTTTCAAAAGTGTGGGGGTCCACAGCTTTTTAGTAGGCAGTTGCAGGAAGGGGGGCATCTGGGGAAATAGGTTGGGAACCACTGCTGTAGATCATAACATCTCTGTGTATAGAGACACAGCCTGACATTAACAATCTTATTCAGATTGTTTATTCCCTGATGTGTTTTTCTTTACTGTGCCTATTCAAGAAATTTAACCCCAGATTTCAACTAAGTTAATAACAAACAGCTGTAAGATTTATTAAAATGAAATAGCAAGAATTACTCTGTGGTGTCACAAAAAAAATGTGAAAAACCTGCATCATTTAAGCACATCCTCCTCCTCTTTCTGCATTTGTAAGTGATGTGCAAAATGTCAAATCCATTAGAAGGTAGCTGAATTTTTCACTATTCCCTCTGAAGACTACTGAAACTTTTTAAAAAAAAATATTGCTTGGGTTTTGATGTTTGCTTTTTTTTCCAAGCATAGTTCATCATCTTTTGGATATACTTTTTTGTCATAATCTGTTTAACTTCAGTCACTTCAGTCTGGTTTTGTTTTGTTTTTTGGCAGTGGATTTGGATGTGGAGGGGAATGATATTAGATATTCAGGAAAGGATGAGACTCATAGTCCTGGCAGAGGCAGTCAAAGCCAGGAGGAGGCGCTTATCTGACATCTTACAGAGGCATCCTAAAGGGTAAAAAAAAAAAAGAAGAAAGAAAGACAGAAAAGAAAAATATGTTACTCCTCCACTTATCCAGACCCAAACTGTGAGTCAAACTGCCCACCATTACCACATTATCAATGACAACAGAGTCAGAGACAACAGAACAGAAGATATACTTTTGCAAGACATAATAACACAAGATGAAAAGACAGAGCACATTTCTTGCCATTTCCAGATCAGGTCTGTAATTTATCAGCTGAACAATTTCAGTGGTTAAACTTAGACACTCAGAGTGCTGCTCAGTAAATCATCATGGCAACTCTGATGGCTACAATATGTGCAGCTCAGTCTGTTTTGTAGAGGAAGGCTTGTTTTGTTCACCGCGGTGACTTGTTTATCTACAGGAGATAAAGATGGATGAAGAGCATTCATCACAATGGAAGAAAAGATATATTATTGGAGGAGAATCATCATACTTCTCAGGATTTGTTGTGAGAAACTGGGTCTCACACTTTTTGCTTACAGTAACTACTGTAAATACTTTGTATTTACAATAATTTGTAATACCAGCATTTAACCTTATATACTGTGGGCGTTTTATATTCTCAGAATTTCCATGATTTCTAATTTCCATGCAAGCATGAGATGCTAATCTAGAATTAAAATCAGAATTGGGAAGATCTTATCCTTTAAAGCTTAATGTTGCAAATTTACCACAAACAGCTTCTGGCCTTTTTATGAAAAATATATTTCTTTTTTATCTAATCAAATTCTATGATTGATTAATTTATCATTTTTTATAAAAGAATTTATTTTAAGATGCTTTATCTATTGATATTATTGTTATTTTTCTAATTCATTCTATTTTCTAACTAGATTTTTTTTTGTATTCATTTATTTTCAAAATAATAATGAATGGGTTTGAATTATAGAATAAACTGTACTTCCGTTTTTATAAAATATACTGTTGTGAAAATGAGTCTCATCTTATTTTGGTTAATATTGTTTTAACTTGCCAGAGTTTCTCGGACAAGTAGGCCTACACTGCAAAAAAAAAATATATATATATATAGATAGAATATCTCTCTCTCTCTCTCTCTCTCTCTCTCTCTCTCTCTCTACATATACATATATATATATATATATATATATATAGTATATATATATATATATATATATATATATATATATATATATATATATATATATATATATATATATATATATTTATATATATATACATATGTATGTATACATACAGTACATACAGTATATATATATACATATATATATATATATATATATATATATATATATATATATATATATATATATATATATAAAATATGTATATATTTATTTTTTATTCTTTCTTTCTTTTTTTCCATAAGACCTGATTTTTTAATTTGGTTTCCATGTCATTTGGCATAGCTCAGCATTTTACCTGGTTCCCTTCTCTTTAACCTTTTAATGCTGCTGTATGATATTTGATATACACTGTTTCTGAGACCTTTTGCATCACTTTATGGTCAAAACTCTCCCAGAACCTGTTGTACCAAATCTGCTAGTTGTCTTCTGTCCTCTAGTGGATACCCTTTGCACTGCAACAGTTTTGACATATCAGACTTGAATATACAGTATTTAAACAGTAAATATATCAAAACAATTTTGTTTATCGGTGTTTTTTTCGTTGTTTGCTTTGTTTTACATTTTATTAAAGGGCCCAAAAAAGAGTTTAAATAAAAAATAAAAATTCTGCCAGTTACTTGTTGGGTCAGGCTTTAAGGGGTTAATGGCTTCTTGACACCCTTCCCTGGACTCCATTTCTGTTGAGGCTTTATTGGTATCTTTCAGGGCCTGTGACTCGTTTTTTTTTTTTCTGTTTTGTGTGTGTTTTTTTCCTTTTCCCCTATTACTTGAGGACTTCAATTTTTCTGTTTTCTACTTGTCCAGTTTCCTCAAATTATAAGGACATGCTGCATACCCTGCTGAGATAAGTTTTCAGCGAATAGCTCTTTGGGAATCACCTTGTCATTGTTTATCAAAAAAAAAAAAAAAAAACCTACTTTGTCTCTTAATCTGTTATCTTTTCCATTTTAGACTTAAGAAATAAGAACAAAATGACCTGTCATTGCAAAATGCAACAATGACAATGAGCCTTCATATGTTATTTAAAATTGTCTCTTTGCTAAGTTGCTTGTAATGCAGATATGACATTCATCGCTTGAGTTCATCCCAAGATTTTTTCATTTGTCAGATATTCCTTTTCATGAAATAATATTGTTGTAGCAATCCAAGATAACAGAGGAAACTTGGGTGCTGCTTTATGTTCTTTGATCAGCTTCATGTGGTACAGTTTGTGGTGCTTATGAGGTCGTTACTGAGACCTTCCGACACCACAGACATGGAACATTGTCTAAGTTAGACTCAACTGTGATGCCAAGCTAAAAAAGAAAACTTGTTTTGAGACTCAAGTGATACATTCCAACATTCCTGCTGTGAGGCGTAAAAAAGCCCTAATAGAAAAACTGCTTATTCAATTTTTAAAAAGTTCACGACAGTCAGAAAATGCTGGTTATTGGAACTGTTGGAGGGAAGTCATAATTCTGCTGGTTAGTTGTTCTGCAAAAGAGTCTTGAAACTATTGTGGTATATGGATATTTGATGCGTTACTAATTGAATTGAACTCATTTGATAAGAAAATTCAGTTTGTTCATATATTTGACCAAACAGAAAATTTTCTGCATACTTTACTGCAAGAAAATAACCATCAATGTGGACATATTGTAGGCTATGGCATTTCTGTGTGTAAACTGTGTTAGCATTCGACTGAAGATTCTCAGAGATGAAATTTATTTATAGCTTTACAATAACCAGTAGGAATCTAAAAGTGCTTTACAATAAAAACAAAAAGCTGTGAGAAAAACAGATGTGTACTGGTTATTTATATTTATAAACATCAGTAAATCTGCAGAAACATAGTGTTTAGTCTTGCTTTAATTTGAATGCTTTCCACTTTTTTTTAATCCCTTTTATGTTATTTCTTTATGGACGTTTGAAGCTGAAATAAACCTCTCCCACCTCAGTCAACCATAAACAATAATTACATCAGATGGTCCCCCAGAAGTGAAGAATGTGTTCTCCCAAACTAAACCTTTCTTATAAAGCACTTTTCATTCATTAAAATGTAGCACAAAGTGCTTTACAGATTGTAAGCAGCATCAAAAGAACAAATCATCAACTTCTCTGTCCCTCCATACACCCCACACCCCATCTCAGACCTTCATCACCGCATGTGCACACACACTCATATACGCTCAGATTAATATGTGGCTGAGCACAGAGGAGACAGATACGGAAATGCTAGCAGAGGACTCGTCTGCACAAGGAGTCGACCGGACCACAGCCACCAGGGCACCGACATGAGCGCCAGCCAGGAGACCACTTGCGATGCTCCCACAGCTATGGCCACCATGACCCCAGTGCAGAGGGCTCCCTATACTTTAAAAAATAATTATTTGCATAAAAATAGTAAAACATTATAGACTAAAAAGAATTAAAAAGAAATAACATTTTAAAAGTATTAATTATTCATAGAATTTAGAAGATACTGAAATACAATTGTAAAAGGAAAAAGGTTACAAAAAATAAAGATGACTTCACTGTATATATGCATTTATCAAACATGCCTAAAAGTAGATTTGAGATTATTTGCATGAGTAAATAATAAATCTGTTTGATAGATCAGTTTTAGCAACTTTTGATCCAGAAGTTTCTTTTAAAAAGATGGAAAAAGATAGATTAGATTTTTTTTTTCATTTTAATTATTATTATTTCTTTATCTTCTTTCATGCAGAGGCAAGGCAGAAATCAAAACGAGACATTGCTGTTATAAACCAGTCGTAAAGTTCCAGTGTGCCAGATGCTACACAGAAGGAGCACTGGGCTGTTTCCTGCAGGGGGAGCTCAGATTCACAAACACTGGATTAGGCTGTGGCCAATGGTGATGCTCAGGAGATTATTCAGACAGCCTCTAAAATAAGCTTTCCACTTCACACTGAGCACAGAAAGTGGAAGCTGAGGAACACTTGCTGTGGAGGGTTCAGCTGCCTGTTGCATGTCATGATGGCATTTTATCGGATGCTTGTCCTGTTATCTGGTAAGTTGGCTGTTGACTTTGAGGTGGAGCAGCTAGTGAGGCAGCAGCGTTTGGAAAAGTTATTTCAAGCAGACAGAAGGAGTCAGTACAGGTGGTGTAAGAGTCTTGAGTCTGTTTACAGACAGTTTTAGTGATTTAATTGAAGTTTTTGAAGGGATTAAGCTGAAGTAGGTTGTGTCATTTTCCCCTCTAATGTTATCTGCATTCATGTTGCTTTAATCATGTTGCAGAGATGTTTTGCAAGACAGGACCTTCTGAGTCATTGTTTCTACGGGGGAAAGTCTCTGTGGATTGTTAATGTGGTAACAGTAGTGTTTGTTCTGTGCTGCTACCAGGTGTATGCAGCACACACAGCTCACAAAGCAAGCAAGTGAAAAGCTTTGTCAGAGTTTCAAGTTTATTTCTATCATCTTTTTAATCTGTCTTCTGTGCATGAAACCATATTTGAAATACACAAAAAAAAAATCTTTATAATTTACGGTGAAAAACTGGCAGCTATGGTTGCCTTTTTTTTTTTTTACTGTAAAATTTACAGTGAGAATGTGGAGGATATAACCGTATAGCTATTTTGGCAACGTAAATTTTGCAGTACACAACTGTTATTTATTTACGGTATTTTCTTGCAATAATAACAGTTAAAACAGTACAAACATACAGTTGTTTTTACAAAAAAAATGTTTGTAAAATTTACAGTAAACTGGCAGTTCATCACCCTTTAAATTGCAGAGGCAATGTACAATTTATCATGGTGTGCCGTTTTGTTAACCGTAACTTTAGCAGTACAAAACTGTTATTTATTCATGGTAGTTTACAGCAAAAATAACAATTAAATACTTAAAACTGGCAGCTGTATTTGACACCTTTTTACTGTAATTTTGTGACTGTAAAAAAATACAGTCACAATGTAAAAGACATAATGGCATCTTGATAAAGCAACTTTAAATTATACAGTGGAACAATTCAGGTTGTTATTGTTACACACACCGGGAAAAACAAACATGTTCTTCCACTTCTGTTGTTGTTTATTTTTCTTTTCAGTGGTCGTGGCCTCTGTGGCTGCACACAGTTCCCAGCGGACAAAACGAGGTTTACTTGAGCTGGCAGGAGCCATCAAATGCAGCACAGGGAGATCCGCTTTGGCGTACATGATGTACGGATGCTACTGTGGGCTGGGGGGTCAAGGTTGGCCCAGAGACAAAGCAGACTGGTAATCACACTCTTGACTCCTAAAAGTAAATGTTAAGCCTGTTTTTACTTTTATTCCTTTAATACTACACCTTGACAGCTGATGACAGGGTGCTCCAAACTGCAGACAATCAGCTGATTGTGCATATGAGGCACCTATGCATTATGTTTAGCAAAGGATATCATTCAGAGTTCCTGTGATGTTTAGCTCTCCGCTCCAGGGATGGTGTGTACACATTATTTCCTCCTGGTTGCCCCCGGCTATTCCCAGTCATCCGTCAGCCAGATGTGAGGGCACAGTTTCCATTTCTGAGCTGGACCACAAATGCTGTGTGATGGGATGGAAGGAGGCATGTCCAAATTCAGCAAACTCACACGGTCCATCAGGCACTTTAAAATAGGCCCAAAGATTCCACACCCAAATTCTAATTACCGTCTCCTTCTTTTCCCTTTTCACCACAAGACATCTCACCCCCGTAAAACCAGTTGACTGCAAACTATCTGTTGTGAAAACCTGTGGTGATGCTGCCCCGCCTTTGACATAGCTGTGGTATAACGTGACCACCCACCCACTGCTCTATTGACCCCCTCTATTTCAGACCAAGCTCAGCCTTTAGAATAACACGTTTATCGTCTTTCTATAGGTGTTGCCACAAGCACGATTGCTGTTACGGAGATGCAGAACTTCTTGGCTGCCAAACTAAAACACACCAGTATCGGTGGACGTGTGAGGACAGGAAAGCTGAGTGTGGTATTACTTTTTAAAGTCTTATGTTACTTAAAAAGCAAGTTTTGTGGGGTGTACACATAGATAAGAAGGGCTATGTAGCAGCTAACATGATGATTTAGACCATAAACTATTCAACAGACATGCTGGTTTACACACAATTTCAAAAGGAAAGAAGCATCAGGGAGCAAAACAAATACAGATAAAGACATTGAAAGCATCACAATGACAGATTTAAGTATCAAGTTAAAAATCCTTTGTGTAATTTGTCACTGAGAGAAGTTTTCTTTATCATTGCAGATGATTTGAAGGACAAATGTGAGAAGCTGCTGTGCAAGTGTGACCGAGAGGCAGCCAAGTGCTTGAGAAAAGCACCTTTCATCCGAAAATATGCCCTATGGCCAGATTTCCTTTGTGGCTATGAGCACCCAATGTGTAGTATTTATTGAGACAATCAATGCATGTTTATGACTTGTGTGCCTTTTGTTACATATCAATATAAAAGGTAGGATGCTACAATAATTACTGCTAATCTGCTGTTTATAATCATTATTTTTAGTCACTCTTATGAGCAAATTTTAGCAAAAGTATTTTTGCAGATGATGTCTTGCTTTTATAAGAAAAATAAATGGGTATTTAAACTTGAACACCAGACTTTTTGACAAGTTTCTTTTGCATTGCACCTGGAAAATTTGAATAATTGAGTAGAAACTTGATCATTTCTCTGCTCAAACTCAGGCAAAATGTTGCTGAAGTTAAGACAGGAAGGAAAAGACAGGATGGCAAGTCCTCACAACGCTACTTTTATATGTTGACATGTGCAGCATGTGTGCAGAGCAATGCCTACTTTACAGCCGAAAGGGTCACTCCCAGAGCTCTGGCAGTGTTTTTGACTGTACTCCTTTCATTGAGTTAAAAAAAAAAAAAATCTATTTAAAGTCTACAGTGACTCAACTTTCCTTCATCATCAGGGGTGAGGTGGTACTGTAGAAATGTGGGTCTGCTCTTGACATTCACCTCCTTTTAAAGGTTTCAATGGGATCATGGTCACAGTTTGTTCAGCAATAACTTCCCCATGACGTTCCCTTCAATGAATGGCTATACCTCATTTACTCCATCTATAGACACGTGCATGAACTCATGGACTTTCTGCAGCATCCTCTTAAGCTTTTCACATGTATCACCCATAGTGGGGGGCTTTACAAAGTCAAAGCAGCAGGAAATGAGCTGGTTTATTTTGTGTAGCGTGCATATTCACCTGTAGATGGCGCCACTTTCCTGATAAAGCACTTCAGGGCACTCAAACCATAAGTTACCAATGATTTAAGTTAGTTTACTTTCCTGTATAAAGAAAAAGAAAACAGAATTATTCATTGAGAAGGCCCAATGGAAAGTCAAAATCTTCCATCTCTTCTGACGCCCAGAACAGTATCACTATGTGTAATCTTAAGCTTCCCTATGTTAATCAACAAAGAAACACAGCTTCTTTGTTGAGCGAGTGCTCGGCTCATGATTTCGAACTGAAATGGGAGATGATGCCACGGCAAAGCATCCAAAGTCTACGACTGAAAGTGAGTATCTGGGTCAAGGCCCACAAACACTTGCTTGATTGTGTCCAAGAATGGGCTTTGAGGTTAAACCAGTCACAGGTGTTCCATGTTTTTCTCTTCTTCAAATGAGAAAATGTACCTGATAGTTCTACAATAAGGTTTTTGCAGTGTCAAATTACAGATTTTTTTGTGTGAAAAAGAGAAAATATGCAGGAGTTCTGCTTCCTCTCTGCAGAACGGCCTTTGCACCTCATCTAATGCTAAGTTCACTAATGCTCAGGGGATCTCCCATGCATGCACAGTGGACATTTGCAGGACTTCTGTGAAATTGTAAAGTGGTATTTTATCCTGGAGTTCTCTGTCATGGTTCAAAGCATCATCTCCTGTTACCTGAGCCTTCTAAACAGAACATGAAATTAAAGCAATCTCTTTTGTTTAGCTTTGTTTGCGACTGCACATTTGCTGCATTTTGGAATATCATATTTGAATCAACAGCTCCAAGATATAAGACTCACTAAGTATTGAGTATAATTTTTTTTTTTTTTCTTTTTGGTCTGAGCTGAAAAGTCAATTATCTCATCTTAAAGCATCCTGTAAGTATATCTAAAATTTTGATAGAGGTTGTGTGATGGATAAATATTTGGAAGAGCAATTGAAAAATCTTTTTTAGACAGTCATCTTTCTAAGATTATGCCAATTAACTTGTGTGCAGACAGTATATATACAGTATGCAGTTCCAATATGATGACATACTGTAAACGCTTCAAATTTTTAGATTTGAAAATATTAAATCATGTATCAAAACTCCATGGCAGGAGACCCTCTTGGGTAACAAAAAACAATATTATATTGTCTCATGTTTCTTTATTAGATAATGTTATTGACACTATCGACAAAAGAAAAAAAAAAAAGTTACCATGGAAACAAGCTGCTTGCATGGCAACAAGACCTTATAGGTCAGACACAACTTTTTTGGGTGAATGTTGAATCATATCCATTCTTTGATGGTCAGTTGAAGAATAACCACTGCCCATCAAATTTCCATTTGCTCATAAGCAACCAGCCCCCACCTCTGCACCGTTACATGCAAGGAGCTTTTGTTTTACATGATTATTCCCTTCAGAGGCAGAAGACTTAGCTTTATTACCAGAGATTCTGCTATTTTACAGGGATTATAGCTGGGACATCAACCTTCAGTCATGTGCGATGGATGATGCTAAGTTCTCTGTAAATCCCTTCAACGGTTTCCAGTTGTTTCCTATTGTCACATTTCTGTTTATACAGGGTCATGCTAACAAATGGAATGTGATGGTACTGCAGTGTGAACCACATATGAATCATTGATGCTGCAGTATGGTGCGTTGCCCTGGAAACTGCACCACTCTGCTGGACTAGTGCCAACTGAGAATGAATGATCATAGAGAAATTATCAAAATGAAAACATATTTTTGCGCATACTCGGTAGATGATGATGATGAACATTTGATAACATGGGCAGTTTGTATGTTACGAAAGAGTTTTTTGGCACTCACTCGAGTAACAGTGCATCAGAATTAGTAGTATTTGTTGTCAGCTCTTTGAAGCTGTCTATCAAACACCCAACGCGCGAGAATTAATTGAATGTTATTGCTGCCCAAAAAGGCACGGACGGGGTTCGAACCCGCGATCTTCGGTTTACGAGACCGACGCCTTACCACTTGGCCACCGCGCCTGCGCCAATTCGTCTAGATATGTATCTATAAATATGGTATCACGGCTTCTTTTTCATGACTGTTTCGAGAGTTTTTAAAGATTTCAAATACATCGGTACAATTGGTACTTCCTTCAAGCATTGCCTTATAGAAGCTTGCATACTTCCTAGGCACCACGAGACACTGTGGACCATAAGTGTGATGTTATATTTCAGCCACAAGGGGAGGCTGTTGTCAGGCCGTTTCCTGTGTTCCAACCTGTTCCAACCAGAGGACTTCTCTGTCCCCCCCCCGGCTGGTTCTCACCAAAGAAGGTGAGAGCTTGCTATTGTTATTTCTTTGATTTACTGTTTGTACTTTGGTTTAAGGGTGATACCATGGCTTTTTTTTTTCTTAGTAAATATACCAATTATAAATGCACGAGCGTCCAGTTTTGTTTGTACAAAACAGTTAGCATTAGCATGGCTATGGAGCAAAGTTTTGTTTTTTAATCTGAGTCCTTCTGCAACAAATGAAAAAGGTGATAAATGATTTTCTAAGGTTATTTTTCAAGAAAGTAATTATTTTATTTTCCATATAGTCGTGCATCTTTTCATTTGCAAAACAAAACTGATGCTTCATTGTGCATTTCTGTCTTTTTCCCCCCTTTTTGTTTGGAATCAGATATCCCAGAGGCTGTTTTCCATAAAGAATTCATTCAAAGGAAAAATCACTTGTGGAGAATTCACCTTGACCTGCTTATTGCCCATTGTTTAGAGCACTGAAACCAAAATTGGGGTATTCTAGTACATCACATAAATTTAGAGCACTTATGTGTCATTTTCATTTAGAGTGACTAGAAGAAGTGGAAAAATTGGTGGTTTCAAGATTTATGAGGAAGATTATTGTTGAGCTACTGTCAGGGGAAGGAATATTTTTCTGTTTAATGTAAAATTCATGCTTTTTCTGCTCTCAGGGTGTAGCTTTATTGAACAAGATGCAACTGTCTTACAGGCATGTTGTGATGATAAAACTAGATTGAATCAAAGAGATTATAAATAGCTGGAGAGAAATTATTATTATCATTCTACCACACTGCAACACCACAACTTGAGAAATACAATATTCTCCAGCCAGAGATCACATGGCTCTGGTGCATTCTTGTTTGTATGGAGAATACCAAGCAGCTTACTCCCCGAGAGAATAAGTATCATTGCTGTAGCAGTCTGTTAAATTATTTATTGGTCTGCTGCAGTTTAACCCTTCTTATTTACATGTGCTGTATTGGAATGAATAGCATTGTGAGTTGAGACTGTGATAGCAAATATTTTTGCTTTGACAGGCATTTTCCCCCTCTTTCAATGTAATGTTTGCCTTTTTTGTTAAAACTGTTAGCATTTTAAGCAACAATCTGTCAACTTTTGCACTACATTGTTGCACAATGTTGGAAAACATTTTTGTACAGATGCATGCTATGCATGATGCATAGCATGTATTATGTAATTTTCACAATTTTACGTCTCTGTAGTAATCTTCAGTGCAGCTGAATATCTGTAACTAGCCTTTCTGACCATAGAAGAGTTTTCCACTAGTTTTCCACTTTGCATCAATACATTTTTAATAAACTTCAGCTTAAAGCAGGGGTGTCCAGAATCAGTCCTCAGGGGCCACTGCCCTGCAGGTTTTCTATGCCTCCCTGCTCCTACAGATCTGACTCAAATGAAATGAATCCTACAGCATATGAGGTTCTGTGCAATAACTCATTTATTTGAGTCAGGTGTGTTGGAGCAGGGAGACAGCATTATTAAATATTTTCACATGTTGCTGCTTCTTCTTTGTATGAAAGAACTTTAAATGGGTGAATAGTTTATTTTGAAAGAAAAAATGGATGTGGATGAAGTCATGGAGGTGTTGGTGTTTGCAGTGAGAATGTTTTACACCACAGAAGTTGGAGGTGAGATAATTATCACTTTTAAGAAATGTGGATCCTCTGCTGTTTACTGGGAAGCTAAGAAGTTAGCCATTCGGCTGTTCTCGTTTATGTTAGCCAACAACCACGCCACCTGTGCTCTGGAGGTGTGGTTTCGGGGGGGTGTATATTTTTTTTCAAATTCAGCTTGCTCAAACCGTTTTTCCAAGATCCCCTACCCTGCCTTTAATGTGTTGCTTCCATAAAATTCAAGATGAGCAAATATTTTTCATTACCTGCTGAAATGTGTAATTTTTCTATTTTTAATTAAGATATTAATTTATGAGATTTGCTAACTGTTTTAATCACAGTATCCCAACCTTTATAGGGATTGGAGTTATACGTCTGATTTATTTTATACTGTTGCAATGTCAGTATAACATTAATGCAGTGTACAGGCAAAATGAAACCAAGCCCAAAACTAAGATAGCATCAGAAGACTTGAAGATAAAAAAAGACTAATTGGTTTAAATTGGAAATCTCACTTTATATCAGTGACAGATGAGAAGTTCCTGGTGTCGTTGTGGTTGAATTCTAAGTTTTCTCTGATTTTTGCATCTGATGGTCCAGTGAGTTTACGTAATAATGTAAATTTTGTGCTTGTATTCCCTCCCTCTAATGTTTGGGTATGCAATCATGTAGGCCTTGAATATAATATCACCCCCACCCTTTTAACCTAATTTCTTTTTTTTAAATATTACACGTTCAGGCCAATATGCTACTTTTGGCCGTAGTTGGAGTCATTATGGGGTTTGCCAACTTTCTGAAGCAAATGGCACACGATGCTTGTTGGCCTGCTCACCGGCTTTATCTCATCTGAACTGGACATCATGGGTGTACCACCTGTGGAGGCCACCTTTACAAGATGCTGGCTTGTAAGATGATAAACTGTTTTGTTTTTTTTTTTTCTATAAACTAAAAAGATTAAAATACATTTTATTCTAGGCTGTTATATATTAAGACTTAAAGAACCTGCCAAATGCTGCTTTATTTTCGACTAATGACATTTTCATCTGTGTTTATCTACACAGAGGGCAGTCTCATGACATTTTATTTAAACTTTTATCAACTTTTATCAAACTTTTAGATTTAACAGGAAAAGAAAAAATATGTATTTTAAAATGGTGAAAATAGTAAATTGTATTGTGTTTGAGTGGATTTGTACTGTTTGTTCAAATAGATCTGTGGTTGCTTTGCATTTTAGGTGTTAAGAGCGTCATTAGGCAGAATTACGACGTCATAACTGGATTAAAAGGGGCAAAATCATAATATAAAAATCTCCTGGTTTTTGACTTACCAGATGACAGACTTTGAAATCTCTGTAAAAGATAGCAAATATCTCCTGCAGTTCAAAAAAAGAGAATACATTCTTTTGCATGTGGGAGACCATGAGAATTAGCAGTGAAATTATCAATAAATACATCCACGATCAGGGTGAATGTGAGTGGAAGCCGACGCTGAAAGTCTGTGCTAGTTCAGCGTGAGGAAAAAAAAAAGGGTCATTGTGTGTTGGGTATGCTCGATCTGACCCTGGTCACAACCCGATATGTGAGTGTGAAATCCAGTTGAAAGGCAAGCAGCTGATAAACCTACATTACAAAGGCGATATCATTTCTCCTTTTCTCTCCACATTTTCTTTACGCCCATCTCGCTTCTCTTTTCTTTGCATTAATCTGCTTATCTGGACTGTTTTCACAACTTTATACCACAAATGGATGAAAGTTTTACCAAACAAACATCTTGCAATGCAGACAAATGTGTAATGTATGTGAATGTAAATGTTGAATTTACAATTCTGTTGTCATTTTTTGTTCTTTTTTCCTAATTTGAGTGAAGAAATTAGGCGTTTGTTCTCATGCTTGTTTTGTCTGTTACCATAGCTACAATATGATTGTGCAGACAGTCATCTGGTCTTTGTTTCCTCCAATGGGGTCGCACAGCTAGAGCTGTACTATAAAGTAAAGATGCTCATCTTTCAGCAACACTGAAAATGAGAAACAGGTTCCTGAGTAACAGAAAGTATTGCGGAATGGCAGGCTGGGGACTGCGCCCAGTCATGGCGGACCACAGAAACAAGATCCGACGAGCCACACAGCAGGAGAGGAAGGTGAGCACATCAACCATTTTGAGACTGAACTCATTTTATTGTTCATTGAAAGAGTTTGACGGATCAAAACAGTGGCTGTAAACAAGATTCGCCTTTTCATTCAAGCTTTGAAGGCAAAAAAAGGACCCTGAGGAACAAAAAAAGAGATGTCACGTCTAATGAAATGCATTTACAGGATGAAAACAGATGGACAGTCTACTTATACTTAAAAATGTAGTCTTGAGGGGGTCAGGTTGAGTTTGGATTCAGTTGGCCAGATCAAAGAATTCCTTGTTTTAGAGGAAAATAAGAAAATGTTTTCAGGTTACATAGTCTGGAATAGCTGGGAAAAAGAAGAAAAAGAAAACATTGATGCAATTTTTAGGGCTAAATTATCCAAATCTGTGTTGAACGAATTTATAAATGTCAAGAGCGCTCCAAATCCCATCAGTCAGAGCATCTAAAGAAAAGATGCTTTCATGGATGTTCGTGGATGAGCTTTGAGGCCAAGCTTGTTGAAAATCAAAAGCCTGAGAGCTGAAATCATTTTTACGGGCTATTCTTAAAAATCCAGAGAAAAGTAAATGTGGTCAGTTAATCTGCCGCTTGGAGAAGGACAACAGCCAATGCAGCATGTTCAAGCTGCCCCCCCTGCTGGGCGGCCCATGAGCCTGTCGATATGGTGGTTTGATGTTGGATGGGGAAATAAAAACCCCCACAACAAACGGAGGGCTGGAACAGAGAGACTGGAACAGAGAAAAAGAGGTTAGGAAGGGAAGAACCATCGACAGATGGACTCTGTTGTGATTAAAGATGGCGGCAGTCTTTACTGCAGACTACGAAGGACTATATTCGTTCCCTAGAAAATCGGTGGGAGTTGTCTGCGGTTCAGCTCAGCAGAACCAAGAAGCACACAGTAAGGTAAATCAGCAGGTGCAACGCCTGCTTTTGGATCAGTGAAGATGAAAACTGCTGTTATCACTAACTTCCTATTGTATTATGCATCGTTCTATTATGTCTGCTCGCGTTTTTCATGCCAGTACCATACTGTTTTGTTGCCTCATCATGTTTTGTCCTCCCTCTCATCACAACAAAGCACATCATTTGATTTGACCAGTGAATGTGGATCCCATGACTGGACTTCTGAGGACCGCGATGAGCTGAAGACTTAAATTAATCTGAATTTCTTCAAGCTGGCAGATGTGTGGCAAAACAGCATTTGTTAGACAGTTCCGTACAAATGCCTTTGGCGTTATTTTGCCATTGGAAATATAGGCCTTTTACTAAGATTTTTCCCCTCTTATGTGAATGCGGTGCTCAAGAAGCGATGATATTCAGCTAAATAAACTCAAGTCTGCAAATTGCTCAATCCTCTGTGCCTAATCCACTCCAAGTCTTGTTAGTCATGATTTATTCAGCTTGGACAAAGGACATCAGCAGGACTCCAAAATACATTCTCTGACAGTCTTACGATATTAATCTTTGGATCATTTTAGAATCAGAACAAGCTAAATAGGTCTTATATCCAGTTAGTTTAACCCTCTTGTCTGAATAATGGTCAAACTGTTTTAATCACCAACCATTTTTAGATTTTGCCACTTTGAGAGCAATGTTATTTTTAGTTGTTTCCTTTGTCCTTTTTAAGTGAATTCTTTAAAGATAGCCAGCTTGAAAAGTAGAAATCTTTCACTGAATGAGAGCTTTCATTTAAATGTCTTAATGGTCTTTTGTTCATAAGAGAGTCCTCAGCAGAGATAAGCCTATTTCAGTGTAAATCCACCCTGACAGGTGGAACAAAAGAGCACTAAAAGGACTGAATTGGTCGACAGCAAGTTGTCCTCTGGTAGCTCTTAACTGCAGCTGGATGTTTGAAAATGCAAATATTATTGTTATTATTTTAAAGAGGCACATTTTATTTAATGATTTAAAAAGTGAGGGTAGGAATGAGTTTTTCATTAGCGGAAAGGAAGTCATGAAAATGAAAATCTTTGCAAGGGGGCTTTTAACATTTGCATTTCTTCAACCTTACTCATAATTTACTTACTTTATGTAAGGTTTGCTCATGCACTCACGCCTCTGAGATAGAAACAGACGCCTCTTCTATTGTTCCTCTGCGAGCTGAGCAGCTCTGCTGCTGGTTGCTGCAGGGCCTTTAGCTTGTAGTACTGATGAGGAGTATTTTTCATTCACCTTCCACTTCCAGCTCTTCTTAGCAGTCCGATGGATTCAGTTTACAATCCCTCTGGCTACTTTTCGATCTTGTGTTGCTGAAATCTTTCATTCCTGTTAAAATGCCCCTTGCACTTTTTCTTGTGATAGTCTTTGGTGGTCCAAAAGAAATTGAAATGTGGGTGTTTTATGCTGCAATATGTCGGTGTGTGGTACAAACTGTTTAAATTGGTGCACTCATAAACCTTATTTGTTGTATCAGTGCAGTTTAGTCTGATAAAAACATGTTTGGGTTTGCAGAGGCTCTAGATTGCTATGAAGTTTCATGTGCTCCTCTTTGCTGAGCTCTCCAAGTTTTTATTTATTTTTAGGTCGTTGAACACAGACAGCACATACAGTATGTAATATCACCACAGATTTTTAATTGGATCATTTTTAAAATGTCAGCTTCTGCTTTGTTTTGGATTATATTCCTTCTCTAAAGTCCAGCCTGTTCCAGTGCTTTTCATTAACCAACTGCATGATATTTGCATCTGGAATTTCATGATATTGTAACTTTTCTTTTTCTAAACACCCAGAAGTTCCAAACTTCCCCATCAGTTAGCGTTTGTTAATGATACTTCAGACAGCTGCAAGCACTTTGCATCTTTTTGTATCGTTTCCTCTGTAAAAATCAGTTCAGAGTGCATTCACACTGGTCCACTTTAAAGGAACCCTGGTCCACTTCCACAGATAGTACAATCCATTTGAAGGAGTTTTTGATTTGTAAAATGTCTAGAGCTGTCTCTGTTCTAGATATGATTTACAATATTATTGGCCTATTGATGTTATGTGCTGACATCGGCATCGAAATGTGATAATGGAAATTGATATCTTTATTTTTGTACCTACAGTATGTTATTACTAATGAAATATTGCGAGATCTTGTTGTTCCATTAACATTGGTTCAGCGTATGAGTAGCACCTAGCTGCAGTTTGGAAGCCAGAGGCGTGTCATAATGTGGGCGCATCATGTACTGATGTCACTACATGACAAGCGCACCACACCAATGAGAGCAGGGTATCTAACCCTAACCCTAACCACGACCTGTCCACTACACTTCACAACATACCCACTTTGTGACACACCACTGGGTTGCAAGCTGTAGCTACATATACTTGCAGCATACTTCTGAAAGAACTACATATCCCAGCATTCCTTTTGGTCATGTGACTACGGTGCAGCTGCTGCAGCTACAGACTGACTTGCTTTGAAGCTGTTTATAATATGTCTGTTTTTAAGTGGTTGGTTAAGTTACCAAGTTATCAGAAACATTATAATTAGCTACATGTTAGCTAATACCTGCTAGTATCTGATATATGGCAGCCAGATGACCAAAATGAACTGGCTGAGTTAAGGCTATTTTGGGATCTTCTGCTCTTGGAGCAGAATATAGTTGCATCTCAAAATATGAGAGATACAACCTCACAGTTATCAGTATGTGTAGATCCAGTATCAGTAGAACTGATATTGGTGATCAGTATCAGCTGATACTGGTTGGGAATTAAGAGTTGAATAATATCGGATATTGGTAAAAAAAAAAAATAAATAAAAAGCCAATAATAAACACTCCTATTTATAGATTTACCACTTCTGGAGCTTTAACACTGTACATTGCTAATAACCAAAAAAAGTTTCAAAAATAAGAGAAGAATTTAAATATTTTTGGGCTCCTCATCAGTTTGCGGTGAAGCTTTGTGGAGGAATTCACAGAAAACATCTTGGTATTCAGGATTCAGTCTTTAGCTATTATTATGCAATTTAACATTAGTTAATGAAATGATTATTATAAAATGATAATTATAAAACATCACACAAGAATGAGGAAATGATCAAGACAGACAAAAAAAAATCTACAGTGATGTTGGCTTGTAGAGGCTGAACTTGGGCTGTAGAATAAGCAGGAATGAAATCTGCATCTCTTTCCAAACTGCAACACACTGTAGTGAATGGCTTGTGTCTGGGGTAGGTTTTGTTTATTTCAGCTCTATGCAGACATCCATGTTAAGATACCAGTGATCTGTGCTGCAGAACCTTCTGGTCTCAGGTCACGCAATCTTCAGCTTGTTTCATGATTCCATCTAAGATGCTCTCTGTTGCTCTGGTGTAGACGTTTTCATAAACTTAGTTGGGGATATCTAAAAAAAAAAAAATGTTACTGTTTGGCAGTTCATAAATGGGTGAAGTGAATTGTGTGTGTGTGTGTGTGTGGTCCTTTTAAAATAACTATAAAACTGCATATGTTGAACTTCAGGTCATGTTTAAAGTAAAAACTCCAATTAATCATTTACAATTAAGCATTGATTCAGCTGAGCAAGGAAACCTGAACTCTCGTGTTTGATTTGCTGATCTGGCAACTCTTTGATCTATTTCTCCATATCAGATGTAAAACTGAGACCAAGGTCAAACTGGTTCTTACACAAGCAAAATTTGGACAGTGACTGTGATCTCAGCACTGTAATTATCTCATTATGTTTTATTGAATGTCAGAGGTTTTATAAAACCTGTGGGTGCTTTGAATTATTCTCTCAGAGCTCTGAACTATTAATCACAAAGATATGCTTCATGTTTTATCAGCGGTGAGCTACACCTTGTGTTGTTGAGTAGAAAACTCACAGCAAAGCAAAAAAAGAAAAAAAATAGTCTCTCACTGTTGATGAGTGAAATTCTTTGCATATGTGTGCTTTTCTGACACATCACTGTCGCAAATATGTGCAATAAACTCCATTTGGGGCATTTAATCCAGTGAGACTTCTATTTAGAGGAAGTCACTGTTGGTAAAACTTTATTTCAGCAGAGGGCACCATGCTCTCTTATCAGTTTATATATAAAAGGTTCAAGAGTATGACGAGTGCTGCAGGGCAGGTACTGTTTAGTTGACGGCATGCAGTGAACTTTTTTTTATTTACTAAGGATTAAAGAATATAAAGAATAAAAATTAAAATTCTGTCCTCATTTTTTAATGTGTTGCCCTGAACAAATATTTTTTTCTATTCCAGGACCAAATGGATGGTAACGATAAGGCGCTATGGCAGCTTTTCACTCGAGATGGGCCTTTTCATTTTGTGGAATTGAAAATGTCTTCACCCTTACTGCAGCAAGGTGTGCTAAATAACCGTGCAATGGATTCCTCAATGATAGGATGCAGAGCTGGAGGATGCAAAAGGACGATAATCAAACTCAAGGTAAAATACATTGATTCACACAAATCAGCATTTTTTCCATCATCTTTAGGGGTGATGTTGAGTCATGCCGGGAGTTTTCATGATATGTGTTGCTGCACCTGTGTACAGCTCGCATTTAAACATTTCCACATTCAAGCAGGCATATCAGGTGATGTAATGGAGCAGAATGTAAAATACCGTTTATGCTTCTGTTCTCGCATGGCTCCACTTGCATTTATAATCTAAATCATGTTAATGGTTTTATGCTTCTCCACCAGCCTTTCATGCTGGACTTGATAAACATGTGTGATCGCTCAGAGATTGGTATCAAAGGAGAGGAACAGTTTTTAAAGCAGTAATAATTTTTTATATTTATGTCATGGTGCTGTAAAATCATAAAGTAATGACAGGATCAAGGCGGTGCACAGAAAAACATGTAGCTGAACAAAAACTGGTGCTTTTTTATTACCTGTTCGAAAAGCACCAGAGTTCAAAATGAAGATTCACATTTTGTCTGATGGTACAAAGTGGTATGTTGATGTGTTTCAGTCTTGATACATTCATGTCATCAGAAAACAGAAACCACACCCTGTTTCCTCTGTAATGTGTTTTACTCTATAGCAGATTTTTATCATTTAAGTTGCAATACAATAAGTTGCAAGAACAATAAGATTTCTGGACCAAAGTTGAAACAACTCATACCAAGCTATAAAGCACGGTGGTGGAAGGAGGGTGATATGGGTGCTTTGGAGTAATTGATTCATCCACAAACTCATCTACATATCAAAGTATTGCAGGGCTGCCACTAACAATTATTTTGAAAACGGACTAGTCACCAATTATTTTGGCGATTAATCGACTAATCGGATCATTTGTAAATTTAGCATATTTACAGTACCAGTCAAAAGTTTGGACACTTTCTCATTGAATCTAATCTAAAAATGTGTTCAAACTTTTGACTGATAGTGTGTGTGTTTATTTATGTACAGTTAAGATACAATTTAAGAAAAGCTGACCAGACAGAAAGGCAGACAAGGCAGCGGAAGGTATAGTGGCAATTTTGAGAGGGAAAACAAAGCTTAAAGACAATAAACGATAACTTTAATCAACGGTCAATTAATCGACTAATAGTAGCAGCCTTAAAGTACTGTGGAGTCAAATGTGGGGCCATCTGTTTGTCAGCTAAAGCTGGTACCAAACTGGATCATCCAACAGGATAATGCTTCCAAGTACAGCGGCAAATCTACTACAGAATAACAAAAATGACCTATTCAAAGGTTGGCACACCTGTTGGAATAGCAAAGAAATCAACTGTATATTTAAACATGTCACGATTATAGCTTTATTCTTATTGCCAAGTAACAATTTGTTTACTGTTCCCATCCCATACTGAGCCAGACCCCTTGGTGAAAATGGGGATTTAAAGGACTGCGCATGAACAAATGCATACAAACATCGATGAAATTAGGCGGCGTTGTTAAGAAAAGACGGCCAAAGTTCCTCAACAACCAAGTGAGAGAGTGATAATGTACAGAAAATGATCACTTTTTGTTATCGCTTCTAAATGTGGTTGTACAGCTGTTGTATCATGGGAGACTATAATTACAACGAGCAATATGTGCATGTGTTGTTGCCCAACGGAGGTTATATTAACATAACTTTAAGACCTGTTAAAGGGACTAGAGGCAAGATTAAAAAACGAAACTCGCAACTGCCGCAACTGGCGCTTCAGGTAACTGCAGCCACGAGCCAAGCCGTCACGGGAGCGTGCGCAAACTGAAGCTGTAATGTTGTTTACTAACCTTTTTCTTCGTAGTTACACTTTTTAGTGGTCTTTCAGTTGATCTGGATCGTTTGCTGACAGCAGAAGAATCCATAACTATCGCTTACAGTGTTTGAATTTACCGCAACCGTCTTCTTCCTGTATCAAAACTGCGGATGTAGCGTCATTTGATGTCACGTCCGCAGGGCAGCGCGGGAAATTGGGACACGGAATTGCAGCACACAGCCTGTTCAAGGCAACGGAGAGAAACGTGGGTGGAAACGTTATTTTTGGTATTTAGCGCTTCATCACCCATTAGTATTTAAAAAAAATGGACATGCATCTTTGTTTTTTTTTAAAGTTCCTGCCTCCAGTCCCTTTTAGGACCAGATACAGGAATTCATTCCTGCCAGCAACCATCACCCTAAAGAACAAGACTGACTGACTTTTTTTGTTTATTTATTAAAAAAAAAAAAAAAAAAAAAAAAGTGAGCTTTTACAATACTGAATTTCCCTTCGGGGATGAATAAAGTATTTTTCATTTCATTTTCATTCTTTTCATTTCATTTTATTCATTTCATTCATTTCATTCTTTTCATTCATTTCATTCTTTTCATTCATTTCATTTCATTTCATTCATAACTTTTAATTATATCCTGAACTGGAAAACTTCAGCTTGTATGTAACAAATTAGTATAAATTCACACAAAGTTTGTTTTTTTTGTCATACAAGAGATTATTAAATGCATCTTATGATCTTGAACAGTAAAATTACAGTAATTGAATAAATGTTGTCATATTGGAAACACAGATTTATTTATTCTGTGAATAGTTACAAATCAGTTATTCAATGATGTTTCTATTTGACTAAATGTCACCCGTAAATCTGATACATAATAAAATTAAATGAAAAGGGAGTGTATGCATGCAAATGAGACAATTCACCGTTTGAATTTTTTATTTATGAGATAAAGATGATTTTTTTTTAATAAATATTAATTTCTTATGCATTCACCATTAATCTGTGCTGTTGAGGAATTTCTATTACACGCTGAAATCCAAATATCTTTGCAAGGTCATGATGTTCCTATTACTGGTTTATCAGATGTTCAGAGACTTCCTTGTGGTTAAACTTTATGAGAAAGGCACCTTGCCTGCACCACATAACAGGAAAAGAAAACTGTGCAATAATCAGCTGGTTCAGATGATCAAAGCACCTTCGGCAGCTGTAATCAGTGAAGTCATCTGATGCTGCAGACTGATTGGCTCCAAAGCAAACTGTTGCCCAACCTGCTCTGCAGATTCTTCTTAGTCTGGTTAGAGTTTAATTTGCAACAGTAGAAAAAAAGAGGCTGTTTTAATCTACATTTACATTTGAGAAGAAAACATTGTTGCATCTGTTTTACACTTTTTTCATTTACACAGAAGCATTAACAGCAAAGACTCTCAAAGGGGCACTCCTTAGACTTTTTTACAGAAAATTCAGCTAATAGATTAAAAGACTACACAGCCTATTAACGTAGAAAAATATTTTCTTAAATTTTTTTCAATTCTGACTCGGCACAAAGAGTAATTATTTGTAATAAATAACCTCAATAGCAAACAGAAGTGAAAAACAAGTTTTACTGAACAACTTTAGATTGTATTTTACAGGAACACCAGATCATTTGTAGGGTTAATAAAACGTTCAGTAGTAGAAGACAGAAAGGGAAGCAAAGTACTGTGTGATGATATTTTGACATCTTTTCTTTGATTTTTGACTCCAAACTTGTTACAGTTGAGTAAACTTACACATATGCACATGCTTTCAGGTTTACCTTGCAGTTTGTAAGCAAGGTCAACATAATTAGTTTAGTTGTACTTCAGAGTCTTACACTGAAAAAACTGGAGAGTAATATTTACTTAGAAAATCTTAGGAAAGCAATTGCACTCAGAAATGTTAAGCAAATTTCACAAGGGTTATTTTCAAGTAAACTTTACTTGCATGATGAGTTATTCCTACAAGAAAAACTCATGTAACCTTCATCTGTATTAATCAATTTTGCCATTGAGTTTTACTTTGTCATGATTAGTAAGTTCTACTTAGACTGAGCTTACATCAAACTGAAAATCTCACATTGAAACAAATATAGTCTGGGACAGACTAGTCATTTTAAACAGTTGAAATGTAAAATACAGTTGAATGATAACTGCTATAATGTTTCCAACTCCTTAAACAAGGATGTGGAATTTTCCACGGGTAACAGGGATGGTGGCTTTACTTATCTTTACTGTCCTTCTCACTCATCGTAGCACCTCTACAATTCAAACAACACAACTTTCCAACATTGTCTAAATGTAAACCATAACACAGTAAATAACTCAAATTTATAGCATAGCATTCACAAAAGGTTAAACTCCTGTTCAATACATCTCCCATGGACTTGTGGTCGAGATATGTTAGTTTTCCCCCCTCCCCCTGACAGGACTGTGTAGGCAAAGTAAAGTTTATTTACTTTTTACAAGTTGATCACATCAAATTCTCTTGTGAGTATTACAATTTAAAATTAAGTTAAAATATACAAACAAATGTTAGCATTTAGAAAATTGTGCCTTTGAGAAAAACAGGGCAATACAAAACTCTGAGAATCTAATTCTTCATCAAAGTGATATTTACAAGGCCGAAAAATCCTTCTTTTCAGTGTATATTGTTTATTGTGTTAAAGACACACAGCAGAACTCTTAGCAGTTTTCTCAGTGACGCGCCCCCTATCAGCAGCTAAACTAGCATCCATCTTGTATCGCACCTTTACTGTGATTCACTCCAGCCAGTAAAAGACAGTCTTATCTTCACTCTTGTTCTGTCCCTTCCTCTCTTCCTTTCCCTCTCTTCCTCCGGTAATGTTGCATTTCTTTACCGAATCCGACATGATGCGCGTTCAAAACACCTGCGGTGTTCATACCTGGTTCATATCCGTTTGCTAGTAAGTGATGTGGTGCGCAGCCAATAGTTGGCTGCAACATTAAAATCCCAGATGGGAAACGTACATACTGCAGTTTCTGAGCCCTGGCACGCCTCTGGACAGTGACGGCTTGAAAATGCGCATAATGAATGTTGCTGTGCCATCAAAGCGAATCAGAAACACATATTTTTAAGCTCTAAAAGTTACATTGTTTGTCTTTAAACCTTCATTATAAGAGAACTGAGACAGTCAAATGAACGAGTTGAAATTGCAGTATTTCCCTCTGATATGTTGCATGATGCATGTATCCAGATGGAAGATGGTCATAAAACCCTTAAATCATCATAGTTTTTGACCCAATAACAACTCAGTGCACTGTTTTAGAGTTTGAAAATAGACTTGTGGGAGACACAGGCAGAGAATATTTTTCATGCTTATGTGTTTCTTTGTTTATCATCAAGTTAGTTTGACTGAGATCGAATACAATTAGAGAAAGTAAATCCACTGTTGACCAGACCTAACTCATTTTGCCATCAGTGCAGTGAAATGATCAGGTCCTGACATTACTTTTTATAACAAATGGTTCTGCATTTCTAAGTGAGTAATTACACATTTGCATAATTGTACATGTGTCAATAAGAAGCTCGGCTTATACAAGAAAAAAAAAAGGCAAAAAATGTATTCATATAAATTCTTACATGCATGTAATTATGCTCTATTTGTAGTTTAAAAAAATCTTCTGATATGGGATCAAACTTGCCTTATACAATTATAAGTTTGCTGCAAATGAGGCGTAAGGCTCTCATCCGCTCCTCTACTGGCCGGGATCCACAGTTATCATTTGATTTTGCCAAATGGATGTGATCCCCTCACTGTATTGAACCATTTCCATTCATCGTTTTGGCAGTTGGTTGTTATTTCTGCTTTGGCGCTTGGCCAAACGGACTAAGATGAGCACAGCTTTCTGCCCTCTAGCTGTGAACACACATCTGGCATGATGACCTTACACAGAAATCCATCTGCAGTAACGCTCCATTTTTAATTGTACTTAAGTATACTGCTTTAGAAAATTAGTTACTTCCAAAAAATTGATTACAAACTAGGACATATCCTGCATTTCATTTTAGACCAGAAAAATGATGAGTCAGAGCTGGGAATGATGTCACATCCAAGTGTAGTTGGAAGCTGGGAAAACAGGAGGATTTGCTCACTGTTTTGCTTCCTGATAGAATTAGCAGTACAAGATGAAAAGTAGCCCTTGGCTAAATTTGGCATAATTAGAGGTGCCCTTTTATTTCATTTTATTTTTCAAATTTCTTTTTATATGCTCTGTCCTGGTTAAATAAGTAAAAGCTGTTACCAACATAGTCTTTTTCTGTGCATACAAATACTGCAACAATTCCAGGTAAGAACTTTTCAGTTAATTTTCCCAGGTAAACTACAGAATTTCTTGAATTCATTACTTGAAATTTCAGACCCCTGGATTAAACATTATATAAATAGTCTGGTTCTGCCATAAACATTGAGATAAAGTTATGTTTCTGTGGCATGCCAATGTTAAAGTAACCTGATACTGTAAATACATTAGAGCTGTGGGGAAAGTATTTCTCTGACAAGTGTGCCGGACTTACTTATCAAAATAAAAGAGAGGTGAAACAAATAATGAGCAAAGAATACTTTCTCTGAATCTCTGGTTTTTTATTAAATATCTTAAAATATTTTTTTTTTCATTTAGATGGAAAATAACTGCCAGACTGCATCATACTGTATCAAAGTGAATTGCTCTTAAAAATTGTCCCTGAATCATACTATAACCATACAGTGGTGGAGCCAGAGGGGGGGTCTTAGAGGACATGGGCGATACCGAAAATCTGACTGGCACCCCCAGGTGCCACTCCGAGAATAGACATTTAATTCTAATAGACATTTAGTGTAAACTGACCTTTAGGTGGGCACATTAAAGATGCCCAAGTGCAAGTGAATGCAGCTTGTAATGCATTTCAGTGATATTCTTCATTCACTGCTATGTTCCTGATCATAATTCAGCATACAGCATCACCTCACCTATGGCCTACATGGTGATCTGTTTGTCCAAATTGTTTACATTTATACAGAGGATGTAAAAGTCATAAAAACACAGTGATTTGTCTTTAAGCAAGTTTTTTTTTTTTTAAACTTATCAATTAAGTACAAGTGTTTGCGCAACACTGTTATCAGCTGCCATGCAATGCGGGATCATAAACAATTGTTAATTAGAAAAAGTAATGACCTTCAATTTTTCATTTAGCTTCATTTTGCGTTTGTGAATTTTACACTTCTTCTTCTTTTCTTCTTTTCTAAAGAAAAGGTCACATGTGCCAACCTTTCCCCCATCCGTGCTCCTGCCTGGTCCCAGCCCCCATCAAAATTCCCAAAACCCACTCCTGATTTCATATCTTCTAGATCCCTAACCTAAATTCTGGACGACAATAACAATCTAACAAAAGATGCCTCAGAATGCATTATGGGTAAAGTGGATCTATTTATTTAGCTTAAACCGTGCCTGGACCTTGACCCAGTAATTTATCTAACCTGCTTTATCAGTTTTTTTTTCTCAAAATTAAATTAGAATGCAAATGTGGGCTGTAAATTTATGTAATCAACGCTTAATAATTAACATTTATTTGGAGCTATGGTTTTAATGACGTGCGATTTTGTTTCCCTTTAATTTGATCCTAAAATAGTCAAATACTTCCACATTATTCCGACGAAATTTGGTAGCACAACAGAGGCAGAGATGTGGAGGAGAGGAAATCAAGAGTACCACATTAGTAAATCATAATAACACAGGCAGTTTGTGTAGTGAACGGGTGAGGCGCTGTGCATCATCATCATCAGCTGTGAAGCTTCAGCTCCGCACAGTCAGTAAAGAGACAGTCATGGAGAGGTGGAGAGCGGACTGGCTTTGTTATTTTTAAAGTCCTGCACTTCGAAACTATGACACTCTTCGCTGTGACTTGTGTCGGCCCAACTGTCCGATGCACTCGAAAGCAGCCAGAAGATTTCCACCGGTTAAGTATATGTCACTTTTTTCCCCCTTCCCCCTGCTCAGAGATTGGGATTGCGGTAGTCGGGAAATAGACCATCGCTTTGCTGCTTGTAAGTCTGTTCGGAAATCGGTGCGGGATTCCCGCTGTGTCCTCTGACGGTAGGGGGAAACGCTTGCGGTCGTGTTGCTTTTCACTTAGTTTTCGCAGCTGTTTGCGGATACCACGCAGATATTAATAGTGTGACAAAGTTGTGCACTTGTCGATCGGCTGCTGAAAGGCCTGGCCGTGTGTGTGTGTGGCATGTGTGTGTGTATGGAGTTTGTTTCTGGCTCCCCTCCCCCACTCTCTGCTGCTGTTCTGCTCATTCTGGAGAGGCCAAGACATGAATGTGATGAGGGGCTCACTTCAAAGGTACAGTTTCAGAGAGAAAAGGGGACATTTCCAGAGCTTGGCTCGTGCCTAATTCCATGTAGTTACCGCCGCACACCTGTGATGCCACAACGAGCCCCGCTACCCGAGCGTCTCGTGCCGATGCTCCATCCTCACAGGTAGCTGCGAGTTCGCCCAGATGATCAGTTTTCACAGCGTTTTAACTCCAGCTGTCATACCAACACCGAACCGAACGGTTTCGTAGCCTCATTGTATGACTGTGATTTTTAATTCCTCCACATCTGCCTTCATGCACAATGCACGTGCTGCTCACACTTCAGGATTGTGCAGCGGATGAGCATTGCTGCCAGTTTTGTCTTTACACCCTCATTGTTCAATCAGGATAATGATTTTTATCTGTATTGGACCAGACGGAGAGTGGGTGTGCCCTAAAGGGAAAGGTACTGCCAACCATTAAAAATATTTCTCATATAAATCACAGTTAGAGTAAACCCTGCCTGCCTTTGTGAAATCATATTTTTTTAGTCCATAGCATTCATTTTTAATCCTATTAGTCAACAAGTGCTCATACCTATAAATAGGAAAGTCATTTCGACTGAAAATGTAAAAAGAAGTCAGGGTTGTGTGCTCAGCCTTTTTTTTCCGCTAGGATTTGAATCTGCCACAGCTGTCAAGAAATAGTGGTTTGTGTGTGAATTTAAACAGTCAGCTGTGGCCATATTAGACCTAAAATTAAATTTTGGAGCTGTATCTGGGAAGCTTAGTCATAAGCCGTACACTACAGTGTAAAAAAAAAAGAAAAAGAAATGCTCTGTGAATACATGAGGACCAAAAATATGTCCTTGATAAGTTCTTTCCCCGAATATCATCTTCACCACTGCGCAACTGATATTGCCTCAGAACTAATAGCAGGGGAATTAATTAAAATCACAATATGGCAAGAGGATCAATACAGTAGCCAATCATTTAAAGTAAAGCTCATGTCTGCTAATAGCGAAGAGACTTAAGGCTGCTTCATTTTTGCGTTGCCACTGTAAACCCCAAGTGAATTTACCATGATGATGCTCTAATACTAATTCAGATGAAGCTGGAATAGCCGTGTGAAGTAATGGTATCCATATAAATTAGTAGGTTATTACTGAGTACATTAATACTACACTATATCCATGATGCTGTCAAATATAAGAATGCCTCTGGACCATAAAACCACATTCAAAAAGCATAATGAGGTTAGATTTCAGTTTCTGCTCAGGTTTGCAGACGTTTTGCAGAATTCAACCCACTGCACGAACAATTTTCTAGGTTATTCATGTAGGCTCATATTTTCTTGCTGCTTCTCTCTTTTTCTTTTGATTCATTCAAACGTCCCCCTATACATGAGCTGCCAAAGAATGTGATTAAATATTCCCATTATGTTAAAAAGGCTGACTTCACACACCATATCCTGCTTTGAAAAGTAAACAAGATGATCTTCTGTGTTTTATTTTAAATTTGTTTTTAATGATAAAGTAGAAGCAGGCCATGATCAACACATCAAGAGGCTCATTCACTCGATGACATGCTTTGCACCTGATCTCAAGGCAGAGTGCAGAATCAAAGCTGTTATCAGTTTGCATCCGCGCTGAACAGCAGGACCCTGTTTGTGCGAAACATTAGTGCTGGAAATTTAACAAAGGAGTTGAAAGCAATATGCAAGCAAGCAGAAAAGAAGATGAATATCAGAAGAAACAGCACACACACTCACTTGCTGTATTTTGTTGCTCAGGAAATGAGAGTGAAGTCAGCACAATGTCCAGTGTGACTGATTCAGAAACAGACAGAGTTGATAAATTGTTCATGTTAAAGAAATCAGTCGAGGTCACTTTAAGAATGAGGTGTGTGTTCGAGGGCTACAACAGTAATGACAAGGTTAGCAATGCTCTGCTTCCCTATGATGTGAGCTGCATCTCATATGTTTTCCTCCCTTGCAGGAGTTTTTTCGCAGCAGCATAAGAAGAATTCTGGATCGAGTAGTCGTGCTTTGTGGGCTCTACGGGGACGTGGCATATGGATGCTGGGACTATGAGCATAAGCGACAAAAGGGGCTACATAGCAGACCCGGGAGGCAGCTTTACGGAGGACGCTCCCAGACCCCCGGTCCCCGGGGAAGAAGGAGAGCTGGTTTGCAGCGACGGCCGCCAGCACAGCAACCTCAGCTTCCCCTCGAAGAATGAGAACCTCAAATGTGAAGCGCCGGTGGCTACGCCCAGGCGATCGGACTTGGATCTGGGTTACGAGCCAGAGGGCAGCGCTTCACCAACACCACCCTACTTGAAGTGGGCAGAGTCTCTTCATTCGCTCCTGGATGACCAGGATGGCATCCATCTGTTCAGGAAGTTCCTCAAGCAGGAGGAGTGTGCAGACATGTTGGACTTTTGGTTTGCGTGCAGCGGCTTTCGCAAACTTGAAGCTAACGAGGGCAACGAGGAGAAGAAGGTCAAACTGGCGAAAGCGATCTATAAGAAGTACATCCTGGACAACAACGGGATCGTCTCCAGACAGATCAAACCAGCCACCAAGTCCTTCATCAAAGACTGTTTGATGAGGCTTCACATCGATCCGGCCATGTTTGACCAGGCTCAGACTGAGATCCAGGCGATGATGGAGGAGAACACCTACCCGCTCTTCCTAAAGTCTGACATTTATTTGGAATATGCACGGACAGGGGGAGAGAGCCCGAAGATGTACAGCGACCAGAGCTCCGTTTCTGGAAATGGAAAGGGACTACCGTGTTGTTTACCACCTTTACCCGAATATGAGGAGTTGAGATGTGACCAGGGGCCAGAGGAGCAGTCTGAGTGCGACCCCACACCAAGCAGCCAGCTCACTCAGAAACTGTTAATGGAGACGGTACCGCAGCGAGTTGCCAGCAGCTCAAGATTTCAGGACAGTCACGAGTACAGGTAAATCCTATAAAAGCTTCACCTCAGCTCAAATTGCACAGCTTTTCTCTGCAAACTGCTGAATTAGAAATAAAGCCGGAACCCCACACCAGCATGAGCGCTGCCGTAAAGATTGAGATGAAAACAGAAAGCGAGTGTTGCAGCAGAGACAGCGGAGATGATGCTTTGTGAAGTGAAGTGTCTGCACCGCAGGTGGTGAGGAAGTGTCAGAAGTTAAAGAGGCTACTTTACCTGTTGTTTGGAGGTTGGAGGAGAAATCGTTATTTCTTTTGTGAGAAACGCTCTGAGAATCGTGCGTTTTCCCACTGGACTGGGTTTTGTAGTAAAGAAGTTGAAGGTGATTTTCTAAAATGATTTACCTTTCCCCTTCTTAGTTTTTGAAGCAGTATTTTTTGGAGGGGGAAAAATAATAAGTAACTCCGCTGATCAGTATTAGTAAGTCTAGTAAGCGTTGGTTTACTGTGCCTGTTATTTGATGCTACTCAGCTGGACTGAACAGCAGCTGTGTCTCAGCTGCATCTTCTTGATGACTGAATTATCTTCCCCATGTGGCTTTTTAACCCAACAGCACTGCTTTGCATAATTGAGACCTTTGCTAACTTTGGCCAAACACATTATTTAAAGTGCACCTGCATGCTTGCTTTTAACTGCACATATACAGTAAATGAGATATTAATGGGTCATGTTGACCTTTATCTGCGAGAGGGAACTGCTCCAAGCTCGGCAGACCTGCAGCTTATCATCTAACCTCTACACTTTAAACTACTTAAAGATGCTTGAGTTGACTGTGCTTTCTACCACTAGCTTAAAAAATATGATGCTTGCTAATGCTCTGTCTTATGGCGAGACACTACAGGCTAATAGGATAAAAAATTTAACTAACTGGTATCACCATGAAACTTTCCTGGTTTATTCCTCACATTAGGGCTATCATTTTTTTATATTGCAAGTTTTCTGAAATTTTATGTTTAAATATGCAAATTAGGTGTTATGTAGCCAAAAAATGGGATAATTTGCATACATTTCTATAGAAAAAAATCTAAACACAGGATTAAACCAGGTTTAAAGTTCCTTTTGAATTTTATTTACATATTAAAAACAAAAGTTTTTACAGAGGGGATTTTGGATATCTCTTGTTATCATTTCACAATTTAGAATGTATTGTCAACCAGAAAAAACTCATTTTTTGGCATATTTTTTGGGATGAAATGTTCTATAAATCAAGCTGTGAATGAGATATCAAAAAATCCCTCTGTAAAAACTTTAAAAACACAGTCAGGAACAAAACTTGAAAGTTTGGTTTCCGTAAGTGCTCCTGAAGTGGAGATTTTTTACCCAGAGCAAGAGAGAAAACTCATTTTGAGAAAATGGCAACTTTAGCTGCATTTTGAGGGGATTTGGGTGCATCAGAAAAAGTATTGTGAAATAAACCCTAAAATGTTTATTTTGGACGTTTTTTTTTACAGTAGTCTGAAAGAAAACATGTTGAAGGAGGGAAAAATATGAAAATCTCAAAATTGACCAGGCGATGAAAAGATGGGGTTTTTACCTGTAATGCCTCCCCTTAGTTAGGACAAGGTTGCAGACTGAATCATTGTTTTATGCACAGATTTGCAAGAATATTTGGTATTTTGTAGTTTTTAAATCTAAAATTCTGCACTGGGCTTGATGTTGATCCAGTTTCTTCAGGAGTTAGGGGTTCATATACTGGCAGAGATATTTAAACACAGAGATGATTTAGTAGTGATTTTAGAAATGTTTGTTACAACTAGGGATGTCAACCTTTACAATGTTCCCCCACGTGTAATCGGGACAACTGGCCGTTGTGTACATGGTTACACATCAGAGATGAATAATCTTTAGGTTGCAGATGGTGACGTCACCTACGCATCCCGCCGTACTCCCGCCGTCACACTAGGGCTGGGCGATATATCGAATATATCAATATTTTTTCATAAAATGAGATATGGAATTGGATCATATCGCCCATATCGAGATATGGAGTTCAATGTGTGTTGTTTTGTCTTTGTATATAAATGCTGACCTTACTAGGGTTTGTTACATTTAATTCTGTGTAATGTTCCTTACTTGCATCTGTGAGTATTATTACATACAGTATTATACAGTATTTCTGTTTAAATTTTATCATTCTTTGAACAACAGAGTATTATTTCATCCAGTCTGTTTAAATTAAACTACTTGTAATGTCAGATTTGGCTCTGACTGTAACTAAATATTTTCTCTCACCTTGCGATAAAAACATCGAGATATATATCGTATATCGATATTCAGCCTAAATATATCGAGATATGACTTTTAGTCCATATCGCCCAGCCCTACGTCACACTGAACACAGAGCAGAAATACTGTAGGAGAGCCAAAGTAACATTATGGATAGTTAGATAGATAGATAGATAGATAGATAGATAGATAGATAGATAGATATAGATAGATAGATAGATAGATAGATATAGATAGATGATATTTATCATTTGAATCCTCGAGAAATGAAACAATTGGACGAAAAAAACTCTTTCATTGGGTGCGATTCGAACGGAGTCCCTGCAGAAGTTTCAAACAGCTGACATGAGCTAACCGGATTTTTTCCTACATCTATCACATACTTAATAATCCATCTTCATACACAGGAGAAAGAAAGCTTTCACTAGCGGGGATGTCTATCGATGTTTCACGGCTGGCTGGGCTGACCTGAAAGTATGGCAGCTCAAGGAAATGTTTTAGCTGAGAGAAGTAAGTTGTGTTCTGGTGATCAACTTTACGTAAACAGCGGCTAACACGAACAGTTAGCTAAACACACGCTTATGTTACGGTAAGTGTCTGATCGGATTCACGCTCATAACTTAATTTTTAGAAAAAATATACATGAAACCTAGTAAGCAACAACTTAAGCTAGCTCTCCTAACTAGCATTGAAACTTACCCAATACAACGTTTATGCTGCACAGATGCAGTCAGCGTCCGGTCAGCTCTCCTGATCACTTAAAGCATCTCTGACAATGTTCTCCTTCGCTAATCCATGGAAAGAAATATCTGTAACTCCCAGCTGCAGTTAATGGATGGATCTCTGACGGCTTGAACAGAGTCTCTACAGCACCTCAAAGCAGCGCAGGTGCGCTTGCTGTTCGGCGCCACCGCATCCCCGAGTCAACTTGAGGTGATGCGACGGGTTGTGGAACATTGTGCCCCAGGCATCTATCATGTTTGCGGATAGTTACTTATTATCTGAAGCTTTAAGGCAACATTACCACCCCTAAAATACAGCATTAGTGAGAAATGAAAGAGGAGGAGGAGGAGAAGGGAAAAATGGCGTGTAAATGGTTATTGATTTTTTCGAAATGGTTATGATTTATTATCCGTGTACCCGTTTACACGTGTAGACGTTGACACCACTGGTTACAACTTCATTACATTTTTCACTTCTTTATGACGTCAACATTTCACCACTTCATTAACAATTTAGAGTGCAGCACTGGCTGCTTGGCTAAAATTTGAACTGCTGCATGTAAACAACGCAGCTGGGCTTTTGAGTTATGGTAAGAGTATTTTCTTTATACTTAAAAAAGTTATCTTGTTTTTTTCTTCATGTCAAATAGAGCTGAACAGTTAATCGCATTTGAGATTTAAATTGCAGTTTTAATTAGCACAATTTTGTAATTGCGCCATCATGCAATTTTCCAATGATCGTCAATGGTTTAAGTAGAATGAATGAATGAACGAGTACTATTGTCCTGTGAGTTCAGAGTTAACTCTCTGTTAGTTATTGGGAGGTTTCTCTGCACCCTAAAACCCACGCGCTCGATGCAGCTCGCTACCTAGACACCAACAAACTGCAAAAGAAGGGCGGCTCAACTAAATATTTTCCGAAGGAGTCAAAGTGATGCAGAAATTTTACCGGTGAGTAAATGCACGTACAAACTCCAGAAAAAAAGGTCAAGGTTGAAAAAAAAAAAGTTATCCATTAAGTTATTGCCTTTTTTTTTTACACTGAACTGATTGCTTCCCTGTATTTCATGTGGAAATACTGCATGGAAATTACGTGGAGGGAAAAAAGCATTTATAATTGCAATTGCAATATTGATGAAGAAAAAAATGGCAATTAGATTTTTTTCCCAAAATTGTTCATTCCTAATGTCAAATGCTGTTATTGGTCTATAATATCAGATGGCTTGGATATTGCTCAGGCTAAATTTCTAACGTTTAGCTGCTTCAGTTTCAGGCTACGTCTACACTAAGCGGTTAATGTTATACGGGAACGTTTAACCCCCAGTCTGCTCTGCATCCACACAGTTGTTTATGAATAGTTTAAGGCTCGTTGCAAGCAAAATAATGACACATTAGTACGCAAAATAATGCGTACTAATGTAAAGAAGATGATTTTTAAAAAATATTTTTTACTCAGCTCAACTCATCTTTGACTATAAAGCACTTTAACACAACATCGGTTGAACAAAGTGCTGAATAGAGCAAAAGCAAAATATAAAAAAGAGGAAGGTGCGAACTTCAAACAGAAACAATAAAAAACAATAAAATCAACAAAACAATAAAAGCAGAAAACAATAAACTTCCATATAACTGTCATATGATGCTCCATAATCCCGAACTTTCAGTTTCCAGTAAAAGCATCCACTTCTGATTTGATTTTGCCGTTATTTTAAGTCTTCCCTGACATTACATCATGTCACTCCCACATAGTTCAAGCATGCGCAGAAACATCCACGACAGCAACTATTGGAATTAGTTCATACATGGTTATTTTACCCTGCTGATCCAATCATGAAGAGGTTTAATCCACCTTTCTCACAAATTTTCTCTGATGAAGACAGATCAAATCAGCTGAGGTATTTACATGAGGCATTTTTTGTTGCTGTTTATCTTGATTGGATGTTCCACTGGATCTAAAGTGCTCCATATAAACACAGTTAGATGAGCTTCACTATTATATATATTATATATAAACTTATCCTCAAAGGAAAAATATGTTAATTAGTGAAGGAAAAGATTTTACAGCTAGCTGGTAAAGTTTATTTTCCATTTTATGAGAATATACTGACATTGATGTATGGCTTTATATGGTGAGAGGGAGTGAGTTGCAAATATAAAATGTACATGTGGTTGCAGATTGCTGGAGTATTTCAATAATATTTTCTGTTTTAAAGGGTCAGAGAATCCAGATCGGAATGTGGACTCATGCTTGTTTTAAATACTTTCAGTTCTTCTGCAACAAATTTTAGTTTTGCTAAATAAGTGAAAAGTAACTTAGAAGTAGGAACGTTAAGTGCATTTGTAATTTAAAGTGCAATGAGAGATGGGATGAAAACAGAAGTCATTTCTTTATGACTAAATAACCTTATTAGGTAAAAAGATTGCATCTTCAACAGATAATCACGACCATTCTGGTTGGGGGGGGGGGTCTATCTGTGGCATGTAAAATCTCAATGTGATGGCAGCTTTTGTTTAATTCCCTGAAATGGTTGTCTGCAGCAGAGTGCCGGTAATTTCAATTTCCTCTCAGACACTACAGAGACGTTCCCATATTTGACCTCTGTTGCTGCAGCACCAGTGTTATGATGAGAGGCAGGAATTCACATCAGCTGACAGACAGACAATACGTTCCAGATAAAACCCGGTCTGTGACAAAAACACTGTGCCCAGTGTTGCACTCTGTAGCGGAGACAGAACAAATCCTGATTACATTTTGGTCTGTTAAAATACAATAATCGGACGGAAATCAGATCTTCCATGGACGTAGCTGCACACTTCAGCTACTTTTTCCTGCTTAGCGTCCTTGTTGTGTCTCATCTCATTTTTCAACACGGCTTTGTAACTTTTAGAGTTGATGTCTGCAAAATGCAAATGCTTGTTTGCACAAGTAAGATTTTTGAAAACATAACCAAAGGCACTTTTGTTAGAGATCAGTGTTTTGAAATCTTCTCTGAAATATAGGCCAAAAAAGAAGAAGATGAAGAAGAAAAAAAAGTACACCACAGGCATTTCAGCCATGTGCATGTGAAGATCTGCTTGGCAAACAATAAAGAACATGTTAAAATTTGTGTGAGGCAGAGTTTTGTGCTTATTTTTCACATGATTATTTTAGCAATCAAGCATTTGGCTGGAATTACAAAAAGACGCACTTCATTTTTAAATAGCCTCTTAGCATCACCCTGTGGGTTTTTGTGAGACTAAATTTTACAACAGTTGTCAGATCCCTTCAGAGACAGGCAACAGAAGACATTAAATAGTCTTTCAGATCAGCTCTGAGAAATGAAATGACTTGAAAGAGAATGGCCTTTATATTCATTAATGTTTGGGGAGAGTTTTGAAATGAGAACGGCTCAGTTTTGTTCCTATTCTGGTGGGGAAGTAACTTTCAAAGGCAAGACTTCATTTTTTTGGTGACTTTAATTAAAGTTGTTGCCTTTGAGTAATTTTAACAGCCCTCAAACAGTCTTATTATAAGAGGGGAGTTGAGACATACATGGAAGAACAATAGATGAACAAACTTTTGAGATGCAGCTGATTATTTATTGTTTTTGTTATCTTCAGAGTGATATATGACATATTTTTGGTGTTTATTCTTTCAACCAATAAAAGGTGAAGGCAGAATTGTTACTGGAGTATATATAAATGCAAATTTTATCCTCTAGCCTTTTTTTTTTATTAGTTTAGTAACATGCACATGTAGCTCCAGTTTCTCTAGTTTCATTGATCTCAAAAAGGTAGGAAGTGAATTAAATAACAAATGGCACTTGCGTAGCTCCTTTTTAACCCTGGCTAGGTTGTAAATAGCACTTTACAAAAGGTTTCTTGTTCACCCAAGTGTCCATAAAGCTTTACTGAATGACAGTGACAGCATCTTATCATTGCATGCATTACTTATATTTTGATACCTTTTTGTAGATTCATGTGATTCCTATGATTATTACAGGAAACAATATTAAGGAAACGATTTTGAAAAATAGATAAATTAATTGTCACCTGACGGTCAGTAAATTATCCAAGCAGAAAATTCTGGCTGTAAAAAGTGAAGCCTATCCAGTGGTAGTGTAGTATATATGTCATACTCTAGAAGCTGGCTCCAGAAGGGAGACATCCCCCACAGAATCCCATGTTAAAAAGGCCAACTTCACAGCAGAAATAGACATGTTTAGAGTCTGGTTCAAAAAACATTTCAGGTTTAATAGGTCAAGTTCACCTACATGACAACAGATCAGCTATCAGCGCAAGCGCTGGTCTGGGGAGGCCTCAGCCAGTAGCAGAGTAACACAACCGTGGTTCTTAGCTAGTTGACAGCACGCCTTTGCTTTAGCCTGCCTACCTACATTAGCTCCTGTTAGCGCTGGGTTAGCTTGGTTAGCTCTTAGCTGCAGGTGGCTCAGAGTTTGATGGGTGTCAATAATTTGCCACCACCCTCACAGTCCCCCTCTCAGCTAACACTGCCAAGATGGTGACTGTGGGAAATGCCCACCAAGTTTCAATTCAGCTCTTCTGAAGACTCCAGAAGCCTACGGGTTACATCGGTAGTCAAGTCAAGTCAACTTTATTTATAAGCACATTTAAAAACAACAAATGCTGACCAAAGCACTGAACAGCCAAGAGAATAAGAATACAGAAGAAATAAATAAAAGTAGAAATAAAATTATATAATAAGAACAGAGCTGAATAAAACAAAAATCCAACACAAAATGCCAGGTTTAAAAGGAAGAGAGTAAAAATGAGTCTAGACGAGATTTAAAAATGTCAGCTGTTCTGTTCTGTCAGCTGTTAGCGGTTTTCTCAGTGACGCGCCCGCCATCGACAGTTAAAATAGCATCCATCTTGCATCGTACCTGTACTCTGAGCTCACTCCAGCCAGTACAATCAGTTATATCTGTACCTACCTTTCTTTCTTTTCCTCTCTTCCCCCGGTAATGTTTCCTTCATTTCTTTGCCGAATCCAACATGATACCCGACCCGTTCAAAAAACCTGCTGTGTTCTTGTCTGATTCATATCCGTTTGCTTGTAAGTAACGCGGTGCACAACCAATCGTTGGCCACAATGTCACGGCCCCATCCCGGACGCAAAAGTTACTTAGTGCGGTTTCTAAGCCTCGGGACGCCGCTGGGCAGTGACGGTTTAAAAATGTGCATAATGAATGTTGGTGTGGCATCAAAACGAGTCAGAAAAGCATATTTTTTAGGTCTAAAAGTTACGTTGTGGGTCTTTAATGTGGAGGAGGAGGCTTTTCCACAGTTTGGGGGCGACAACAAAAAAATGCTCTGTCTCCTCGTAGTTTCAGCCTGGACATTGGGACAACAAGGCACAGCTGGTCAGAGGATCTCAGTGATCTGGATGGGATATGCGGGATTAAAAGATCAGAGAGATTAGAGGGTCTCGCCATAAGAGGGTCGGGAGGGTTTGTCCAATGATCAAATATTCTATGAAATCACCAAATGATACAAATGAATCTCTGTGATTCTGTTCTCAAGTAGCAAAAAGTTCTTAATTTTACACTAAAGGGTTATTTTGGTAAAATATTGGATTATCCTTTTTAAAGATTTTAAAAGACCATTCCCCTCCTCGACCTTGAGTGTATTATATTCACCTTTATTTTAGAGGACACAGATCCTGAACAACCTGAACCCCCACTCAGAGGAGACTGGACTATTAGGAAGCGGTCTTAAAGAGACAGGACCTGAAACAGAGTATTTCAAGGATAAAGTGTCATGAGCTGCTCCAGCAATGGGTGCATCAGATAAACATTGTCCTTTATGACCAATAAATCATGCAAAGCTGTTCTATTTGCCCTCATATAGAATTGTTAACCAAAAAGTTGGCATAATATGGGCACTTTAAACACTGACAAGATGTTGCTTAACAGAGTCATTTTTAGATAACAGTTACTTTTAAATTGCTGTACTACTACTACAGTTTAATAGCTAACAGTTCATCTTGCACAAATCCTGGAATTTGGTTTCAGGCTTTTGCATTGATCTAGGTATAATACCCCTGCCTGCCTTTTGCGGCCTGGAGTATCATTTATTTGCATGAGAGCCAATTTTTGTACTTTAATGAACTGGCTTCTTTTTGTGCGCCGTGTTACCTGATCTATATTTGATCAAACAACCACATCAGAGCTTCCTTTTGACCTTGCTGTTCTCATTCACATTAAAAAATGTTGCCATATTCACTACAATCCCAGCTGTATTTTTGCATTTACGCTTCCTCTTTTCCAACCTGGTGCCGTAATCTTTCGCAGTCGAATGTTGATGCTAATGAAGATCAGTTGGTCACAAAGGTTTAATTTGAACTCTCGGTGCCTCTGCATGCCAAGCAGGGAGAAAGCTCACGGTAAATGCTTTAGGGAATTCCAATTTGAATAAAGAATAATGATGCCTAACATCTATAATTCATGTATACAAAGCCCTTCAAGAAGCGTGTTCGGCAAAGTCGATGGCTGTGAATGGTGTTAAATGAAGTCTCTCCATCTTTCTGATGCCTTCTGAAGAATGTGCATCCACATAAGGGGGACAGTTACACTTCCCTGTTTCCCATTTTGGATTGAATTTGGGGTGTTGAAATGAGTAAATGACTGTTTACTTAAGTTAGGCCAAAAAAAGGAGTCAGGGGATGTGACACAAGGAAAAAAATGTTGACCAGTTGATGCACTTAGAGATGGTAAATTAAGTTGTCTACTCAGATTTGCCCAGTGTATCAACCTAATTCTTTGCATTTGCCCAAAAACGTTAACGACTGAAGTATTTGTTGCTTAGAGCCCAACGTGATTAAGCACTTCTCCTATAATTAATCTCATTAGAAAAAGTCGCCGGTTGGTTTTGGTCATTTTCTGGTTCATCCAAACTGTGCAGTCTTTGTTTATAGATGTGTCTTAACAGGTAGGTTTTTTTTTTTTACTACATAATATATTTGTGAGTATGAAGTTGCCTTTCAGCATTTTCTGTGTTTATTCCCTCCTTTTTCTTGCTAGGCATGCACCATGTCTGGAACCAGTCAACCCATACTACGTCAACGCTGGTCATGTTATGGCTCCGTTCACCAGTGCCAATGATAGCGAGCAGCAGAGCATGTCCAGTGATGCAGACACACTTTCCCTCACAGACAGCAGTGTGTACGTATCCAGCCTTCACACAAACACCTTTTTGCACAGAGTTGTTATACCACTGCACCAGTCTCCAACTCTTAAGTTGTCTGGCCTTTATAGGTTGGCATTCGTAAAATGTTGAAAATTGGCCTCGTAATGGAACTTTTTGTCGATTTAACCAGCTCACCTGCTAAAAGGTCTCTAAAGATTTCTCCTCAGTGCTGATCTGAAATCCCCAAAATCCTCAGCAGTGGCAGATATTAGATGAGTAAGAATCCAAAATGTATGTTTTCAGTTATTTGGGTTCATTTATGCAGAACTTGGATTTCTGTGGAGTGTTAATGAGTCAGAGTCAGTCGTGTGCTGTTTAAGAAAGATTTGAAAAATAATGTGTTCCAGTTGCAGAGATTGCACTGGGGAATTGAGCCAAAGAGCCTTCAAAGCTCACACAGCTGGACAAAAATGTGTTTGAAGCTGAATGGATTAGAGGCAGTTATCAGCTAATTGCTCCAGATCTTTCAGCGTATGAGAGTGTGAAACCAGTATGACCAATACCACAAGGAATTACAGACTGGTGTATGTGATATAACGTGTTGCTGTGATCTCAAAGACCACTTGTGGTGTGGCAGAGACACCGTAATCCTGTGAGGATACCTGTCCTGCTGCAGCAGATAACCGCAACTTGTTAGGTGTTTGTTTTAGGCAAAAATGCATGAGAAGCTTTCAACTTCAGAGCTTCTTCTGCTGTTTATTCATGAGGATGTTTTATGAAAATGTCTTTGTTGTGAATTCCAGAGATGGGGTTCCACCGTACCGACACCGCAAACAGCATCGCCGAGAGATGCACGAGAGTGCCAAAGCAAATGGGCGAGTGCCACTACCTCATTTTCCAGTGAGTTATTCATGGGTTATTTCCCTTCCCTCTCGCTTTCCGCCTCTACACCTCTCTCTCTCTCCGCAGCTGTCTGTCTCTGCTTATTTTTCTCTGCTTCACCGTCGGAGATGTGCATATTTAAGCTCTGCTGTGTCGCAGAGCCTGTGATGGAGTATAAGAATAGCTGATGGTGAAAAAGAAGGCTGTCTAAATGCAGCTTGATGCCTTCCTAAGCTGTGTGCGCTGAAGCCTAGCAGACATGAATCCTCCCCTGTGACAGCCTGATGCCTCCATCTGCAGCTCACGCTGTCTCCTGGTAGGAAAACCCCGGCCCTAATTAGACCTGGGAATAAAGAGTCAAATTAAAACTCCACACATAGCATCCTATTAGGATGTATGGCTTGACTTTATGGTTGAGTGCAAATCCCCGAACCACATCTCTCACATTTTCCAATCCAAACAAATGAATCACGACTTCTTTAGTTAGAAGAAGAATGTCGCTTTGTTATCTGATCTTTTTTTTCCTATTTTTCTTCCCATAAAACACTGTCAAATCAGGGGTTAACAGCTTTAAATAATCATGATTGTAGCACAGTAACTCGTCTGTCCGTAGATGAAATAACGTCTGGAGGATTTATTGAGGAAATCAAATGTTTTAATGCTTTTTTATTGCCCTGTTTAGGTTATGTTCACATATCTATTTGAAAATGTAAACTGGAACAAAAAGGTTGTTATTGAATCTAATCTGAATAAATGTGGATGTCCTGGCAAACAGAGACATTCTTATTCATGATGTGATGTATTTATGATGCAAAGATTAGCTTCACTATGAAGTTGACAGAATTATAGCAGCAGTTAAACGTCTATTAACGGAAAATAAAGAATATTCAGTTGTGGTAGCATCTTGTTCAGGGCTAATTCACATCTCATCGTTTTGTAGGTTAAATACTCAACATTATCCAGCTGAATGTTTCCTGTTATATTTCTAAGTTCTTTCATTCGACCTCTAACAGGATCTCAAGGGGTCAGAGTGGTAAAATGTGACAATAATCCACATATTGCTTACGTCTCTGGTTTTTTTTTCCCCTTCCTTACAGCGCACAAACCGGATTCCAAAGGATATCCACGTGGAGCCGGAAAGGTTTGCTGCAGAGCTGATCAGGAGGCTGGAGGGCGTGCTGAGGGCGCGGGAGGCTGAGGAGAAACTAGAGGAGCGGCTGAAGAGAGTACGACTGGTATGATCTCTTCATTTTCTGTGCCAGTTTAGGATTCTAAAGCCCTTTTCATTTCGAGTTTTATGTGGGAAGAAGGAGCAGCTGTTGCAGAGATTCCCGCTGAGCAGCGATTCTTTTTGGCTCCGTTAAATCCAACATAATACGACTGAGGCAGAGCATGAATGGAACTGGTACACACATTTTTCACTGGGATTTAAAGCTGCTTCCTCTCTGTTATTCATTCATGTCATGTAGCGCATGTGATGATCAGTGGAATATCAGCTTAATATTAGTGGAAATAAAGGAAAAAAATGCACCAAACTTATCAAGAAAAGCTCCCGGTTTCAGTTTCTAAAAGAGATGTGATAGTTCATGTAAATATTGATATCAAAGAATCTTCTTATAACTTTCTGCTTTTACAAAAGGATGATTTATTGGGCTGATGGTAGATAGAGTCTTGAAAACCAGGTTGATAAGCATCAGTAGATGCTAGTAGAAGTTGTTACTGAGCCAGGCAGCGAGGTGTGCACTTGGCCATCGGGCTTCAAAATGTTCAAAAACAAAGGAGACTTAAATCCGTCTGGCCTTAATGAAATTAATGAGGCCAGCCGTTTGAGTTAGGGGCGAAAAAGCACCATGAATCGTTTGGAGAATTCAGTCCTTGGCCTGTCAGCAGTCTGGCTTTGTCGATGAATCAGATGGAGCACCTGCACGTTCGGCCACTCGTAAGCCTGGAACAGTGAGCAGCCTGTTTGATGCTTCTTGAACGGTGATGAAAAGGTTACTGTTACCACGTCTGAAATCTCCCTCAGTACACAGTGCCAGGTAGTAAGTCTCTAGATGGACAATTTATGTGGCTGGCCCTGAAAGGAGCGACGTTGCCATCACAGAGCTGTAGGTTTGTTTTATGAAACCTGGAAGCAAGGATGAAATGGCATCTGGAGAACAAAACATGAGCTTAGATTTGAGCATTTTGGAACTAATCTGAGGCATGCTGACAGTCAGATTTAAATATCCGCCATCATGTTTGAAAGAAAAGGATGTTTCCCTTTTGTTGCCATCAGTAAGAAGTCCACATTCTGATTTCATGTGGCTGTGAGTAACAGCATTTTCCAACAGCTCTGTCACGCACTCCTAGAATGTAATTATGGCTTCCCTTAATGTAATTTTTGTGAACAGTGGGCCATATGGACACACAAGCGCAACAGAATGTGGCTTACGTAAGTAAATTATTGGCAAAAAGACTCGTGAGCAGGACGGTCATTGCTCTGAATCAGACTTTTATTGAGTGTTAACAAGATTAGAGAACATTCAACCATTTACTCTGGCTCAGTATTGTAAATATGAGCTAAAAGTAGGTGGTTTGTTTTTTGGAAGTGGGGGCAGGTAGACAAAATGTGTGGAAAACCAAACTTTATCTTTATTGGTAGTAAAGATGCAAACATGAGGCATCTTTTGAAAGTTCCTCAGTCTAAGAGAGAAGAGGGTTTAGCTGATTATTAACATAGCTAGCATAGTTTGGGACTGGGTTGGTCAGATGATAAATGTGAACTCCCTACCCAACGTCGCCTTTCTACTGTGTGCTTTTTGTTCTCTCCTCTTCTTTCCATCTCTGCCAAAATGCTTCAAACTTCAGAGAGAAAACAGCAGAGATGAAAACCCAGCTGAATGCTGCGCGCTCCGCCAGCTGCTTTAAAAACATTCTCCTGTGGCTTAAATGTTAAAAGGGGATAAATATGCATGCAGCCTGTGCTTAAAAGTTATTATTTTTATTTTTTTTATTCCCATTGAGGTTTTGTTTTACTGAATATTCAGCTTAGATTAGTGGACTGAAATAATTGGAAACTTGACCGTTACCAGTTTCGACAGAACCTCCACAATCCAGTGCTGTGTTTTCTCTTTCCTGCACACCCTTTTCTTCCTCTCTTTGCTTATCAAAACCTATTATGAATGCATGCAGCACCCCACCCAGTAAATCCCCCCGGAGCAGATTGTGTCAGAGCACAGTTTAGCCCCAGTCAGTCAGAACTGAAGCTGGATCAGTTGCACTTGTCATGATACAGGACAGAAATGTGCCACGCGCATACTGATACAGTTGTGTTTCTGGTTCATCTGGAAACCTCTGCAGTAAAGAAAAGAAGCCACCGAACAGTGATGTGGTGGAAATCTGCCATCTACTGGTTAAAATGATGACACAATATGCAACCTTGTGGAATAACGTTACATGTGTTAAACTGAATAAATAGAAATTAGCTTATAAATTAATACAATTCTTGTTTATTTCTTCTTCGTTTTTGTGTGTTTAATGAAGGAGGAGGAAGGTGATGAAGTCCACATGGCCACAGCTCCATCATTATCCAGTCACAGGTTTCCCCCTGCTGCTTATTCCCAGAATTACAACCCCCGTTACGCTGACATCCCCTACAGCAGTCCTTTTCTCAGGGACGCTCATGAGGAAAACCCTGAGAGCATCTTGGATGACCACGTCCAGCGGGTGATGAAGACACCCGGCTGTCAGTCTCCAGGAACGGGGCGGCACTCTCCTAAGTCGCGCTCCCCAGACAGTTTCCCAGGGGTCAAAGGGATCGGTGAGCCAGGTCAAGGTAAACATCCAACCAGGCATGGTTTCAAAGGAGAGGCCAGCCACTTGTACCACCACAAACACGCGCACCAGATCCATCACACAGGCGTGGGGAAGCCCAAGGAGCATGTTGAGGCAGAAGCTGCCATGCATGCGCACGGTGGCTCTCCGTGGAGCGTAGAGACAAGTCATTATGGCTCAAAGGCTCGCAGCTATGCAGATGGCATGGGATCCAGTCCCTCGGAGCACACAGGGAACAGGTATGAAGCAAACATACGTGTCATTCACACTTAAATTCTATCTTGTTTTTTTTTTTCTAATCAATCGTTTTTTATTAAACAGCAAAAGTGGCTCACAGTGCAAGAGAGCATTTAAGAAGGGAGAAGAAGTGCGACCCTATGACATGCCAGGGCCTGCAGAGGAGATGGAGAAAAACCAGAAGATTCTTTTGTGGCTGATGGAAGGACAGAAAGAAATGGTTCAACACAAGCGGAGTCCATTTGGGTCAGTGTTTTCAGAGCAAGCATGTGTTTATTTCACCGCTGCATTACCCTGAAAAGCTTTTGCTGTTTTTGCTATTTAGATTTTGAGCTCTTAATTAAACTAGAGTACCTATAACTGGTTTAACTGCTGCCCCCCTTTACATAAAGGAGTGTCAGTGGGTCTAAGAGGACCACCGGCCATGAGGGATCCCGCCTCAGCTCTGGGGACAGATCAGGAGCTATGCATCCGTGCCTCAGCGCTCAACTGCGCAGCAACGTGCAGCCATCTCACCCTTTCATCCAGGACCCCACCATGCCCCCCAACCCAGCTCCCAGCCCCCTCATCCAGCTAGAGGAGGTGTGCAGGCGGCTGGAGGAGGAGAAGATTAAACCTGGAGCCTTACAGCCCAAGCAGAGGTACGTACGAGGCCAGACGGTTATCTGGGCGTAAATTAGCTGCAGTCATTCTAAGCCAGAGGGGAACACATCAGGTCTGCCCCCTGGATTGGTGTGTGTCTAACCGCTGGGGTTGTCCGGTCCCTCAGGTATGTGATGGAGGTGATCCAGAGGGGTCGAACGGCAGTCAGGCCTGCGCTGTTCCCTCCGCTCAACGTGGTGCCCGCCGTTTCAGACAGCGAGCTGTCCGAACCCGAGTATGTCCAGTCTGCCCCACCTGTAGTGTTGTCAGAACCCCCCCTCCCATTCACTTCTTTACATCCGTCTCTGCTGTCTTTTTCACTGTTTCCTGTTTGTGCTACATGATGGACAGAAAGTTTTAGTCATCATCCAACACTTATTGCATCAAACCAATCCTGTGGCCTGTTTAGCTGAAAATATTGTTGCTATGGCTACATTTAATGTAAAATATTAATCATATTGATTTTGAGCACTGTTTACATAGTTGATTTTTTTACACAGCAGGCAGAGGAAAACTCAGCTTCTGTTGGCATGGGAAAAAGAATATTACTTACTCACCCTGTCATAAATAACTGATTAGACTTTGAGCTCTACTGCTCATTTCCCACAGGAACCAAAAAAATAATATATTTTTTAAATATATATATATAAAGAATCAGAAAGGAAGTAGCAGTGTTTGTTTTCTGTGTTCCTGCAGAGGCAGACTAGCTGGAGTATTAAAGATCAGGTCAGTTTTTGATATTTTGTGAGATGTGTGTTTCTGTTTGATGCCTGACTACCCTCTAAGATGGGTGCTAAACAGACGTAGGAGAGGAGGAGAAATGTGTTAGAGAGAGATGAAAGGCGGTTTTCACAGCAGCCCTAGAGGGTGAATCCTCCCATCAGGGCTGAGAGTTAGCTGCAGCTACTGACTGAACCTTGCAGAGCCTCAGATCTCAAAGATGACTGCTGGACTGAAATTTGGTTGGTATTGTTTGACAGCAAAGCAAAATAAAGTTATAACAACACAGTAGCAAGGTTTATTTTTTCTTTGTATTGATCTGGAGCAGTGGTTTTTAAAGTCTTGGGTGTGTGTATTGCCTCTGAAAGGAAGAAGACTAGTATGCTCCTCAGTGATGAAAATTAGAAATGTGTGTTTTTTGAGCCTATGTGTTTACTATTTTGACAAACTGTGTATCCATGAAGATATCTTAAAGGCTTTTAAGCAAACTATGATTAAATGTATTTATTCCAGTTATTTAAGTTGAGATCCTTAATTTAGATGATATCACTGGCTGCCACTGGAGTTATGACTCAGAGACAGAGGAGGATTTGTGATCAGATAATGGTGATTGGCATCCCTTCTCATGCAAACATGTTGCCATCTGAGAAGACAGATGGATGGAATGCTCTGTGAACATACACCCACTTAAATATGTTGATGATTGACACTCTTTGCCTGTGAATTCTGGATTCATTTCATTATTACACAGCAGACTGCCTCTGAAAGAAATAGATAAACATGTTAGAACTGTAAGATTATTCTTATTTTTCACTAAACTGCTTCTTCTCTGATAATCCCTCAAAATATTTTAAATTATTAATTACCAAAAACTCTTTAAAAAGAGTCCTGCAGATGATTTGCATGTAAACCATGGCACAAAAATGAAGAAAAATTGTATTTGGTATATTATTTCTCCTCTTTGATGATACAAATTGGTATTATTTTATACATTCTTGGAAAGCCTAATTAGCCACCTTTACAACAAAGTAAAACTTGTGTTTGTGCTTCTTTGGACTGAGCAACACGGATAAATATGTGTGTAGCGCCTCAAAAACACCCAAGCTGATCCTTCAAGTGTTCATTTTACTTGTGGTCTGGACTCACTGCAGGCCATTTCATCCTCTCCTCTCCCAAATTCTGGAGGTATTCTATGATGATCTTAGCTCTGTGGGGGAAAGAGCGATGTCATCCGGGCCTTTGGTCCCAGATTCTGGCAAAATGAGACTATTTCTAGTGGCTCCAGAATCTCTTTCTGTTATCAGTCCTACATCTGTGACTAACACCTGACAGCACTTGAAGCTCCAAGAGAGAAAACCGACAGGAGAATGTTGAAGGGGAGTTTGGCACATTTTTGGGGGGTCACTACCCACACGTTTATCTTTGATGCTCATTCTACAAAGACCCATTTAATAAAATATATATATATATATATATATATATATATATATATATATATATATATATATATATATATTATATGCTTGGATTCACACTCATTTCTCACCATGTCCATTGTCTTGTAGACTTCATGTTTGTCTGACATCAGTCACACAGCCTCAAAAATCTGTTTTTGATTGAATTTCTGTGTGTTACACATTAGCAGTGTCTCAAACTGCGCACTTGCCCGAGTGCACTGGAGTTCAGTGTTTAGTGCACACTGTGTACTTAGTCTGTAGTGCACGCTATTGTTGCTAAATGCTGACCCGAATAAAACACTGCACTTACCGGAAATGACGGACTAGCATTGACCGCTAACGTGAGCTAACTCTACTGAGCAGATATAACCGCAGGCCTCAAACAAATGACCAGATCATTACTGTCATCAGGGAGTGAACAGCTTGGTAGCATGTTGCATATACATTAGTAATTATGTCTGAATGGTTTCATAAATATTACTTTTTTATATATTTTTTTTCATAAATATTACTTAAATCAGTGCAATACCACCTCCGCTGCAGCAGGGGTCGCCACCGCTTCGTTCACCGCCATTATTTAGCTCTGAAAACAGTTCTAAAGTCCCACCTCTTCCGCTACGTCAGCAAGATGGCGACCGTTTAGTGCAAGAAGTGTGCTTCATTTTGCATTGTATTTTGGGCCGTTATTAGGGCAACATCCAGGTACTTTCAGAGCACTGAATTTTTAGCTTAATTGTCTTAACACACTACACACTCAAAAATAGTAGCTGTGTTCAAAATCATCCACTCATCCACTCACTCCCTATTCCCTTCATAGTGTATAACATGTAGTCCACTATATCATGTACACTATGTAGGGAACGATGGGAGGAGGTTTTGGACACTGCATGGTGTGACGTCAGCAGATGCGCCAGGTATTGCTGCGACGTGCAGTCACAGTAGCTAACAGTTATGAACAATAGACAGCTTTCCTGCTACGAAGAAATACTATTATTGTTAAAAGCTGCACAATAACACCACTAAAGCAAATGTTGGTACTTTAATGTTACTTACATTTATTTACACGAAAAGCTGCTTTGCCATTTTTCATCTTCTGTGATCACAAAACACGGCCGCATTGCATTGTGGCATACGGGAGTAAAATGTAGGGTACATCGCTTGTACATGTACATTTGCAGTGCATTGAGTATTTTATAGTGGACAATGTAGTGGATGAAAAGTAGCGAACAGAATTCGAACAACACTACAAAATGGCGTGCTCACTATATAGTGCACTACATTCGTGATAAGCGGCGATTTCGAACACAGCTAGTGTTTGAAGTGCTCAAGTGTGCGGTTTGAGACACGGCCATTGTTTTACCTCTTCTTTTTAAGCTGCATTTTTTTGTAGTCTAAGGATAGAAATTTTAGATACTGTTTGAACTCCATAAGCTGTTTATTGTTTAATGAGAAAAACAATTTAGCATAAGTTTAAAAGGCGTGACACAAAGAGAGCTTCATTTTCTAAGTTGCTTTTCTTTGTTTTTCATCTGTAGACATAAAGCCACAAAAAAGCAGCCGTGTGAAAACATTACAGTGGCGTACTACTTCTGTGAGGAGCTGATACCGTACAGGACGTCTGTCAAAGGGAGGGTCGTCACACTGGGCCAGTTCAAAGAACTGCTTACGAAGAAAGGAAATTACAGGTGGGAGTTATGATGCTTTCTGATAACTGTCACACAGCTCACAAGGGTTTCGTTAGAGCTCTAGTTGCAGTTCGGTGCTTGTAGCCTTCAAAATTAATAGTCTCATCAGATTTTGTAACATGTAAATAAATTCTTAAATTCGAGTAAATGTCTGCTTTTTTTCAGGTATTATTTCAAGAAGGTGAGCGATGAGTTTGACTGTGGAGTGGTGTTTGAAGAAGTACGTGAAGATGACGCCGTCTTGCCCATATTCGAGGAAAAGATCATTGGGAAAGTGGAAAAAGTTGATTGAAGTGGATGTAAAAGAGGAAAGAGAGAGCAGATGATGGTCTGAGGAGGAGGTGAAGGGGACGAGGAAGTGTTTTCAGATGGAGACCAGAGGAAAGTGATGAAGAGATGGATGGAGAGTGGAAGATCAAAAGCAGTGGTCAGTGATGGACTGGCAGGAAAAAAAAAAGACCTCATTCACTTTTTGGAGTGTAATGTAGCATTGTAAAGTTTACTAGATAGATGAAGAACAAAAGTGCTACTAAAGCGACATATTTTTGATAAAGATGTTTCAAAGGGTTTCCTTTTTAAAGTAACCGCACTTGTCATTTTTATATGTATTGATGCCAGATGTGTACAGTTTGTGTTAAAGGATAACAATATTTTATATCTATTTAAGTATTTAAAACACAAATTTTCAATTTTATTACAGCATCGCCCCTGATGAAGATGAGCAGAATCTTTTTTATAGGGCTGATATTTGTTGATTGTTTCTTCTGGACTAATGTTTGTGTTCTTTGAAGTGCTTTTAATACTTATGAGAACTCCTTTTTATGATATTCATCCAGACTGCTTGTCCATCATCTCATAATGTTTACCAATGACTACGTCTTGGTGTAGGTTTTCTAAAGAACAGAGCCATGAGTAACCAGAGATACAGGAACTGTTGAACAGTAATGCAATCCATTGTGTGTGTGTGTGTTTGTGTGTGTGTGTCTTAAAGCGGGGCTTTAATGAAGCTGGTGGTCCTTTGTGTGGAAAGCTTCTCTTATATCCAGCTCATCTTATCCAATGTAGGTTGAGTCATGTCAGCTGGACTGGGTTGAGTTTCTTGAGGATGTTTTATTGCTTTCTTCAGTTCTATTAGAAATATTGGAAGAGTTCACTTAAAGGTGCAGCATGTCACAAAATCAAACTTCAATAATGAAAAATTTAATATCATTAAAAACTGTTTCTATTTGTAAAAACTTAACTAAAAAACGTATTTTTTATTTTAGTATAATGAGATGATATCTATTTGCCATGGGTCCACATACATTGCAGCTGCCATATTTGTGCCTCTGTTTTTACTATGGTGTCCTTGAATGGACAAACAACTGTGTGTGTGAAGTAAGAACCCTCTAGGGTTTAAAACTGCAGGTGCTAGAGCATCTTTTGGGATAGGTAATGCCTTAAAAGGCACATAGAAGAAGACTGTTGTAATGTCCACAAGTTGAAGTAGTTACCTGTGCTGCAGTCATCTCTGCACCGGAGGACACGGGATCCACTTAGAAATGGCCAGAGTTACTTGACGTTTTCTAATTTGGAATTAATTATTTAGAATCAAATAACTCAAAATTAAATTGTTCTCCTTCGTGTTTACATAAATAGTTCCGAATTGAGGTTTACATGGAAAACACACCTTCCTAATTCTGTTTTCTGATTGGACAGGGGGTGGACGTGATGTATTTACGCCTACCTGGAAACAAACAAACTCAAGTTTCAGTTTGTTTTTTTTCTCCCCCAACTAAGACACTGAGAACCACATAATACAGATTTTTCACTTTGATTTTGACTGTAGTTTTGAAGCAGCAGCTTGACACTAACGTACATCTTTATTTCCACCATTTGGCTCAAGTCTGCTTGTTTTGCGTGTGCTTCAACAAGCGCCATAGCAACAGGACCAGGGAACGAGCATGCACAGAACAGAATTAATTTCGAGCGGCATAAACGTACACATGGAATAATTATTTAATTTGGAATTAAAATGAGACTGAACCAGCCACTTTTTTTTTCAGAATTAGGTTAATTTAAAATTATTCTTTTCATTCAGATTTGAGTGTTTACAAGGTCCTTTTAAAGCAAAATGAACTTTTATTTGATTAAAGAGGAATTAAACCTCAGGCAAGTGTGGCCGATGAAAGTTTTACACACTATACACACAAACATCAGTTTGACACACCATACCTTTAAGAGTCTTCTGAAACCACTGATAGTTTCACAGTCAGAAACTGAACCCTGTCCAGTTGACTTGACTCGATCTGCGTGGTGTGTGTGTGTGTGGTTCTTAAGGCAACTTTGGAGGCGCTCTATGGGGTTATAATGCATTTAAAATGCATGATCCAAGATATATGGGTAACTATATAATTAAAACCTGTTTATTTTATATAAACAGATTCTCATGTTTTAGAAAGTGACTTGTTACAGACCAGTTTTTATTTTAAAGGGGTTGCATTTCTGTCAAATGTTTCTGTTTATCTTAGCTTTGGCATGTACACTTCAGAAAGCTCATATTCGTGTTTGTGTTGGTTCATCCACTACATTGATTTTACCCAGTTCAGCTGCAGTTAAAGAAAATCACCTTGGAGTGAAATGGTTGACACTGAATGCAATATTACTGTAAAAAAAATTAAATAATTAGTGAATCTATGCAAGTTATTTTATGTTGCCCAAATGAGAAAAGCACACTTAGCATATTAGCAAAATATTATAAATAAAAAGAAGATCCACATTATCTATGAGGATGCTAAATGGATTAAATTAGGCGACTACTAGGCTTTACAGTTTGCAGTGGATCATGACAATTGATTAATTTGACCTGATGTAAAATATTGCCCCAGAGGCCAAGTGCTTTTACTTTCCATTGAAGTGTTGTCTTTGAAGTAGAAAGGCAGTTTTTCCACCAGAAGAGTAGCACAAACCTTGTGCAGGCATGGAGACATTTACATGCTAAATTAGTTTCAATCATCGCAATTCTGAGTTTTTATTTAGTTTGGTTTTGTGTTTTGTTTTGTTTTTTCAATCCCCAAAACTTTCCTCTTTTAACCATGAGTCAGCGTCTAGTCAGTTGTTGAGTTAAAAGGGGGGCTGTACTAAGTGCTGATGTCCAATCTGAAGCCTTCTCTAGCTTATCACAGCTACCTCTTGTGCCTGGAAGGAATTTATTTGGATCTATGTCAGATAGATCACTTTACACCAAAGAAAATAATAGATGGTAGTTGATGCTCTGACATTAGCCCTTTCACATTGAGACACATTTGCATTTTACAGCAGCACTTATTAGAGGTACTTTGTATGATAAGGTTGAAGGCTAAGCATACTTGTATGGTTGCAGGTGTTTGATGGATAAGCAAATTTTGAACACTTAATGATGCTTACAGATTTTTTTACCACTGGAGGCTGGAAAAAATGTCAGCTAGTTTACATTTACTGTCTTTATCTGGCGAAGTAAATGACATTTTTTTGCACTGGAATAAGCCACGAACTGAAGTCGGTGGCACAATGTCGGCTGGAGTAGCCAGAAGACGTGACGATTCAAGGCCACCATGTTTATTTGTATTCACTTTCTCCTCATTGTGCTGGATCCCAGAGAGAGGAATGAGTCATTATAGGTGCGTGGTCTCTTTATAATAACACGAGGGACCAGTAGAGTTAGAGGACTGGATTGAAAGGTGTCGTTTCACAGAAAGGGAAGATGCTGCTTTTTAGATGACTAACTAATCGGTTTATTCAATTTTTTAGTGTGTCAGTCTTCGATGATTATTTGCCTGCTAAATTATACATTTTTCTTGACATGGTTATGTTGAATACTAAATGTTTTGATTCCATAAATTTGATACGTAGAGGATCAGTACTTTTCTGATTGTTACTGTGAAAGTCCCAAAAGTGAACTTCTCTTATTTAAGATCAATGACATGTGTACAATAAACAGTAGAGTGCCTTTATTACTATGCTAATGATGTCTGCAGCCTGACTTTCAGATAAATATGGGGACATGCATACCAGGGACTAGCTTTATGTATGTGCTTTTGTTTTTGGGAATTTTATTTTGATGTTCCTGTTGTGTTTGTTGTTGCTCTGCCTTATTTATGTAAATATGTACAACTCAAATCATCATCGACCAGCAGCCCAATCATCACATTCAGTAACTTGGACCTGTTTCTGTTCACTTACTAGCATGGTAACCATTTTAAAAGGTACCTGAACAATAAATACATGCAATAAACCAGCACTTGCGCTTAGTGATGTTTGTTAAATCTTCATCTTTATCTGTTGCAATGCTTAGTGATGATGTGGAAGCATCTAAAATCACCAATCTGCCATTTATTATAGTAGACTGAAAAACAATGCATTATTTTCCATATGTCAAGGTGAAAAGGGAAAAGAGAAATATAGAGAAGTTGAGAGATTTTACTCTTGGATAACCTGTTGAGGTTTTGTCTTATTTACCTTGTTATGGTTTGGCCTCACTCATCTAATTTCCGAGCTTCATGGATATTTTTGCAATAATCTGCATGCCTGGATTCTTCAAACCAGCTCGCCATTAAAGAATATGTAATAGATGCTCACTGAGAAGAAGAGGATAATATAATAAAGCATTTATTATATTTATTATATTTCCTATTGCACTCTGTGTGCAGTGCAATAAGAAAGCTGAAGTTCAGGTATGTCAAGCTGAAGTTTGAAGAGCAGAGAAGTTGTGGTACTTGTAAGAGGCAACAGAGAATTTGATGCAGGAAAATCTGAAAATCCTTTGGAAATCAAGTGCTAATATATATATCTACCCCAGCTAATGGGTTGGTTCAATTAACCCTTTAAAGTCGAACCTAAGAAAGGATGGGGAGAAATAAATTTTTTAAAAATCTGAGTCTTTATTTGACCTGTTAAAGAATATGAATAAAATTAACAAAAATAATTTTTGTAGGCTTTAGTCACAAATTAGTGTGATTTGTCAATTATTATAGAGTGGTCTTCTGTCCCTTGGTATCAGGTATAGCCTATCAGATTTTTTTTTAACAAGGATTTGAGCAGGTTTTTTTTTTTTTTTTTTCCATAAAGTTATACGTACAAAAGGTTTCATAAACTGTATCAAATATGATCAAATATACATACGGCATTAAATTAGTTAACAAACTGAGGAAGTTGTATTATACAAAACCTATGTGTGACAGTGTGGTCCTGTCACTGTGCCTCCGACTGATGTGCACTGGCCACAGGGATGTCCCTTTGGCTGAATGGTCAGCGCGCATGGCTTTCACCTGGGAGTCTGGGGTTCAAAGCCCGCCCGGGCCCTCTGTTGCGTACCTTGCCACATTCTGGCGTTGTCGGCAGGATCCATGTGCAATGCCAGTAAACAGTCCATGGATAGATAATTGGTGGCCTGTGCGGAGCTGCCACAAGGACGTGCTTGTGGAAAGAGGGGGAGAGATGTGACAGTGTGGTCCTGTCACTATGCCTCCAACTGATCATGTACACTGGCTACCCTTTGGCTGAATGGTCAGCGTGCATGGCTTTCACCCGGGAGTCACCCGCCCGGGCCCTCTGTTGCGTACCTTGCCACATATGCAGTACAAGGTCCTGCACTAACCAGGCAGTAGCTGTAATTATGCCTGCCCCATATATACTATATTATAGGCTAGATGCGTTATTGCAGCGTTTTAAATGTCTGTAAAGGTGGCCATTTGCCACAGTCAGCTTGCCCACTCATTACATTGTTTTATTGGTGCATGTACCTTTAAAATAACCATGATTTGCACAATTTTATTATTTCTTTGGGGTTCACCTGTTTGGAGTTGAGGGTAGCATGGGTTTATGGGCGTGTTCTCAACTGCAACAGGATATTTATCATTTTCTCTTAATACTTCTAGAGGGATTTATGTACCTGTGAAGATAGAATAATAAGCACTTTAGTTGTTATATAACAACTAATGTGCCGCTCACTGTAAACAAATATAGCTAACGGACTGCTAACTGCTGCTGCGCCAACAACCTAACCAAAACAAAACAACAGATACAGATTAAGTCTTGGAGGCATTGATGTTTGCAGTGTGGACTTTTTAAACTGCAGAAGAAGATGGAGGTGAGTTGATCATGCTTTTAAAAACGTGGTTTATCAGCAGTTTACTGTAACAAGCTATCTACTTGGCTGCTATCATTAACCTGCCCGTAAAACATCGGCACACACGTTCCTGCGCTCTGAAGGCGTGGTTTCGGGTGGTGTGTTTTTTTCAACTGTGGCTTGCTCAAACCGTTTTTCCTACATTGCCAACCCTAGCTTTAAAAGAACTTTGCATAACTTTGCCAGCCCTAGTGAAGATACATATAAAGAGGTGCAAAAAGTCATGTCTGTGTGTTGGAGCAAACCCTGTAAAACCTAATAGTGCTTCACTCAGAATGGCCACTGCTGGTGGAATAAAGGGAAAGACCACTGGAACCATCTGTCTGTACCCTGATGGCAGCTGATGAAATGCAAAATGTAGGACATGAGGGGGATCATGAGATATCTGAATAGTTTTGTTGGTTGCTGTATGATAATTTAACTCCTGAACTGATGATTATTCAGAACAATCACCAGTGAGATCAATGAACAAGAACAATTTGTTCTTGTTCATTGATCTTCCTGGCCTGATTAATTATAATTAAATGAATGCTGATAGATGCAGTGAAACCTGAAGCAGTCCATTCCTCACGACCTAAATGGCAAATCTGTGAGCAAGCCTTAAGAGAAGCAAAGCAACTCAAGAATCTCACAGACAAGAATCTTTTTATAGGAAATATTCATTAAGATCCTCCTCACCAAAAAAATGAGGCTTCCAGTTGCTGCAAAGAATGATTAAAAGTTGTGACACTTCCCAAAGATACTATTATTAATTAATGACTTTTGAACATTTAACTTTTTGTTATTCTAACTTAAAAAATATACACACATCAGAGAATGTTTTGGAATTCAAGTCAGCTTTCACTCTTTTTGGTAGCAACATCAATATGAATTTCATGAAAGTTTGCCCAGAATTTTGTTTCTCACTTTATTTGTACAGGATGCAAAGCTACTGCAACATCTTACAACATCTTAACACATTCAAAGCAGTTGTTTTGTCAGGCTAAGCTCAGCTGTAGTGTTTTGCCTCATACTGTAGGTGGCACTCTCACTGTAGCTGTGCCAGATCAGTGTGGATCATTGTGTTTACTGACTGTAAACAGAGATCTGAAAATGCTTTCCTTTGGAGTCTCAATGGGAATTATTGTTTAATAACCTGGATTAACTCAATATTTTGAAAGGATTGGAGGCATAGACACTTGCAAACACGGCCTCCTTTCTTTGACTTTGAGGAGTCAGATAAATAATTGAATGAATTATGATTAATAGTTACCTGCTGAGATTATTAGGAATTGCATTGCTTTAACATTGATTGATTCCAGCTAAGCACCACCTTCTCCGTGAGAGCGATATTTGAATAAATGGGATGTGGGGAGCAAATGAGGCTACATTTTGCTGTGGCCATATTACATTAATCATACCCCCCTATTTGTGAGCCAGTCGAATTTACAACCCACAGGCTCTTAATAGACTCATGATCAATCACTACATCAGAGAATAAAAACTGCCTGTTTGGTTCATGTTGTCTGAGAGGCTAAATATAAATCAGGCTGGTTTTGAAACTGAATTAATCTTCATCCATTTAAGTCTTTTTTGAAGCACAACATCATGATAATTATTCATATAATAGCAATGCCATGCTGTTTACAGCTACTGTATGTGTTTTGATTTTATCTCCATCCTCTAAGAATGACTTCATCCCACTACAGATACTTTATCCTCCTCTCAATTACATCTCTGTAAAACGTGCTGCCCTGCTTGTAGACACCATTTATCTCACTCACCCCTTCCCTGTAAGTCACGGTGGCGTTCATTTAAAATGTCAATCCTCAAGTCAACAAAATAAATATAAATGAAACCCCTCTAATTAGCCCTTAAACAGGAACAGTGTTTTATAAAGCAGGTTACACATAAGACATGAAGACAAAGTGAACAGATGGTGGTACACTACGGAACTACAGCTGCACCATGTGCACATTCAGTTAAATCTCAAGTTTTTCACTTTCAAATGGTCCATTGTATTGTAGGATGTAGTAACGTCTGACATCACAGGTTAAACCAATATGCCCAGAAATAAAATTATTATTATTTCCTCATACTACTGCATCTCCCCTGAACTTGTCTGAAACAACCAGTGACTCCCCCATTAGGGTTTGCATTTTCTAAACTATCTTGTTCCCTGCAATGATTTCAAAAAACATTTTGGCTTTGGTTACAATGAATTTTGATTGATTAATATGTGTTTTCATATGAAGAAGAACAAACTATCCAACGTTATATCTGCATTTGTTTTAATTTAGTAAAACTGGAGGACTACATAAGCTGCAAACTGGACTCCAGATGCAACTTTATCATACCTCTATAAAATCCCCAGGTTAATTTGCAGTGCTGTTTCCAGAGCAACCAAAAACCCAGCATAGACCCAGTCAAGGTTACCAGTGACGTACATAGGTACTAACGTATTTTCTTGAATGACTGCAAACCTTCTGACAGTGCCTTTTTGTGCACTTTTATCCCAGACAAGTTAACACCCAGGATAAAGAGGAGCTCTTATCCACTTCACATGTTTATCCAGTTATGTAAGAGGTGTGCGGTATTAAAAGCTTTGTTCTCTCAGCAGTAGATTATTTTACACTTCTTTTATAATGGACATGATGTTAATGCTGAACAGTGCATCTTCAGTCTGCTGTTTAGAAAGCCAAAAAGACCATAATCACTATTAATTATTCTGAAATCATACTTTAAATAATCAATCTCTAAATAATCTATAATTCTGATATTTGATTATGGTTCTTTCTTATTTAACTAAAATTTTAAATGAATCTTAAAAATAAACGTGGTGTCAGCTGCAGGCTTCATCAAACCAACTAATGATATAGACATATCTAAAAAGAAAACTAATGGTGGGAATTATAACTTATTTAATGCCGAAAGTATAAGATATTTAACATTGTCTTTAACTTGTCTGAAATCTAAGGCAAGTTTAAAGCTCAGAAACATTATCGTTAGTGTTCCTTTTATTTTTCACTTTTTAGCTTCCTTACACAACACCAAGTATACATTTCAGTGATGGGTTAGTGTGTCCAACATGTCCTCCATGACAGTGGTTTGTGATCAACTCAGTCATTGTAGTAACCTTTATTTTACCAGGAATAAAACTCATTGAGATTAAAAACCTCTTTTTCAAGAGTGACAATACTGTTTTTCTAAATTTGACTTGTTTTAAATTCCATAGGTTTTGATGCCTAACATTAATCAATTATAATGTTCTGCTTTGTCTTAACCAGGTAATTTGAGTCCTAAAATAATGTCTGAAAGCCAGTTTGTTTTAAAACACATGATTGGGTCCAAACTTGAACTTGACTGTTTGACTTCAGGGTGCAATGAACAGTTCCAACCTTCAACACTTCTGAACTTCAAATCTAGATTTTGTTGTTTCTTGAAGAATTTTTATTAATTATTTGACTAAATGCTGTTCCACTGTTCAAAAAGAAAAATAAAGGATAGATCATGGAGCAATATTACCATTAAACAGGCAACTATTTGTTCTATTTGTAGCTTCAGTATAGCTCTATTGGCACTTAAGCATGCTAGGGAAGATCTTTTTCCTCACATTTGCCATTATTCTCTGGAATTTTGCAACAGGTTATCAGCCTGATCCTTGTTCTTGAAGAAGCCTCATTGGGACTATTCACCATGTCCAACCTGCTCATCCATTATCAGTGTCTAGACTTCAGGGAAAGATCCTATGCTATCCCCTTTCTTCCTTCATTAGTCTATTTGCCAAATAAAATTGTTTCAAATTTAACTTTTCAAGATTTAGTTGCATACAGTATCTATAATTGACCTCTTCTTGTTGAATTTAAAGATTAAAGTGTATTAAAATGAACACAGTTGTCACATTTATGTGCAAAGCTTCAGCTAATCCATGTTTTTTTTTTCTCACTGACAGAACCGACGTTCAGTCAACACTTTGAATCTGCTGTAAAAGATGTTGACAGGCTCTGACGCAGCTGACACTGCGTTTACACAGCAAAATTACAAGAAAGACAGACGTTAATGAGCAATCCAACTATTCCTGACAGTCACAAATCTGCCTCAAGCAAAACTTCCTCTCAGAAACAGAACTTTGACTTGTGTTATAAAGTCCCCTTTTAGACTGAATAATTAGACTTCAACAAAAGCATTTACATGTTTTTTTCTTTTGCTTTAAGTTCCTTCAACTCCTAAAGTGCCAGAGCTTTTCAAACAAAAGGCTAAATCTTGATATCAACCATTAAAAAGGTTGTAGCTGAAAGTAGTTGGATATAAAGGCTGTAAATGAGAAAAATGTTGAATATGAACATGAGTTTATAATGGGAGTGCATGTACTCATTTCTCATGCATATTGATCAAGAACTGGCAGTGAATGAGAAAGTTCAGTACTGTATGTTGTATATTCAGTAAAATTCAGTATGAGTCATAATTTTCTCCAAAGTGTAAACAACTCAGCAGTAAAAGAATATCAAGGTGCCCAGATTGAGAGAATTTTTTTTTTTTAAGGGAAATTTATAAAGCTATTAAAAAAAACGCCTAGATGATTAATTAAGTGCCATCTCAGCAGCAGATGGAAATGTGCTGCAGACTTGAACATATGCTGTCCTTGAATAGTTTCTTAGCTCAAATTAGATTTTTGTTTGTTTGTGTTTTCGAGCATCTTTTATTTGCAGCAGATTTTTTGCTGGTGCTTTCTTCTGTCATGAAACCTTACAGCAGCTGCATCATGATGGAGATCTTAATTGTCTTGGTTCGTTTACACCTCTAATGCAGCTCGTTTATGGACCTGTCAGCTCTAAGGTCATCCATCTCACGTCTCATGTTAGCTTATTGTGCATTTTTTCCCCACAACATTACAGATTATTGATTTATTTTCTCTGTTTACTCATTAGAGTCTCTCCTAAGGTCTTTGACTCTGCTTTCACCTCCCAGAGATGCAAAGGTCTCGGGAGAACTCGTCTATTGTGCTGCATGTGGTTGTTATTATCTCTTTCTCCTGCTGCAGATCAGCAGCCAGCATCATAAAGCAACAGGGAACACACAGATACAAACAAACCGCTTTTCCTGATATTTACTGTCCCACTGGAACATTAATTATTGACTTTTTGTTGCCATAAGTTACGTCTGTAAAGTCTAAAAAACACAGCACATAAACATAATGCATTTATTAAGGCGTTTCTAGCGCTTAAGATCTTAAAGAAGGCGATAATAAAAATTAATAACAAAATTAATATAAATTACACAGATATTATATGCAAACTATAAACTTAAAAAAATTAAAATATATCCAAAAAATTTTAAAATAATATAAAAAATAAAAAAAGTTATATCAAATTACAACAAATTCTAACTATATATCCACACATTACAACACCCACCACATTCAGCCCTATAAACCATTATCATTACAAAATTTATCCCCCATTTTTCTACCATACCTTTCAAAAATAACACCCAACACAGCGACTAAAGAAGCACTAAAGAAAAAACTCCGAAAAAACTTCCTAAAATTTTCTTTACCTTTTTATTTTTTTTTTTTTTCTTTTTACTTTTTTTTTCTTATATTTTATATAGTTTTTTGTGAAAAATCTTTTTGGCTTTTCAGAAAATCCTTTGTTTCGCCCTTTACACCCCATCCCCTTTTCTTCCCCTTCAGATTTTCCTTTTTGACCTCTTCTGTGTTTTTTCTTCTCTTTTTTCCCTTTTCTTATATTTTCTTTTGTTATTTATAATATCATTCCCATAATTTTAATCCTTGAGTTACGCCCCCCCTAAAGCCTGGGGCGCGGGCCCAGCGCACGATGACAAACCGGGGGCGGAGTTTGGTTGTATTTTTTTTCTATTTTTTATTTTAAAAAATTTTAAAAAAAAAAATAAAAAAGAAAAATAAAATTGCAAAAAAGTTTTAAACAGTTTTTATGTTTAATAATTAATAATGGAGGAGGGGTTTTTTCCTAGAGGATCTCCCAAAACAACCTCATCAAAAAAACAAAATAATTTCTTATTATATTTCCACAAATTTATATATGTTTTTTTTATTTATAATTTTTTTATATTTTTTTTTTTTTTTTTTTTATTTTCATCATTGTTGGGGTTTTTTGGTGGAAAAATTATTTTTATTTTATTTTTTATTATTTTTTTTTTGTATATGAATATGGGATTCAGTTTTCATTTTTCTTTTTTTTTTTTTGGTGGTGGAGAATGAATTAATTATAATTTTTACCATTACCTTACTTTTTTTTTTATTTTTACCTTCCTTTAATTTTAAAATTAAAATTTAATATTTAGATATTGGAAAAGGAAATGTGGATAAAAGTGTCCATTTTTGCCAATTTGCTTTCTAGCTCTCTTTTTAACTTTTTTTTATTATATAATTTTTAGTTTTTTTTTTCTTTTTTTTGAAGAAGTTTTGAAACAAAAACAATTTTTTTTTTTTTTGGTTTGAAATAAATAATTTCTTTTTCTCTTTTTTCATTTATTATGTTTCTAATGTTTTTTTTTTTTTTAGTGTGAATTTTTCTTTCCTCTTCTTTTCCTTCCCCTTTACAAATATTTTATTTTTACATTCTCCACTCTCCATATTTTTTTTCTTTTATTTATACAAATTCATTTAAATCAACCTTTGTTGAGAAATACCTCTTTTTTTTAGGATATTTTTTTTCAAAAAAAATGGGCTTAGGTTCAAAGTTAAGCTCTTCAATAAAATCCCAGTTGTGAATGCAGCAGCTATTTAGATTCTTCTGTGTGTGGGGGCCATGTGAAAATTCCTCAAGAAAACCCCTCCAACATTTACTGCTACCGCAAAATAAACTAACACTGCAGATTAAAAGATTATTTATCTCATGCATGGCTCATCATTGCTCTGAGACATTAATTAAATCCCTACAAATTAATCTCTGTTCATTAAAATAACCTAATTTTGTTTATTAAGATCTTTTATCCTTTATCCTTTTATTCCTGAAAATGGTTTTAACATAACTGCACATTTGCCTTACAGTATTTAAAGATCTATTAAAATGAATATTAGCGTAGTAAAATTGATTCCCTTTTGATAATATGAGGAAACCCAATGTGCTCCTCCACTGAAGGAGATGCACAAGTGTCTAATCTAATGAAACAAAGGCTGTTTTTTCAACACTATATTACACTGCTGACACATAAAATGGTGCTGAATTGGTGTGATGTTATCAAATAAACAATATTGATCTTAAACCTTTAGATTCTGAAATTAAAAAGACCACTTCAGAGAAAAGCGTGGCTGCTTTAAAAAAACAAAGCAATGCAAGACCCTCAGACGTAATTCCATCTTGGGGGCTGCACGGTGGTTTAGGGGTTAGCACTGTGGCCTCATTGCAAGAGGTTTGCTGGTTCAAACCTTTCCTGGATTTGCTTCTTCCCACAGTCCCAAAATATGCTTGTTAGGTTAATTGGTGATTTTAAATTCCAGCCAGGACTGTGTGGTTGTGTTGGTCCTGTGATGGACATGTGACCCATTAGGATAATCAGAAGATGGATGGACTTAATAAAAAGGAAGTAATGTAAATGTACAAGGCTTGAGTAATTTGACCAATGTGAATGTAGCAATGGGCATAAATATTCTTCATTTAAAAAAAAAAAAAAAAAAATTGATTGAAACTAACAAGTACCCATCCATCACCAAACCACTGTGCACCCTCACTTTATCCAGTTCAGGATAACAAAAGGCTAGAACCTAGCCACCAACAGGCAAAACAGGATGCAAAACTAGGCAACCAGTCCATTACGGTGGAGACAAATGAGACAAAAACCTATGCATGTTTACCTAGTTTGAGTTCAGAACAAGTGGCAAACTCAAATGGAAAAGTGTGAAGGCCAGAATAAATAATTGTAGCTTTTCTTCCTCTGTTAGGGGCTGGCTCCAAAACAGAGCAAGTCCCCATAGACTCCCACAGACCAAATTTGCAGCAGAAATAAACATGTTTACAGCCTGGTTAGAAAAAATCATTTTAGGTTTAATAGGTCCAGTTTACCTTCATGTCAACTGTAAGGGGGAGTGAATTATTTGCTAACTCATCCGTTTCGTTATTATTTAATCTTGAAATTGCACATACTTAGGGGCGTGTCCTTTTTATTGACAGGCAGCAGACCGGATGCCGATTTTAGTTGTGGAGGCTAATAGTTAGCCCCCTGCTTGCTGCCAGGAAGGCCTCAGCCTGTAACAGAATTGCACAATGGTAGTTTTTAGCTGGTTAACAGCAAGTCTGAGTGTGTCTTACCTTTAAACCACCTATCTTAGTCCGTTCCTGTTCACTTCGGATTAGCTCGGTTAGCATTAGCTTGGCTGTCAATCATTTGTCCCGCAGCTTGGAGCGGCCTTACCATTGCCCATTTAGTATTTTCCGGGTGTAGTGGTTATTAGTAGTCTTCTTCATTGTATTAATTTTTAACCACTTTATAAACTCACAGATGACAAGAGACTGTCTTACGTTTAGGGGAAGTTGGTTTTACCAATAGTAAAACAACCGTATAGGCTATAGCTCTGCCGTCCACTCATTTATTCTCAACACTGAATACACAAAGACAGTAACACACACTTCCTGTCTGAGTATGGAAACCTGGAAGGCAAATTGAAAAATCACATTTTGATCAAGCAATTATGATTTCTCTTGACCCAAATTATTTCAAAACATCAATACAAAACTGTAATAATCACAAAAAATGGTGCTTACACCGGGAGTGAAGACACATGCAACACAGCAAGATGGCGATGGTGGGAAACACCCAACTGGCTTCACTTTCCCCTCTTCAGATGTGACCGGATATTGCGTCGTTTACAGTCTTTGGTTCAGAACCACCAGTTCGCTGAGCATGGCTGTTCTGGTCTGTGGGAGGAAGCCAAAGTACTTGGAGAAAACCCACATATGCACAGAAAGACCATGCAAACTCCATAAGAGGGCTCCAGTCAAGATTTAAATAAGGAATCTTCTTGTTGTGAGTCAGCAGTACTGCCCACCTCACCACAATTCAACCCACCAATAACTGTGAGGTAAAGTATTGGGCATCGTTATTCCATAATATGAGGAGATCTTATACTTATTAGTGATGAATAAGTTTCTGTGATGGCAGGCAGTCTGTCCAGAGTATACACTGCCTCGCACATAATATCCATGGGTATGGACTCCAGCCCTCCTCGTGACTCTAAATTGGAATAAACCTGGTGTGGCTCAAGGATAGATTTAAATTATATAACACAAGTAATTATGCCACCATTTACTGTCATTTACAGTTGATATTTATGACGTTTTCAAATTCAATTGAACAGAACCAAATGTAAACTCTCCATAATAATCTCACAGCAGAGAATTGTTTATTTGGTCATCTAAGCATGTATTACATTTTGTTCAGCATTTGCATATAAATAACTATGTATAATATGTATTTCAAATTCGCAGAGTGTCAAAACACATCAGAGAGATATTGGAGTATCAACCGCACAAACTGGAGGAAAATTAGACAAGGAAAACGTTCAAAAACAATCTTAGAGAGGAAAGTAGCATCGTACATCTCTGCAGAACATCCTGAACAGAACACAAACAAGAGGCTTTTTACAGCACTGAGGTAGGACACAATCTTACAGCGAAACAAGGAGATATCGAGGATGTGCTTTCATTTGGAGAAATAAAGTATGCAAATGCATGATTATCATTTCATAGCTTTTAAGATTTTAAATATACATATTTTGAAATACATAACTCTAAAATACATAAGTGCACTCATTAATAAACATTTAAATGTATAATATTTTACACCAAAGAGAAACATGCCATGAATATAATCTTTTCAAAATGCAAATAAACAAGAAAAAGTGTTTTCTTGTGAGATCCAAATAAAAAAACAAACTCTCCAAGTTGTCTCCCAATAAATCATCAGTTATCATCGATCAGGTTTCTGTTTGCTTGTTATGTGCTTCTTGCACACACCGAAAAATCTATCAGACCAAATTTTGATACTGTAATTGTTTTGCACACATTTCTGAGTGTTACATCACTTACATATAGTTTAATCATAATATTATCTTGACACCTCAGAACAGACTCTGCATGCAAGATACAAAGCAAGCACTCTGCTCCACAAAAAACACAGCCTTCACGAATGAAGAGCGGGCTCAAAGTTTATCAAAAAGGTTATACAGTACTAGTGTTTGAAAATGACGGAGATGACTGACTTTATGTTAGGAAAAGACCACATAGGCTGTAGTTCCTGAATATCAACGCTACACTTGAACATAAGGTTTGTAATACCGTGTCATGGAGGTGGTTGGCTTGTTGATGAGTCGTAAAAAATGAAACTTACATCAGCAGAACAAAAGCATCACTTTACAGTTCCCTTTGATTTATGTGCATTAGCTTAACTTTCATCAAATCCTGTTAGAAGGCACACAAACCAGTTATGCATGTGGATTTCCCTCCACAGCTGCCAGATCTTTAGCAGTTTTGGGATCATTTGAAAAAAAAAAAGGGGGGGGGTTGTTAAAAATGAGCAGTAGCACCTCTCTGCTCTGCTTGTTAAATGTGCTTGGATAATGAGAATGCCCAAGCACTGCAATCATGAACATGATTACAAGCCATTAACGCATAGATGGGAAACAATGAGGGTTTTCTCATTGATTTTCTCTCAACTATTGGACAAGAACTTTTAAGTGAATCAGGAACTTAAATGTTCCTGATATTGGCTGTTCCCTTGCTCTTTAATACACACTTGAATTTCTGCTCACCGTCCTTCCTGGTTGCCGCTAAAAATGTGAACATGATGATGAAAAGTTCACACATTTTTTTCCATACAAGTAGCTGGAAAGACCTTCAGGTAAGGCAAGCTGTATCGAAGCTATCAACAAAGTTGGATCACATGTCAAGTCTGCCGTTGAAAGGGTAAATTCATGGTCACCGTAGCTTCTCTCGGCTCCACCAGCCTCGGTCTGTTGATCATTTCACATTCATTCTGTCTCATGTTCTCCTCGTTCATTTGCGACACTTCCGTAGAGCCCGCTTCAAATCCAGGTCCGGTGTTGGCTACATGAACCACATGGACCTTGTTTCTACCATTTTTAATTAGGATGCAACTAAATACTTTCTTGAAGCCTTTTCGAAAGTGCTTGGACACCAGAGCGTACACGATGGGATTGACACAAGAGTTGGCGTAGGCCATGCAGTGAGAGAGGATCCTGAAGGCGTACGTGGTCTGATTGAAAGGAAAGTCTCCGTATAGGTAGCACAATATTACCACGTGGTACGGCAGCCAGCATATGCAGAAGAGCACAGTGACGATGATGATCATCTTGGTGACTTTACGTTTGGCCCGCTTGGATTCTGACATCCCATCCAGGGGGTCGACAGCCGTCCAAAGGTACTTGATGGTTCGAGTGTATGAGAGGCTCACGATCAGCACCGGAATGACGTACCCAAACAGGAAGGTGCACGTGTCAAGCACCTTACGATTCTGTTCCTCCCAGCCAGGGATACACACAGTACTGTTGGCATAATCAATCAGGTCGTAGTAGCTGAGATATGGACCTGCAAAAACCAGGGAAAGACCCCAGATGACCACCATGGCAACCACTGCATTACACGGGGTCCTTAACTCTCTGGAACGCAGGGGGTAGCGAATGGCCAGATATCTACACAGAGGGGAAAAAGGATGACACGTGGATAAGTTCATATACTGTAATCCAGAACACATGAATTCACCAACATGTAATTTCATCACATGAACTAAGACTAATCACTTTATAGGTGTTTGTCACACATGATCAATAAAAAAGCTAAGTTACAGACACGACAAAAAACAAACAATAATGACAAAACAAAAGAAAAAAATGCAGAAGCTAATTATGTAGGCAAGAGTGAAGTACAAGGACAAATCCAAAGAAGCTCAGCTAAACAAATGGAAAGCTCAATTTAACAAAGAATAACAAAAGCTGGTGTGGCAATGTACACAATGGAGGGCCTGGAAAGGATTAGATCCCCAGACTCCCAGGTGAGAGTCATGCACACTGACCATTCAGTCAAAGGGACATCCCTGTGGCCAAGTGGCCAGGGCGCATCATCAGTCGGAGGCATAGTGACAGGACCCCACACTGTGACACTGGGGAATATGAACTATAATCAACCTGTTCTGTTCCACCATTGCATAGATTTTCACTAACTATAATGAACCTTATCAAAAATGTATAGAGGCTATATATTGGTTTGGGTGTGTAATGCCATAAATAGATAACTAATACCTCAACTATTAGTAAATCATATAGAACGCTAATGCCTGGCCAACTAGTCTTTATGAACTATACAAGCAGGAATGTGAGTGATGTGATGTAATTTGGTAAAATATGAAATGAGGAAAATTGCGCAACCCAAGAGTTCATCACAGATGATGCATTTCTGCAAGTTTGACATGTTTCCTGACTCCATTTGCAGGTGTTGGTGGAACTTTACAACTGTTGAGAAAATCCGGTTAATTTGAACCAGGAGTGTTGATGCAGAGAAACACCTAGAACCTGCGGGACTGCAGCCTGGAGGACTGGCATTGGACATCTCTGACTGAATACTGAAAAAGTCCCACTGTCTGCTTCTGACTGCCTATTTTTTAAACGTTTTATTTACTCACTTTTATGGTGTTTTTATGCTGAACCACCCAATGGTTAAAATCACCCATCATTAGTGTTTTAGCAAATTAGCAATTCTTCTTCTTACAGTCACTGTGAACATTTCTGGGTTAATGCCAGATTTGCAAGCAGGATCAAGAGCAAACACAAAACAGGATCAAACACACGATGTGGCAGAAACATGACTTTTCAAGAATTAAATAAATCCTGTAACATTGTAGGATGTCGTCTGATTTTTTTAATCCTACAACACATTTTCTGTGTGTAGGAGTTCATGACAGATTGTTTAGATGCAATGTTGTGCTTGCTTGCCCTGAGGGCAAATCTCCGCACATGCTATCTTGAATTCCAATTTCTGCACACACACACGCACGCACACCCACACACTCACACAAAATGGCCTAGAACAACATCTAGGTTCATTTCTAATCCTCATAACCAAGTTTGGAATATAACTGTCAACAGCTTGTTCAAAACAAAAACTAACAAGTTAAAAAGACTTTTACTGTATAATGATTAAAATTAAAAAAATAAAATAAAAATAAAACCAATAAAAACAAAACCGATAAAAATAAAACCTCCTCCACCATGAATTCCTTCACATGTAACTGCCATATGCTAAATTAGATAATCAGCTAAAACAAAGGAGGCCAGTTTTGTTGGGGATTTCATCCCAATACTGACTTGTTATTATGAGATGTTGCATTCACCCTTAAAATAAATATATCATCGGATCAGTTTTATGTATTTATGAGTAACTTTTATACACCAATCATTAATTAACTATGTAAACAGATGATAAAGCTGTGAAATAATAAAAAGCTGATAACAAACTCTAATAGAAATTTAAAGATCTTAGAGGCTACAAGGAAATTATGCATTAGCAACTCAATATAATCAGATAACTAGATGTTTATTCAATTGAGAGGTTACGGGAACATTTGTATTTACTTGGAAGCAGTCTGCCAACACACAGAGTGAGCATGACTCACACTGAATTCTCCATTTTCATTTACAAAGCAGCCATTTGTTACTTCTGCTGAGTAAAGAAACAAATGAAAAATATCTCACAGTGTGTGCAATATCCAAAGACAGGTTTAATGCCGTATGGTGGGATGTGGGGGCCCTGTGGTGTATAACACAGCAACAGCGGACAAGTTGAGAACAAAACCAAAACACAGGAACATTTCAGGCAATGCAACACAGAGATAGCATGACAGTTTTAGAGGAAAATGTGAAATGTCATAGCAGTGAAACCACAGCTGTAGCTGGGAACGTGTTCTGTTCTTTGCAAAGAGCAGGTGGGCGAGAAAACTGCTATCACCTAAAGCTGCTGTCTCTATAAGTAATTCAATGCATGAGCTATATGTTTTCTGACAGGTATTTGAAGTATTTCAGGCTTTTCTTTTTGGTTGGGCAGCAAATTCGTGTCCTTGCTTTTCACATTTATAGGGCACTTTAACGAGCTTCTCCAGAAACAGAAAACAGCCTCTTTGCTCTTTGAAATCTCACTAAAATGGGGACGGAGGCACTTATGCTTGACATGAAAGGCAAAAAGCACACACTTTGAACTTACTCATATGGAGCTTTAGTGGTTTGGACATCTTCATTTACTAAACCATCTATAAATCTACACCCAAGTGAAATTTGTATTCAATTATGAGTGAATTTTATTCAATTTGTGCATTTAAGTTATGTATTGCTGAATCAAAAATCCATTAAATTGCAGAAAAGCTGAAAAATTTAGCATATCCAATGCTAAAAAAAAAAAGTTTAAGCCACCTCTCGTTCCCTTTTATCTTTCTTTAAAGCAGTCAGACTTTCTTGTGATCTTTCATATTTCTGTATAATGTTCAGTGTGTTTGTCAAAGCCTCATCAGAAACAGTCGCCATGGAAGGGTTGAGATGGCATTCTTAAGGAGGAGAGACAGAAGAAAAGAGTATGCCAAGTTATTAAAGAACTGGACAGAAAATCAGAGGCAACTGCTCTTATGAAGGGATGAATCCTCCTCGGAGCCTGGACCTCAACATTACTGAAGTAGTGTGGGATCATCTTGACAGAAAGTGGGACAAAGTGCAGAAAACATCAAAAGAGAAGCTTTGAAATGTCCTTCAAGAAGCCTGGAGAACTGGTCCTGAAGGCTACTTAAAGAAATGACAAGAAAGCTTTTCTAAAAGGCCTCGGGCTGTGTTAAAGAAAAAAGGTGGCCTTTGGAGCTCATTCAAACTGTGCAACTCCCCCCCCCCCCAGCTGGAGCCGACAGCATTCACTCAAATTCTCTATAAAAATGGCCGCTGCAGCGAAGAAAAGGAAGTATTTTGCGCCGAACAGAGCTTTAGATAGTGCACGCTGGAAAACCATGGGTTAATATTGGTTTGACTTTCGCCCACTTCCGAGCTTTGGAGGAGATGCTTGGGGCTGAAGAGTGATGTGACCACTAGCCCAAGAAAAGGGGCTCTCAGTTTGAAAAGTGTTTACAAGCAGAAACAGGGGAATACTCTGGACTCTACCTTTAAACTGTGGGTGTGTGATACTACAAGATTTCGTATTGATGTGATACCAAGTAAATAAAAGGCTGGTATCGTCAATACTGATGCTGTTGTTTTTTTTTTATAGGACTGTCATAATTTATGTGTTAATGCAAAGAAATTTATTTGTGGAATTAATGCCTTTGCTAAAAAAAACTAACAAACAAAAAACCCAAACAAACAACAACAACTAAAGTTATTAGCCTACTTATAACATGAAAATCTAAATTTGGCAGCATCACTGTGAGAGAGGCAGTTTTGGTCACAGCAGTGAATTGAATCCAGCAGAGACCACCTTATTCTCCTCATTTATGAGGATCGGGATCACTTTCAAGCATTACATTAAAGTATCGTTGTTATCACACTAGTATTGATTCAATAGACACCAACATTGTTGTCAGCATTAGCGATATTTGGATCGATCCACCCACCACTACCTTTAAAATACACAGTGAAAAACAGTTACTTAAAGCTTTGTCACCTTTGTTTAATCCACTGTACGTTCCAGGAAAATGTGTGCTTTGTACTTTTGAGTTGTGAATCAGTGTTTGGCTAGCCTGATGATGAGCAAGCTAGCTGCTGGAGACCTCGTGGTTGGCAATTTGGTTTATTAGTAATTACTTTACATCAGAAAGTTAATGTTATGTTCTTGTGTTGCAAGAACCAAAAAGGAATGCACGGATATGCTGAGCTGAATGTAAACTGATGTGTTGTGGATAAAAACAATAATTTAGACTGAAAAAGATGAAGGATTTGAAGCACTAAGTATGACAGATTGCTGAATTTTACAGATATATTATGCATTGTTGTGCCATGTTTGAAGAAAAAGCGTTTATTACAGGTGGTAAAACTGCATGCTGGTGTTCATTCTCTCACTCTCCCATATCACCCTTTTTAAGGGCACAACAACTACAGACTGCATGCATTATGCATGATCTTGTACTTCTATTTTGTACTGTATACAAACATGTACTTCATAGATCTCAAATATTTAATAGAAAAACCAAGGTATTTCTTCACCATAAAATCACAGAACTGCCTGTGTATGGCTCACTGTACCAACAGACACTTCTTGCTTTAAGAGGCTTATGTGAGAAAGTGTTTGCTGCTCATTTTTCAGACTGTGCAATGATTTCATTCCTACGGGGGATTCCTGGTTTAAAGTGCAACTGTAAGCTGCAGTTCTCTCGATGTCCTTTTATCTAATCAAAACAAACATCACACAAAGACGGAGGAGAAAATAGAACATAGTCATTATCAACTTTCTGAGTGTTACTGTTCTTTTCCAGACAGAGGAGGATATGACTATTACATCCTACCAAATGGAAACACTGCCAGTGTGAGCAGAGTGTGTGCTGCAGACAGCGGCTGCTCACTGACTGTCCGTATTGACTGAGATGATTATGTGGCCCAACAACTATAATGATGGCTTAGAGATTACTCTGCAAGGGATATAATTTTCAGCGAGGCGTATGAGATGATTACCTCATAAGATATTCAATTACAGCTTCAGTGTCTTTGTGAAGTCTTATGAACCTCTGAGTAATTTCATTAATTTGTGCCTCTGGGATCTCACTGCTCTAGATACATCCACAAAGACGATGTAAACACCTTTATGCAAGATAAGGACTCCTTATTATGAAACAATATGGGGAAATAAGCTAGAGTTAAAAGTGGGTGAATAAAAGTTGATTTCTTGTGGACTTTGTGGAATTTCCAAAAGAAATTAATAAAGATCCAGTTTGATGACAGTCCTCCTGTCTCAGGTCACTGTAGAATTCACACAATTATGCAAGATATCACAATTTCACCCAAAGAAGACTAAAAGTTGTTGCACAGTTCTTTTTTTCCTCTGTCATTTTCCTCAGTTTTCACAGACATGTGATGACCGACATGTGTAGCATCCATGCATGTTCTTGCTATGAACATGCATGGATGCATAATTGATGCATAAATGAAAAGAATGATACAAACTAATAAACATGCACTTAATTTAATTTGCCAAACAGAAACTGTTATAAAGGTTTGGAGTGCATGAATCAGTCTTTTCTGATTTTGAAACCTGACATTAAAAAACTTTTCCTGGTTCCTCCTCACATTCCTCACACTCTTCAAACCTCCAATCTAAATTCAGCAGGAGCACAAGACGATGATCAACAATGACAGATAAACCAATTAATACATTAGTAAATCCAGTTTTAATATGAATATGTTTTGAAAGGACTAAATGACCAAACATGTTTGATTTTAACTTGTAAAATGTGAGTTTGCTACAATTATCTGCTTTAAATAAAGTTTTATTTAGTAGTCCAAATCTGCAAATCCTTAAAAAGATTTTAAGTGATGCATTTATTCTTTTACTTTTTATGCTTTTTTTCTTCTGCACCCCACTGTAATGCATTTTTGAATTGTTGTATACATGAAATTTAGTGTAAAAATAAACTTGTCTTGCCTTTTATTGTGATATAAAGTAAAACAAAGCCAAGCAGCAAATTAGCTATTTACAGAAACAATCAAGAGGTAGCTTGATGAAGAAAATTACTGTTAATTGTTCAGGTAGAAGAAACCTTCTGCCATGATACAAAGAAAATTAGGCTGTAATAATATCAGCTCAAGGAAATTATGTAAAAATGAAAGTGATTGCTGTGTTTCATAAATATTTTGGTACATTATTATGAGCACAACTGAAACACTTTCCCTTTTGGAGATGGAAAATGACCTACCTGTCAACAGAGACTGCTGCCAGTGTGAAGCTGCTGGCGTACATGGTGAGGTTGATGAAGAAGTGGACCACTTTGCACATGAAGGAGCCAAACACCCATCCCTCCAAAGAGTAGATGGTAGCTTGGAAAGGGACGCAGAAGATGATGAAGAAGAAGTCGGCCACGCTGAGGTTGAGAATGAACAGGTTGGTTGTGTTGTACCCGACCTGCCCGCTCCGCAGCAGCACGGCGAGCACAAGGCTGTTGCCGATGGTGCCCAGCAGGAAGATGAGGGAGAAGACCACTGATACAATCACACTGGTGGGGTTGAGCTGGTAGCTGTCAGACACATTGGCCTGTGCTCCTGGCCTGCTGAAATCTTCGAGATCAGACATTTTGCAAGTCTAGAATAAATAGAAGAAATAAGACATACGTGTTAAGCAAATTGTAATCAACATCTCCTGGTTTTTGTTTGTCACAGTCTTTTTTTCCCCACATGTCTGCAAGGATGTAGCCCAAGAGATGGCCTGGGAGGGAGCGGATACCCCTATAATCTGGCTGGCAGTATAAGAATATGAGCAAATATGCAGTTTTAGTAAAATGTTTAGTGTACAATGTAATGCATACCGATAGTTTATCTATTAAATCAGGGTTATTGAAACTTACAGATATAATAGAACTCCAGACGTTACTAATTATATTGAAAGCCAAAAACAGAGTTTTGGCCAGAAAACCTGCAAAAGTTGTGTTTACTTCAGAAGATGAAAATCATAGAAGAAGATTTGATTTTAAGCACCAGGCTGCTTGGACTACCTTGAAACAGATCTGTATTTCAGTTGTTGGTGTTAAAATATGGAAATCCCAACTACAAGATTTAAAAGGTTGTGCAGATATTCATAGATTTACAAAAATGTACAAATGTAGAAAAAATAGTCAACATGTACTTGAAACTTAAATTGGACATTAAGGATGTGTTGAGTTGTAAAATTTTACTTGTGTGTTTTTTTCTTTTTTTCTTTTTTTTTTTTGTGTTTTTTTCATTTTCTTTGTTTTATTTTGTTTTGTTATTATAATCAAAGTCTTAATCAGGTAGGTTATTGAAAATCAACTGTATGTGATATCAGACCATCTTTTCTTTTTTTTTTCATTTTATTTGTTTAAATAGATGGCAGGCAAATATAAGAAATGTTTTTTCTTCTTGCTGCTCCTTTCCAATCATGGCGGTGTTGATTTGAAAAAGTAGAGTGCATTTATGTACAAATGATATTGTCCACCTTCATGAAAGGAACAAATAAATAGATAAATAAAAAATAAATATTACCAAACTCCTAACTTCAATGATCCAATTATAAACCATCACATAGTTTTTATTTGCTTGCTTTGAGAATTTCTGAGAAGCCTGACATCTGAAATCTCAGCTGAGCTTTAGACTCATTCAGAGGCGATGACAATCACCTCATTCAGAAGTAGTTTCATGCCAGGTTATTTGCAACTTTCCAAATATCTCTGTAAAGCTGACAAGGTTTAATGCACTTGAAGATTGTTTGCTCCAAATAATACCCAGCTGAGTCGTGCCAAGCTTATTAAAACAAGAGCAAAAGTTTCTATTTAGATGTTTGTTGTCATTGTGGATGTGCATGGGAATATTCCAGACGTCATTTGCTGTCGCTAAATCAATAGATACCATAGATAGAAATATCACAGGTCACCTTTTGGGTGGTTGTTAGCATCACCCAGAGTGCAAGAGGCTCATCCGTGATATATTGAACCTATTTGATTGTGTTATACATTTCCACTAAGTAAGGTAAGTGGACCAGCCACTCAATGTAGCCCGCTCAGCTCCACTCCTCTCTAATTGAATGGATTTTTTCCTTTAACCTACCACTGTCTGAGTGTGGTTTTCTGGTTAAATTCACTCAGCTAAAATATAAAAAGAGCAGAGGGTCGTCTCTGCCTGGACTACTTCACATCCAGACAAGATTATAGAGGAACTGATCAGCTAATAGGAGATACTTGACCATCAAATTTGGATCTGAAACAGTGTTGCTTTAGACCCGCTGACATGCAGCGTTTTATCAAGTGACGTCTTCTGTGACGTCAGTGTGCACTCTGGTATTTTATCCGAACAGATTGCCATATTGCAAAATGGCAATCGGTGCAAAATTGATAGTAAAGTGGTGCTCTTGATGGTGAGTCAGAGAGATACGCACACGAACTCAAGTCAACACATCACCAAACATTCTATTTTCTCCCGTCAAATTGTCAGATGATTCAGTTCTGGGTGAAAATGTATTGTGTGAAAAACAAATGGCTATGCAAACCGTGTGGGTTGGGTTAATTTCCTTGTTTTGATTTATGGCTGTTAATGATTGCTTGCTAGTTTTGATCAGCAGAGGAAGTGACAGGAATCATTTGACCAGAAGGGTTCACAGACAGGCAAGAAAAAGCAACAACTATGACAGGTAAAATAGCAGAGCTTTTGGTTTTGCACCATTTTTCCTGCAATAATAAGCTGTTTTCCTTCTGTGATATCCTTTGAAGCCAACATAAAGCTATGATTCAGAAGCTGTGGCGTTGCAGAGGGAGTGACGGGCAGCTGGAAGAGGATGTAGAGCATTTGTTTAAGTGTGATTGAATCAGCTCTTCATGCGATTTCTCATCTAAGAAAAAGACAGAATCTGTCTACTAAGTATACTTCAAAGTAGGACTTGTTCACTGATCATAAGAATGTACCAATGATTCCCAAGAGGCTTCCAGTCTGCATTGACAACAATTGATGTAAAGTCTCTAAGTAAGCACTTCATTTAGAAATAATTTTCCTTATCAAAACCTTTCTGTAAAACAGTACAGCTAAATTGATTTTGGGTGACAATAGTTGTTATCTAAGACAGTCATCGTTACTTCCATCTTGATTTGCATCACATAATTTGTCTTGCTTTTGCCATTTTCAATCATTAAAGAGATTAGTGATAGGAAGCAACCCAAATCAACTCTCATTTAAATTTTAATTGAAATTTATAATTGAAGCAATACGTAACTGAACGAAGTACAAT
>JALJCO010004672.1:0-305560 GCA_023101725.1 Atherinomorus stipes | reverse complement strand
CAAATAATGGCAATCTTAATAAGCCTCCCCTGACATTACTTGAAAGATTAATGATTAGGAACAAATCAAGAAAGGGCATTATTTCAAATCCTTATAATGTGCTGATCTCTAACTCGCCAGAGAACTCAAATAATAAGCGCATAAACTGGAATGTGGACCTGTCATCGTCTATCAGTGAACAGGATTGGGAAAGGGCCTGCGCTAAAATTCACACCATGTCCATAAATAGCCGTCTTAGAGTATTACAATTTAAATGGCTAATGCGGGTGTATGTTACACCAGTACATTTAAATAAATACAATAACAACATACCAGATCTCTGTGTTAATTGTAATTCTAAAGGGACTTTAATACACTGCATGTGGGAATGCAGGCAAATAAATATGTTCTGGAAGGAGGTGAGAGATATAATTGAAAGAATTATCTCAAAGCAAATTATACTTGATCCTAAGTTGTTTTTATTAGCTTTATACCCTGAGAAGCATAATTTCAGTAAGACAGAATGCACTTTTATAGATATAAGCCTTTTATGTGCCAAAAAATGTATAGCATTAGCTTGGAAGAATGTTAACAAACCTCGTGCTACCCAGTGGTTAAAGCAGATGTCAGCTAATCTGCCACTGGAGAGAATAGTTTATATTAGGAAATGCAAACAAAATGTTTTTGAGAAGGTTTGGGGTCCTTTCATTAACTTTGTTAAAAATGTTGACTTGTCTGAGGGCTTATTGGACTTCTGATTTGCCAGAGTAACCTGCAGTGGGACATGAAGACTAGAAGTGTACAATTGCAATCAATTTACTAGACAATGCCTAATTACCCCTGACATTTTGAGAAGCTGTGTTTTTTGTGTTGTAATTTGTTTTATCTGTTCATTTTATTTTAACTTATCCTTTCCAGTTGGACTAGTTGTAACTTAAATGGGCTCATAGCTTGTGTTATTGCCATGTCATAATTATAAAAGAAACCTTTTCAGACTGGCACATGACTATTTGTAAGTGTAAAACTCAAATAAAAATATTTTGGCAAAAAAATTATCCAATAGGAGGCTCGTACCTATTTGCTTAGTTACATCCAGGTGGCGACTTTTTTTTTGGCCAGGCAGTGTAATTTGGTGTTAAATATTAGTTTTTCAATGCGTCTAATTTCCAACACGGAAGTAAGATGGCTGACTGTACTGAACCGCGGAGCTCTCGACCAATTGCAGCATGTTTTACACCCATTTCATGACGTCGCCCCGGAAGAGACACTTATTCTGAAGGGTCACAGAATTGTCTGTAGCACCGGCACCGGCGGCTCTCATGTGGATGTTAGTAGTAAACATTGATGGATAATTACTCCGATCGACGGGATAAAACAGAGCAGCCTGTTATGGAGCTGTATGCGCTCGACCCAGAGTCTGATATGGAGTTTGAAGTACACGCAGTACCACAGAAGTACCACAGAGACCCCTGACAAGTAAGTAAATTAGCGAACAAATCATAGGCTAACAGTTAGCATTGAGCTGAGAGATGTGTTGACTCACCAGTGTTGTTGTCTGTCCATGCGCGTTTTTATAGTAGGAACTGCGTCAGGTTTCAGAAGTAATCCCAGAGAAAAAACACTTTACTGCCCGAGATTCATGAAGTTGTCAGGAGTGAAGTTCACACACAAAGTTGAGGTTTTTTTTTCTGCTCCTGAAGTTAAAATCCAACCACTTCTGGCAAGTCGATTCATCCAGTACAACAAATAAACTCTCACGCTGAACATAACCACACTGAACGTAACTGCATTTTCCCCAACTTGCTGTCCTCTAGAGCTTAAAAAAGAAAAAAAAAAAGGAAGAAAATTCTCCTGAATCTGGAGCAAACGTCTGTTAGCTGATGGCTGCTTGTCTCTGAGGAAATCTTCCTGCAGGTGTTAGTTTCTTCCTCAGAGAGTGTGTATAGGATTCTCTGAGTTTCTGTTCAACAGAGGGCGTCTTGCTAGATGTTGCGCATGCGTGTTTGTCACTTTGTGATTGGTGCCACGTTCATACGTAACGGGGTGGATCGTCAGTCGTTTGCAGGAGGTAGCGCTTGGTTTAAATATTCATGTAGATTACTCAAATATGCATGAATGAAGAAAAATAACGATTTAAATCATTTCTTGATGAGGAAATAACACACTGACATGCTGAAAAGCTCTGAAAAGTCCATTTTTCATGATAAGGCTCCTTTAAATGAGAAGATAACAACTTACATGGTTCCAGCTGAGCTTTAAGTAGTCCTCAGTAATTAATAGTGCGGACTTGGACTTTTATTCCGTTTCCATTCAGACACTCTTTTACCTCGGAGCTGAGGCGGACCCCGAGGAAGCGGCGCGTTTATAAAGACATCTCTGATTAAATAGCGGATGGAATTTACGGCATATTCTGCCATGAAAGTGTGAAAACAGCTACAGACAGCCTTCATTTCCCCTGTTCGCTGTTCGTTGTTAGCTTAACAAGCACTGTGGTCACGTCAAACATGCCGGTGGCTGTTTATGCTGAAATGTGAGTCACGTTTCTCCCCGGTACTCCTCCCCCTCCAAGTAGGTTTTGATGGTTGAGTTACAACTCTTGAAGGTTGTATTGCACTAACTGATGTCGCTTCACTCATTATATTCTCCACCTGGACCCCTCCTCTCCTGTGTGCTGCCTACACCCCCCTCCACCTCTCCCCCCGCTCTCTGTGTGAAGAGCAGCCCCGCCCCTCAGTAATCTGAGAGCAGCGGTTCATGGCGCTGTGGAAGAAACTGCAGCCATCGGCCACTATCGGAGCCAAGTTCAGCCAATACAGATAGTTTGTAAAATGTCCTATTGGCGCCGATTAATCGGCCAAACCAATTAATCAGTCAACCTCTAATTATTATTGTTGTCGCATATTTTTATTATTATTATTATTATCATTATTGAAGTGCAATTTTGTTCGTTGAGACTGGATAGCCCATTGTATTTATTGATTTGGAGAAACAGGGTCTAGTTTGTTGTTTTTGGTGCAGTTTTTCTAACAGAGGTGGAGTCCTTTTTTAAATTTATCTTTATTGATTTTTCTTTGTTTGTTTAGAATATTTAAAAGTTCTGGTTCTGGACATTCCAATGTGAAATAAAAGTTTATTATTGCATTTCAAAGGATGTACTTGCATTATTATATTATATTGCACATTATATAAGTGGTTATTTTGGTCTTGGTAAAGTCATCAATAGTATGTGGGACAATCCTGGATGAGTATAGAAAGAAGTATGTCATCCCCTCCAACTCAATTCATATAATCGGCGAAGTTAAAAGAATTAAAGGCGCTAACACATAATCCCTTTGTTAAAAACACAATTTTGGTATGGTATGAGGCTCATAAACATATAAATCAGGTACCAATATTATCTCAGTTTACTCCAATTTGGGGCAACAGTAATTTCAAGCCTGGGAAAAAGGATATGGGCTTTAAAATCTGGGCAAACAAAGGCCTTAGTAAAATTGCAGATTTGTTCAGTAGCAACACTCTTTTGTCATCTGCTGATCTGAAACAAAGATGTGGCATCCAACCAAACCACTTTTTAAAATACCTGCAGATAAGAAGTTATATATTTATGTCACAAAAGTCTTTATCTCTACCTGCACTTACCCCTATAGAAGAAATGGCAACAAATCAACATCCTAAGAAGGGTTTAACTTCAAGCTTCTATACAGTAATCATGGAAGGATCTAAGATTTCCTCTGAAAGGAAAAGACTGGCATGGTGTGAGGATCTGAATTCAGAAATCTCCACTGAGGACTGGAAGAAGATTTGCCTAAAATCTCAAACTCAAACAATAAATACCCATTTTAGGCTACTTCAGTTCAAGTGGATAATGAGACTATATGTAACACCATCTCAGCTAAATAAATTCAACCCCAATAACCCTGACACATGCTACAAATGTGGAAGACAGGGCACATTGTACCATTGCCTGTGGGACTGTCCACTGATACAGACCTTTTGGAAAGAGGTGGTAAATATGATTTTCCAGGTTACAGGTATAAAACTAGTAATGGACCCGAAACTATGTATCCTTGGTATTTTTCCATCAAACCATAACCTTAGCAAAGTAAATAAATCTATGATTATTTTCTGCATACTACAAGCCAAATACGCTATAGCCAAATCATGGAAATCCATTACTAAACCAAGTATTACTGTTTGGCTTGCCGGACTATCAGATTCGCTGTAGTTAATGGTGGCTGTAAGGACCAAACCAAACCCTCTCCCCAGATACAGTCATCCACAAAATTATTCACACCCTCCAATTTAAAAAAAAAAGATTACATTCACAACAGTAATTCAAATAACAGGAAACAAATAATAAAAATTCACAAAATTATGATTCAGTGAGGCAAAATACACAGTAAGTCAGCATTTAAAATGTAAAACGACAAGCAACTAGACCGATGCTAACTATTAATGGAAAATGCCATTGACATGCTAACGCAATTAGCATCTACGTAGTAACTTCAAAGATAACAGACAAAATAGAAAGTATCAATTTCACCTCGATCATGAACATTAACTCTTTATTAAAGTACTTACAGGCAGATGTTTCCTCTGTTTAAACTGAATCTTTAGAAACTACTTGTACCAGCTCCACTTAGTCTTCTTCTGGCGCTGCACTAGCTTTAGTAGTCCTACACTCTGTCCAGCTCACTATCTCCCCCCAGCGGAGCGGCTGAGCCACTGCACTTAACCGGGGGCAGTACATTAAATGGTCATTTTAAAAAAAGATAAGAAAAATCGATCTTTGAAAGTATGAATCGATCTTTGGAAATTAATATGAGAATCGATTCAGAATCGGAAAATCGATTTTTTTGAACACAGCCCTATCCAAAATAAAGTTTTAGCATCTGGAATCAGATTTTAAACAGTTCTGATGGAACTCGTTAATCGGGATGATGCGGCTTCATTCTGGACCAATATTTCACTGAACCTGGACGACCCGCGGCGTCTGAAGATAAAACAGTTGTGTGACGTGCATAATGTGTAAAGGCGCTTCCCTGTACAACATGAAGGAGACATAATTCACATGTTTTGGCTGGAATTAGTCAGTGACTTCAGATGTCACCTGCAACGCTGTCATTGATATCTGTAACTGCAGTTAGTAATGTTGTAAATGATGCCAGCGTGCGCGAAGACGCACGGCTCTGTGGAAACTTCGTTCCGGTGACAGATTGTGTTTCTGCTTCCGTCAGTGATCCCTGAGATTCAGACATGAATCTAACATGTTCCAGACCAGACCAGTTACATTAACACGTGGAGGCAAATGATATTTCCCGTTTCATTTTTAGTATTAGGTTGGTTTGCGAGGTTGTGGAGTCCGCCTCCTGTAAAAGCACCTAAAAAATCTGAATGCCGGGGGAGGGGAGGTTTTTAAAGAATGGTGGGATGTTTTGTTTTTTTAAAAAAAAAAACGTCATCCCGATCATAGAATGAAAAAAATGTCGGAATGATGAGACGTTTGCCATTTCGACTATTGGGGATGTTGGAGTGGAGGAATGTGGGAATGGCGATTGCCTCCCACACACACTTTCCTCCTCATCTCTCATTCTCTGTCGGGACCTTCATTCTCGCATTTAACTAGGGGTGTCCCCAAATAGTCGACGATTTGTTTCCAGGACTGTGCTTCGACTGTCAGTCTCTACATCGAATAGTCAGGACATGTGGTTACCAAGCAAAGATCATACCATCCTGCAGAAGGGGGGGGGGGCTGAACGTTTGATTTTTACACAATATTCTTTTGTTCTTTAAATAACTCATGTTACAGGTCTATTGGCAGCCGAATAATTCTGTTATTATAAGTCTGGCATAAAGCAAAATGCGCCGGGCAGGCAGGTTTAAAGTCTGCCGGTGAGTCGTGCGCACTGACCATTCAGCCAGAGATGTCTCCATGACCAAGTAGCCAGAGCAGACCTGCAAACTCATCAGAGCTGAAAAAGGTGACAAACACCCGACCCCTCTCGGGGGGTCCGGGGCATTAACTTTGCCATCAAACCAAAGTTTGTGTTCGGTATTCTTCGTGGGTGCTCGAGTTCTGAAATCAGCGCCTGTTTAACAGTGTTAAGTAGGGATGTAACGATATCCACATCTCACGGTACGATATTATCTTGATACAAACCTCATGGTACTATATTTATCTCGATATTGTGGGGAGGCTCACGATAACAACAATGATGGCATAAAATGCTTTGACGAGTCATTGTTACAATATTTATTGTCAAATTCAAGCTTGTGACATTTTGACCTGCTTGAAAAACCTTTGCTGAAGCTAAAATTCAAGTAAAAATCCAACATATATTTATTGAGAAGACAGCTCAGGTACTAGATTAAATAAACTCAACCAGCATTAAAATAAGAAAGACCCAGGCACAAAGAAACGGCCTTGTCTTTAGTCGTCAGTAATTTAAAATAAATAAGTCCGCCTGTCTGTCAGTGGTTAGTCATGTGTCTGAACTTCTACAGGCTCCTTGCGGACATGATTGCAGCACCGTGATGTCGACAATCAGCTGATCAGATGCTCCTCTGCATCCGCTGCTGCAGCTTAAACGGAGAGTTTTATTGAACGGCTGATCGAGGTGGTGAAAAAATACGAAAATGTGCACAACATGCGAGGCGTTTGATACACGGACATCACCGCATGCACAGCCCCCCCGGACCAAGTTCATCATTAAATATAAACTCACCAAGTCAACACAGCGATCTCCGCGGCGTCACGGCTGAAGCTTCTCACGGAGGAATAACCGGATCAAAACTAACTTTCTGGTCCCTGCGGCCTCCAGAACAGGAACAAAGTTCTCGCTTCTCGTGAAAAATAACAGCTGTTTCCATCCTCATATCAATGCTGTATTCACCTGACCACCTTTCACCTTGTTTTTCCTGTGCGTGAGGGCTACGTGTGCTCCCATTGGCTCAAAAGAGCACACTGGCAGCAAAGGATCATGGTCAATGTAGTTTAGCATGTCACTATACACATAGAGCGGACTGAAAACTATTTTTTTTGCCTCAAGAGACGCGCCGTTTAATACCGTGACAAGACCACGGCGATGTCGCGGCAGTTTACCTCCGACGATATCATGATATCGACAATTTCGTTACATCCCTAGTGTTAATTTTATCTGCCTGCTGAGCCGACGTCTCTACCCCCCCCCCAACAAAAAACTCATCGGATCTACACGATTCACGAGAAGCATATATTTTGATCCAAAAACGGCGAATTTCGGCGAAAAGCGACGAGTTTGCAGGTATGCAGAGACATGATGAAGGACCCTCAACTGTCACATCATCGTCATCTTCATCGTTGTAGCTTCCTCCACTGATTTACAGCATCAGTCTGTGAAGGTGGAAACAGTCTGACAGACAGAAACACCGCGTCTATTTTTGGCGTAATGCTGAAGATGGATGCGCTGGTGCTGCTGGAGGATTATTCAGATTATATCAGGGAAGAACGTGTTTTTTAAAAACCATAATTTCCTGAATCATGAAGCCTGCGGCTGATGTCAGACTCCAGAGCAGCGCTTTTATCTTTGTCCTGAACTGAACCGCCGTCTCGCTGCATCAGCTGTTGAGCGCACATGTGGAGCGGCTCCTCGTGAACGGGAGAGACCAGGAGAAGATGCTGAACCATCCAGCAAGTTGTGGAATAATCATGGCTGAGATGTTCTGCACATTTCCTCCACCTCCACAATCCAGAGGAGATTCTCCTGTCGGCTTCATTGTTAACTAAGCATCTCTCCTGTTCAGCGGCTTTCTGCTGCGCACTTTCTAACTTTCACTTTCTGTTTTACATGGATATAACTATTTACTTCGTGATATTTTTTGTTATTGTGAAATTTATTTATTCAGTGAAGGTTATTCTATTGGAATTCCTCTTCATATGTTTGACATTTGGACCGTGCGCTGCGCTTACAGACTGTTACACCGTCAATTCTCTTCCCCGACTTTAAATTGTGAAGCAAAAAAAAGAAACATAAGAATATTAGGTTTATGTCTGCAGTGTTAACTGAAAGATAAAAATCTAATTAATGAACTGTTTCACACCAACATACCTTCTTATTTCTTTTTGTTGAATATTTCTATAAGGATTAAAACGAGCAGACACGTTTTACAGCCTAATCAGTGATATAGAAAAATGAAAGTTCACAGAGACTGTCCTGTTATCTTATGCCAAGTGAAAAATCTAATTTATTTAATGAGGTTTTTTAGCTCTTTCTCTGGAGCAGAAAAAGACGCAATGAGATTATTGATCAATAAGGGGGGGGGGACAAAACATGATTGGACTATCGACGATGAATGGCGTGATCTGACGAATCCGGTTGGCTATGTAGATTTTTAGTCTGGGACATCCCTACATTTAACTACTGCTCACATCTTAATAGTGCGCCAAAAATAAGCTAAATTGTGGCAGATTTAATGACGTGTGGAACGCATTGTGTAAGAAGATTCGATCTCCCTGCTCACACTGCAGACGCATTGTCACAGATCTGATTGATATCCGATTTATTTCCACATATGAATGAGGCCTGTAGCCAATCTCGACAGATCTGAATGCATGCGTCTTTCTCCTGTTTACATGGTCAAAAAGCAGATTGGATTTGAGTTACATAAGAGCAAAAAAAATCGGATTTGGGTCACATTTCACTGACAGTGTAAATGAGGCCAAGGTGTGTTGCAGCCGGGCAACTCATAATACCTGCAGCACACCGGCCCTCGAGGACCAGAATTGGGGATCCTTGACCTAAAACATCCTGAATCATATTTTGGTCATTATAAGAATTTGAGTTGGACTACAACTGCAGAGCACATATCCTGTGTTCATGTTCATTTTTTAATATCCTGGCTGATATACTGTACATCGGCTGATATTAGATATCGGCCAATATACCTGATATCAGTTTTTTAAAGCCCCAAATATTGGTATTGGCCTCAAAAATCCCATATTGGTCGGGCTCTAATGATCATTCTAGCTTCACAAACAATTTAACACTAGTTACACTGTAGTTGAAAAATACTTCCAAACGAAGATCACAAGTAACCTGTTGTGACTTATTAGCTATGAAAACGGGGTGTCTGCAAAAACCACAGCCCACTGCAGTGTGACATCACATTGCCAAGCTCTAATATCTGCATCACAGCCTCTCACTTTTCCCTATTAATTAGCTACTCCTATCGGTACTTGGTATTGACAAGTACTCAAATGTCAGCACTTGGTTGGCAAAAACATGGTTATCAGTACATCACTAGTTTAAACATTTGATATGTCATCTATGTTGTATTCTGAATCACTGAAATTTTAAACTTCCACATCATTGCATTCTTTTTTTATTTACAATTTGTAGTGTCTCAACTATTTTGGAATCGGGTTTGTATCATACACAGCTTCAATTCTGTTTGCAATGCCGGTTACATCATCACGCATAGCAGAGAATGATACTTATTTCTTTTTGCCGCTAATGTACCCCTAATTATTTGTCAATAAGTGAAATTTAGTACATTTACAACTGTGTTAATTTGTTTCTGTTACCTCTTTGTTGCAAGGCTAAATGTTTCATATCAAGCCTAATGCCTTCACTCATACGGTAAAGTATGCACTTCATTCATTCAACAGTAGTATCGGTATCAGGAATCGGTGAATACGCTCAGCCCAGATATCGGTATCAGACTACATTAGAAAAAACTGGATCGGTGCATCTTTATTCATACCAAAAACAAAAAAACATAACTTAATAACTAAAAAACATCATCTCAAAATTAATATGGAGATTTCCCCCAAAATAAAGTTTAAATAACACAAACAAGAGATAATTAGCTCCGACAGTTTTGTATTAAAATGATAAGTAAAAGAAGAATGATTATTTTATGCCAAATTCTTTTTAACAACTATTTTTCTAATCATCAAAACCTCAAAACCATTTGTGGCCTTACCTTGGCTTATGTAGTCCATGTGCCAGTCCTTCTCCAGCCTTATAACTTGGTTGTAAAAGTATTTTCTCCGTGGAAAGAAATGCTAGCTAGCTCCTCTTCGGCTAGGAAGCAGCTTACATTTAAAAATCTGTTTTCTCTCTCCGTTAGCACTGAGGATGCTAATGTCTGTCTCCGTTGCTCATCCAACGTCAAATCCATCCTCCAATATCCAAAGGTTTTAAAAGAAACATGGCTTTGAATGTGCGTTGTGGTTTCTTTGCACATCTTTCAGGTCCCGGTATCTGCAGTTAGTCCAGTTATCAGAACAAGATGGTAATAAAAGGCGAGGAAAGCAGTGAGGGTGGTCTTCACGTTTGGACCCCTCCATGCGAAAACTACGACTCTTCTGCTACGTCGTTAGACGCTTTTAGCTCCAGCGTTGATCTTCCATCACTCATGGCTTCTGTTTTCGTCATTTTACAAATATTCTTAATAAACAATCCTCCGTCTAAAGTTCTTCACCTACCTGCTTTAGCTTGGCGCCGACTGTCGCCTAATAGAGGTGGGCGGATCGATACCAATATCGACAGTATCGATACCAACGCTGGTATTGATAATGAACGATACTCGTGTAAAAAGATCGATACTCTAGCTTTTTTTTCTCTCTCCCGCACGCACTCACTGCTGCGCAAACGGATTAATAAAAGTCTGGAATCGGTCTCTGCCAGACAGTGACATTTGTTGCTAAGACGCCATTTCAGGCTTATAAAAGTCAGCGGTCCTGTTTTATCAAACAAGCGTGGAAATGAGCGCACATCTGATCATATAAATGATATTATTATTGTATCCATGTGTGATTCATAAATGTTCCTGTCTGACCAAACAATAGAATCTCTGTCAGAAATGCCTCCTCATCCAGCTGCTTCTACCCTGAAGCAGCAGCAGCGCAGTCAGGCGGAGGCTGGTCCAAGACTGACCCGGACTGTCGGATCTGAGCCTGACCCGGACTGTCGGATCTGAGCCTGACCCGCACAGGGACAGAAGAAAAAATAACTTTCATTAGCTAAGCTAAGAAACAGTCTGCTGACTGAGCACTTATAGACGATAACTTTAGGGTACAGATTACTTAATAGAAACGAGGATCGCCTCCTGTCTTCTGTCTCCAGGAGCTGCAGGTGTCAAACCAGCCAGATGATCTTAACAGCAGAGTGTTATAACTTCTGATGAAGGCGACAACTGATCGCCAAAAATGTCAAGATAAATCAGACTTTATTATCTCACTGTTGATGTCTGAATAAAGAAAAGAAAGCTCGGCTGCTTGTAAGAAGACGGACAGTCGGGCTGCAGAAAGGCGCAGGTGCATCGGACCAGCGGGAAACGCTGCTTTAGACTCAGAGAAAGTTTGCAACACAACCCTGACCTGTGTGGAGCTGTACGATGCTGTAACTTGTCAAGACTTTATTGACATGTTAAATAACAGAAATACTTGTTTATAAACATTATGATCAGCCAGAAGGGCAGACGCGCTGGTAACTGCAGCTCCCAGGAGACACGGAGTTGAGTGGAGGAGATCCGTTTCTATAAATTAATCTATACATTAACGTTGTGCAAGTGTTCATTCGGTGACTGTTTCTTAGCTTAACTAATGAAAATGATCGTTTCTTATGTTCCTGTCCGGGTCAGGCTCAGATCCGACCAGCCTCCATCTGTCAGCGCTGCTGCTGCTTCAGGAGAAACAGCTGGATGACGGTGCATTTCTGACTAATATTCTGTTGTTTGGTCAGACACGAACATTTGATAAATCACATTTTTTTTTTTGTTTTTATTTTTTTTTTTTTTTTTTTTCTCTCTTTTTGCGTTTCTGGGGCCCTTTCTCCTCGGCCCTCCCCTGGGGGGGGGGGTGTGCAGGGGCCCCTTTTTTTCCCTTGTGTTTCAAGCTCTCCGTGTGGGGGTGATGTTTTTTTTTTTTTTTTTTTTTTGTTTTTTTTTTTTTTTTGGGAATTTTTTTTTTTTCTTTGTGTGCGATATCCCGGGGGTTTTTTCGCGTCTCGCGTGCCGCGGCTCCCGGACTCCAGAGGCCCCCCTCCTCTTTTCCTCCTTTTTTTTGTTCTGGGTGCGTCTCCCGCAGCCTCCCCCTTCTTTCCTCCCTGCCCGTTGGTATTTTTTCTTCCCGGAGTTTTTTTAATTGCCTTTTCCCCCCCCCCCCGCGGTGCCCCCTTCGTTTTCCCCCCTTGCGTTGTGCCCCCCCTCGAGCCCCCCCCCCCCCCGCCCCCCCCCTCTCGCCCCCTGCATCTCATTGGGGGCGGGGGTTGGTGGGCCTCCCCCCCCCTTCTTTTTTCCCTTTCCCCTTCTTCTTCCCTTTTTTTTTTTTTTCCCTTCCATTTTTTGTTTTTCTTCCCCCCGAATACTTTTTCTTATTTTTTTTTTTTTTTTTTTTTTTTTTTCCAAAATTATTTTTTTTTTAAAAAAAAAAACCCGGCGCCCCCCCCGCCCCTCCCCCCACAAAAAAATTCCTTCCTTTTTTTAAAAAAATTCTTTTTTTTTTAAAAAAAAAAAAAACCCTTTTTTTTTTTTTTAAAAAAAAAAAAAAAAACAACATGGATTCAGTCATAAGATCATTTTTATGATCAGATGTGCGCTCATTTCCACGCTGGTTTGACCACTGACAGTTTTACGCCTGAAATGGCGTAAAACTGGTTACTGCTGGCTACGCAACAAATGTTACGTCACTTGGCGGAGACCGATAGCGCTGCGCTGTCACAGAGCAGGGAGCAGCACTCTCCCCCCTCTTGTCTTTAGTTGTTGCACCATCACATGGCTCAGCAGCGCCAGCCAAACAGCCTTGCAGGTCGGCTCAGCCTCGCCCACGCACTCAGCGCTCTCCTTTCCTCGAGACGCCGGAGTATCGAAATGACGAAGAGAAGCTGTTTGGCTTTATTTTATTGCAGAAATGGAACGACAGCGAGCTGTAGCTATAGATTGCAACGGGACTGTTAAATACAGTAAAAAACCTCTACACGCACATGGAAACCCATGCAGTAGAAAACACGGAGCTGCAGGAACAGAGAGACATTATAAAATAAAATTGAGAGTGGTCATCTTCAGCATCAGTTCATATTACTTTTTCAAAGTGCATGTTACTGAAGTCAAATGCTACTGGAAAAACTAAAAAAATTAATTAAGACATTGAAATAATCTAGTACATTTATTCCATCAAAAGATGTAATCTAACATTAGATAAAGCTTTGATTATTCCAAAACATGGAAATTTATGGAATTATTTTAAAGCAACAGGCAAGTGTACACAGTGCAAAATTATACATAAGGATTGAAAGATATAATATCATAAGAGGTGGACTAGTAAAAAACTAGATTAATGATTTTCTGGAACTGAAACAAATATACTAAATATGATCCAGCTCAGACTCGATTGCATATAAGTACCCTTTTGTGTTACCTGTGAAATAAATACAGAATGATTACATACAGGTACTATAGCCCATTATTATTTCCCGATTCCCCAAGAGCTGAGTTTAACCAAATTCTATCCTCGGTCTTTTTGGATCCTTTGGATCTATGAAGCTTAAATATGAAAGAGTATCGGTATCGGCGATACTGGCCCTGTATTGACTTGGTATCGGATCGATACCAAAATTCCTGGTATCGCCCAGCTCTGTCGCCTAAACCCCGCTGAAGTACCGCAGCTACACACCACCTGCCAGTCCACCTACGCCCCCCCTTGCTGACGTTTCTCTGCTCTTTATTGTACGAAAAGCGGGAATATTTCTCCCACACATATATTAAAGACATTTCACTGCCTCTCTAGAGAGTCGTACTGAATAACAAATATTTCTGTAAAGCTCATATTTGCGATTTGCTGAGGAAAAGAAAAGGGCACGCGCAGACAAACAAACCAGTTTGTACTGGATCGCGCTGTCACAGCTCGCCGCGGCCTCACCTACACGTCACCCGGGGTTTCTGCCGTTTCTGCCTTTGATCGAAATGCTTTCATTTGAAAACGTCAAACAAATATGTAGTCATACTAAAAATGCGTCTCTAACACAGATCAGTGGAAGAGCGGAGTCGACTTTTTAGTTCTTTAGTTTTTAGTTCGTTTTTTTCTACTGAATTTGGACACATCGGCACCGGTACCGCCGTTTAATAATCAGAGGGGTGATTTATAATTGTGCAGTGTCATGTTCCAAAGTTTATGACTTAATTGCATAAATAACTTATGAGTCTAAACTTGTATTCTGTTTATTTGTGCTAAACTGGGTATAAATATCCAAATTAATCTTTTTGATACATTATTATTCTTTGTATTAAATGGATTACCAAATGAAATATTATTCAACTATTAATAAACATTCATAAGTGCAAATGGACAGGATCTAAACCTTGTTTTTGTTTGTTTGTTGTGGAACCTAAATCCTATATGAACTCAATAGAAAATGTAAAGAACCAAAAAGCTTCAAGAACTATTCATTTTACTAAGGATCTGCACATAATATGATCTTGTGAGTTTTTTTTTTCTTTTGAATCCTCTTTTTTATTTATTTATTTATTTATTTTTGTTTGTTTTTTTACTCTGGCCTATTCTGAATTGTTGCTTCTGTTCCATTGTTTGTGTTGTCTCTCTTATGGTGTTATTTGTTCAATAAAGTTTATATACTGTATATGTGTGTGTATGTGTGTGTGTGTGTGTGTGTGTGTGTGTGTGTGTGTGTGTGTGTGTGTGTGTGTGTGTGTGTGTGTTTGTGGGTGTGTGGTATGGTAGCTCTGGTAACTTTCCAAATAATGAGGTCCAGTTCATAAACAAAATGGAGGAAAGGAGGGATGTATTGGAAAAGATTAAAGGAAAAAGAGAGAGGTCTAGTTAAATGTCCACTTGAACAGGAGGTTATGAATGTCCAAGGCTTGTTTTGTGTCAACAAATTTCACAGCTTTTTTAAAACGCAATAACTCATTCATAAATGTTGAAAATAGTGGTTTAACATTTAAAACGGCATTTGTGGATGAAATGTTTAGTTAATAAAATGAGGAAATTACATAAGAGTTCCTTTGTTTTTGTTGTTCTCCAATATAACACCAAATCTAATCAAAGTAAAGTTTAAATTGGGAAAACAATTAGCCTTAACAATTAGATGCAATGAAACAACAATCTTCAACAAAAACACATAAAAAAAAAAAAAAAAACAGGTGTACTAAAGTTTCCATTTCTGTTTCACAAAAAGAGCATTTATTTTTGTCTATGTTGAACAGTGGTATCTGTATCTTTTGTTAGGTGTTTTCTTTTTAAGGGCAACGGAAATAACTCAGCCGTAATGGATCTTTGACAAGTTTGTTGTAACTTTTTTTTTTTTGTAACATAGAACACTAATAACAGCTGAAGTGTCTCATAATATAAGGCCCCTTTTACCAGATGTATCAACGCTTGAGGAATGGCTTTTTGGATCACAGAGAGTTGGTCGGTGACTGGAGATCTCTGCTCCAGACTACCTTGAGTTAACTGGGTCAGGCTGGTTTATTCCTCTGTCTCCGTGAAACATGCTGAATAGGTTGGATGGGATCTTTTCTGGAACACATTTATGTGTCTGAAAAGTAAGAAAACACATCGATAGTCTCCAGAAGCATCTCTCAGAGCAACACCGAAGTTTATCTTCTCTGAAAAACGTCTCAAGAGGCAGATGGGTGCTGCCTTCAGGGACCCAACATGATGTTGGAAACGGGCAAGAATCAGATACTTCCCAGGGTATGACAGACCAATGAGGACTGGGTATCAGTCAGTAAATGGTTCATTAAAGATGACTGCACCCATGCATGAAAATACACCATAGAAAACATATATTAAATCAATATGTGCTGTTGTGGAAAAATAAAGAATGAACAAGAGTCTGAGTGAGAAGAATAAAAAGTTTATTTAACAATGGACGAATATCACTTCAAAGCAGAGAGCATCACAGAGAAAATGTGAAGAGGAAAAATATTTTTTTTAAAAAAGCGGGCACCAAAAAAGACAAACCCTTCAATATATCTCTTATGATGATGTGTGGAAACCAAGCATTTCCCCCTTTTTTCCCTTTTATTTACACAAAGTACAGTGGGTACGGAAAGTACCCACTGTATTGATTTTACAAATTAAAAAAAAAGTTCATTTTATTTCTCGTTAATGTCACTCAGCACTCCATCTTGACAGAAAAAAACAGAAATGTGAAAAATTTAGCAAATTTATTAAAAAAGAAAAACTGAAATATGACATGGTGATAAGTATTTAGTACTTTGCTCAGTACTGAGTAGAAGTACTTCTGAGCTGGTACAGCCATGAATCTTCTTGGGAATGATGCAACAAGTGTTCCTCACCTGGATTTGGGATCTTCTGGTTCTTCTTGCAGATCCTCTCCAGTTCTGTCAGGTTGGATGGTGAACGGTGGTGTTCAGCCATTTTCAGGTCTCTCCAGAGATGCTCAGTTGGGTTTAAGTCAGGGTTCTGGCTGGGCCGGTCCAGAATGGTCCAGAGTGGTTCTGATCCACTCCTTTGTTATTTCAGCTGTGTGTGAGGGTCATTGTCTTGTTGGAAGGTGAACCTTCGGCCCAGTCTGAGCTCCTGAACTCTGGAAGAGCTTTTCTTCCAGGATCTCTGCACTTGGCCACATTCATCTTTCCTTCAACTGCAACCAGTCGTCCTGTCCCTGCAGCTGAAAAACACCCCCATACCATGATGCTGCCACCACCATGCTTCACTGTTGGGATGGTATTGGGCAGGTGATGAGCAGTGCCTGGTTTTCTCCACACATACCGCTTAGAATTAACTCCAAAAAGTTCAATCTTGGTCTCATCAGACCAGAGAATCTTATTTCTCTCAGTCTGGGGTCCTTTTTTTGTTTTTTTGCAAACTCTAGCAAACTCTATGCGGGACAACTTGGGCTTAGCCCGGAGTCGCACCAGGTGTAAATTTGAAAAACAATCTTTTCTCTAGTCTTTCGCTACAAAAAAGTGTTTAAGAAGACAATAATAGACATAATGGAGTGGATAAAATTTCATTTTAATTAAAAAAAAAATTAACCACAAAATTAACAATAAAATGTTGACCATTTTGTTGCTAAAACAGATTCCCTGCACTCACGCAGAACAGTTCATGCAGTATTCACCTTTTGTCTTCTCTTTGACTCATCACTGACCCTCCTCATCATCACATGTTCTCTTCTCACCTGCTTCTCTTATCTCATTATTAGTTTTCTTCTCTTCTATTTGTTCTCTTCTCCTCATCACTTGTTCTCCTTTTCTCCTACTGATTTGTTTTCTTCTCATTTGTTCTCATTTTCTCCTCATTTATTCATTTATAGGTTTCATAAATCAGAAACGGTGCTTTAATTAACCTACAGTCCCTAAAGAACATCTGAGTCCAGGTTTGAAAAGTCTACGTGTTGTAGTTTTTACACAGGACCTCGTTACAGTTTTTCTCAGTTGCGAAAACACTATTTTTGAAATGTCCCCTCACTTTTTCACAACTTTAAACATTAATTCCTAACTCAAACTACTTTCCCAAAACCCTCTTCTTGCTGCAAAGGAAGATACTCAACAGCATCTCTGCCTCAAAAGACACTATTGTCAAATCATCCCCAGCACGCTTACCACAGCACGCCAAGGCAGGTCTCACATCATGCTCTGTTTTTTAATTTACTCACCTCATCATGTCACACACACTCAACAACCCCCCCTCTCCCACCCAACTAAAACCGACTGACCCCTGCGCCTTGCGCCGCTAAATTTCGTCACCCGTCCACTTTTCCAAGTTCACCACCAACCCACCACCACCTCCTTAAGAACAAACTGCGTCCTGCGTTCATCCCCATCGCCCCCTCATCCTCCCCCTCTACCCCTCCCACTCTTCCTCTCTATTCCTCATTCATTCAATCTTACCCCCACCCCCCTGTATTTGTCCCCATCACCCACCCATTTTAGCACTTTATCTCCCTTTCTTATTCATCCTGCCCATTTTCACGCCACTCTTTTTCAACAGCTAATAAGGCTTTCGTTTTACACAGGACGATTTATACCTTGAGCCAAAATTACAAGGTGTACAATAAATTAAATGTTGTCAGTAGAAAATTATTTGAGTGGAATTGCCCTTTAAGCCAAAATCGAAACAGATGCTGGGAAATGAGGTGCTGCTAACTTCAGCCTCGTTTTTAATGTTTGGGGGGGGGGGGGGTTCATGTTGACTTTTTCATATTGTTTTTAAGGAGAAAAAAGAGTCAACACTGTGATATCTTACCTTTTACTTTCCTGCTGAAAAGCTGAGGATGTAACTGCTGCTTTCTCTCATATTTTCTGTCCATCTTCGCTCTCATCATCAGCTGATACTTTAATGTGACTGCTCCTCTCCTCTGCGCGTGCGCACATGGAGCTGACAAACTTACTTTAGCATCATCTGACATCAGATGGGGGGCTAATCGGACCTTGGACTTCACACACACGCTCACTCACACACCACACCAATGGGAGCTAGGCTGGAACCTCCGCGCATTCATGGTGCGTTCAAGTGCTGATAGAAAGCTGGGAAATTTGGATTTTCATCGGATTTTTTTCAGGAAAAGGTGGTTAAACAGTAAATTCATACCCGGGGCTAGACTCAAAACATCCGGGGCTGAAGCCCTGAAATAGCTAACAACTTTCTTATTAGCTTTTTTATAGTGTTGAAGTCAAAGACTGCAGAAAAAAAATGGACTAAGTATCTGGTCATGTCTGAGGAGTTGAAAGTGAAGCCAGTTGGGCGTGTCCAACCATCGCCATCTTGCAGTGTCACATGTGTCGTCACTCCCGGAAAATACTAAAATGGGCAAAGCGCAGCCTTGAGGCAAATGATCAACAGCCAATGTACTCTGAGCTAAATGCTAACTGAGCTGACTTGAAATTAACAGGACTGTTAGCTGCTAAAAACCACCAAACAAGGAGCCAAGTAACAGCCACCGGCCGGTAGGCCGACATCCGGTCTGCCGCCTGTCAATCAAAAGGACACACCCCTGATTATGTGTAATTTCAAGATTAAGTAACATCTAAACGGATGAGTTATAAAAAAAATTCACTCCCCTCACAGTTGACATGAAGGTAAACTTGACCTATTAAACCTAAAATGATTTTTTTTTAACCAGGCCGTAAACATGTTTGTTTCTGCTGTGAAGTTGGTCTTTCTAACATGGGCGTCTGTGGGGATTTGCTCTGTTTTGGAGCCCCTAGTGGATGAAGAAAGAACTACAATTATTACAGCAATCCCAGATTATAGTTTGCATTTATATAAATTTTTTGTCCTTTGACCAGTGTTGAAATCTCCCACATATAAACAGACTTATTGGAGATTCTGTCCAACAACTCAGTTGTTTTTTTCAGTGAATGACTCAATGCAGGATCCAGGCGTTCTATAAGTGAAAATGAAGAAATACTCCCAGGAGGGAAATTCAATATTGTAGTCAGCTTCTCCTTTATTTTTTCAATAAAAAAGACAAAACAGGAACAGCTAGAAAAGCACCCGGAGAGCGCAGACCGCCGCCAAGCAGCTCTCACAATGATAAAGAATCCTTCAAAATATTCCTGGTTCCAGAATGTGATCCGGATCACCACCAACATTTAATGGGCTCGTCCTTAGGCTATAGCACACGGCTGGTGAAGATTTCAGATCAATCTGCCCAGAACCTTTTCTGTAAAACTGCTGACAAACAGACAGACAATCGGACAGACAAACCAACACAACCGAAAACATTACCTCCTTGGGGGAAGTAGAAACAAGATATCTGGTTCTTGGGTGATGCTGCTGCAGGAATGATCTTCTGCACCTCTCCATCTTACAGCGACCTGAAGAAGACTCCCACTGAACACTGTTGGTTCTTCACCGTGTTGTGTAGGGGATGAAGGGTACCAGCTACTGGCTCAACTTCAGCAGCTTGTGCAGCATCTTTTCTGGATCAGCAGCTCCAGAGTTCTCCCCAGCACAGAACCAGCTTTATGGATCAGCTTGTTTAGTCTCCTCAAGTCTCTGGTTCTTACCCCCCAGCAGATGCTGCAAAGATGATGTCACTTTCCACAACAGACTTCTAGAAGATCTGCAACATCCTGGTTCTGGCTCTGCTTCTGGTCCTGATGAGACATCTTGGTGCAGCTGCTCAGCCAGCTGAGCCTGACGACACTCCAACTTTTTCACTTGTAATTAATGTAGTTTATCCGACTACCTACCAGCATAACAATCTTAGTCTTTTTAAGAGTATTCCAATATATCAGCACAATGAAAACAATAATAAATTGGTATTTTCTAGATGTTTTTACGTTTCAAATGGCAGTATTTGTATCATATACTGTATCCACCTTATTCTTATTCCTGAAATATGCGACTGGCATTTATTTACATGCTAGATGTTCGCGCTACTCCACTTTTTATTAACTTTTTAGGGAAACTATGAGGGAACATCAGCTGTCACAGCTCAGACAGACAACGTTACAATCCCTCTGCCTCATGAAGCAGGGGGTGGGAGGAGGAGAGGAAAATCTGGCCAAAAATAACAAACAGTAGCATTTTTAGCCACGTCATTCACTAAGATCTGTCATGTCTGACTGAAGCAATGAGCAATCTTAAAAGCTTTGAAGCGTATCACTACATGCATATTGATAATAATTATAATAACAACACATTTTATTTGAAAAGCACCTTAACAGGGCACTCCAAGGACACTATACAGAGCAGATAAAACATTAGCAACCGCAAGTTAAAGTGTTAAAAACACAAAACATAACAGGTACCACATAAAAACAACATTAGATTGGTGCAAATGGACTTGGGTAGAATAAGAGTGTCTGTACAGAAGAGTTTTGAGTCTGGATTTGAAGAGAGGAAAATGTCTACAGTACGGAGATCGGGAATTCAGAGTAATACACGGTAATAAGGTTGGTCATGTTTTGTTGAAAGAGGTGGGATGCCATCTTATTAACTCAACAGCAGATGTAAATTTTTTTTATTCACAAAATGCGAACATTTGGTCGCAGTCTGGAGCCCTGCAGATACTCGCTCTCCAGACCGAGGAGCATGTTCTACACGTCACTCTTGTAACCACAAATGCAATTTTCTCTGGTTGTTAGAACAACCATTAACAGCGCAACATATTCCCGAACCATGCAAGGAAATTTTCTGGGGCAAATCATTTAGAAATGTTATAAACACTCTTGTTGAAATGTTGGAAAAAAACGCTACTAGAAACAACAATTTACATTGTGAGTCAATGACTAAGCGCTATTTTCAGTATCTCACAGGAAGCTGGTTGCATAATCGTTCATACATTTGTTAGCTCAGGAATAAAGAGGATAAGAAAACCTAAAATATCAACGATAAATCTGATTAAACTTTTTTTTAAATGTAAAACAAATCCCAACACTGAGAATTTCTTCAACTTTTATTGGTAAGTCATTATGATACAACTGTGAGCTCATCAAACCTTCTCAGCAAGAATTCTTGACTTTCATTTTCACTGTAAACTCATTTCATATCAACCTGCGTTTTGTTTGGCTTCATGCTAAGTACAGCCGGTATTTGAAAGCATGAAATGAAAACCGTCCATGCTTTGCAGGTAGGCTGAGCACTCAGATTCACAGTCAGTGGGCCAGGTCTCCACCAGTGTGTCCGAGTCCAGGGGGACGCGATACCTGACGGACACAGACACAACATGGCAGGTTAGTGTTACACTGGAGGAGTACGAGACACTCACTGAGGACAGTCCAACTCCTCTCCTGGTGGGGGTACATGTGGGAACCCACCCTGTGTACAGATCACAGGCTGCACCACAGAGGGTCACCAGTTATTTGTGAAGCTTGTGTGCTGGTGTGTGTTTGCAGATGGATTCCAGTGTGGGGAGTTCATAGTTGGTGTGCTCGGGTATGTTTCTGTACCACATTGTGATTGATAAAGACGGAATGTTTTGGATTATGACTGAGTAGAACTGGACCATTCTTTCCAACTCTCTGTGATTCTTAGTTGTGTGAGGTGGAATAGTCTTTGGGCACATTCACAAAGCTTTTTTTGATTCGAATCAGAGTCTGTTTGCTGGGAAAGTCCGCTTTGTTTGGGGTAGTTGTGAATGCACAAACGGACTCTGATCCAGAACAAACGAGAGGACTCGGTCCGCCTACAAACACAGGTCTCGGTCAGATTCAAGTGGACCAAATACAGAAGTATTTGTATTGGCACTGGCATTGGCATTGTGGGTAAAATGTTGGGTAATGTGGTTACACGCTACACTCTCAAAAATAGAGGTACGAGACAGGAACATTTCTGTACCTGTCGGCACATTACAAATGTTCTCTCAAAAAAGCAATATTGAAACATCATGTACTCTTCCACTTCCGCCAACTCTGCAATTATATCTTTAGATGCACAGCAGGCATTTGATCAGGTGGAGTGGGAATACATGTTCACTGTTCTTAAAAGGTTTGGTTTTGGCACTAAATTTCTATCACTTATAAAAATGCTGTATGCCCGTCCTAGGTCGCATGTACTAACCAATAGGGACAAGTCACCTGCCTTTTTACTGAATCGTGGCACCAGACAAGGCTGTTGTCTGTCTCCTATGCTTTTTGCTTTGGTTTTAGAGCCTCTGGCTATTGCAATCAGGTCTGATCAACAGATTTCTGGTATCATGTGTGGAGCATCAGAGTTTGTCATTGGTTTGTACGCAGACGATGTAGTTCTGACTCTGAGGGATGCTAAAATCTCTCTTCCTCCACTACTTGATTTACTGCATAGATTTGGGCAACACTCTGGTTTTACCATCAATTGGGCTAAATCTGCTTTTGTGCCACTGTCTGATGGGCTTGATTCAGGGTTCTTAGATAGTCTGCCTTTTAAAATCTCTTATGATTATTTTGTTTATCTTGGTATCAATATTCCCTTAGATCCTAAGCTGCTTTTTCAGTTAAATTATTCAGACCTCCTCTCTAAGCTTAAGAAATGGATAGACAAATGGAAGTTATTGCCTCTCTCATTAATTGGTCGTGTCAATATTATTAAAATGATAGTACTCCCAAAATTTATTTACTTGTTTCAAAATATCCCAATTTTTATCACCTCTGCTTTTTTTAAAACATTGGATTCGATTATTATACCCTTTATTTGGGCATATAAACCTTCCCGGATCTCTAAGACACATTTGCAGAAGTCTACACAGGATGGTGGTCTTGGTCTTCCGGTCTTCCGTCACTATTACTGGGCTTGTAATGCAAGGGCATGGACATTCTGGACCTCGGGGACAGACGGGGAGGAGCCCTTGCTGCCTTAAGCCCTGGCTGGCCTCAGATCGAATCCTATAATTTGTTACATCGCACTTCAGCCTCTTTGCCTGCAATTTTATTCTCCAAACCAGACATTCCCTCTAAGAAGCTCACTGCTGATTTCATACTTAGGAACTCATTTAAGATTTTGACACAGATAAAAAGGGTCTTAAAACTGCCAACCTTGTCCATTTATGCCCCACTGTGTCATAACCCTTGCTTCAAACCGGGCCTGCTGGATCCTGTCTTTGGGCTCTGGTCGGGGAGGGGCCTTTCCTCCCTCAAGGACCTCTTTAATAATAAACAATTATTGTCATACACGCAGCTGCAATCTAAATTTGATCTAACCCCAAACCATTTTTTTCGTTATCTTCAGGCTAGGAGCTTTGCAAACCAACTTAGTTTGAGTTCAAATCAGCAACATATTTTCTACGATTTACTTGTCAAATCTCCAACTTCCAGACGACTTGTCTCGCAGTTTGTGAACGTTTTCACGGTAGCAACATCATCCCTTCATATTAGAGACGCATGGGCCAAAGATTTGGGGGTTTCAATCTCCGTAGCCCTATGGGATCGTATTCTGATGGGAATAGGACTCTGCTCTATTAACGCCAGACTGCAGTTAATTCAGTTTAAAGTGGTACATCGCCTGCATTATTCTAAAGCACGGCTAAGCAAAATATTCCCAAATCTTTCGAACACCTTGACAGATGTGGGCATCCTGATGCCACCCTGGGGCATCATTTTTGGCATTGTCATCAATTATTATCTTTCTGGTCTGATATTTTCTCTCTTTATCGTGCTGCGTACAAACAGCAGATAACTTTGGACTGTCTTACTGCCATTTTTGGGCTATCTGACTCCTGCTCTGCTCTTCCTTTGCCTGTACGACAGGCTCTCTCTTTGGGATGGTTGTAGCTAAACGTGTTATTCTTACAGGGTGGAAATCTGCCTCGCCTCCATCTTTTAAGTGCTGGCTAAATAACATGGTTTCCTGTTTACACCTTGAAAAAATACGTCACACACTAAGTAATGATGCCACCAGATATGTTAAGGTTTGGGGGCCATTTCTTGAGCACATGAACAGTCTTGGGCATGTATCATTGCCCACAACAGTAGTCAGAGCCTACCTATCAGGATATAAGCTGGTATCTCACATCTTAACACGTTCCCTAATATGAGAGGCTGCAACAGAGCTGTTTTTTTTGTTTTTTTTTCTCCCCCAATTAATGTACCCCTTTTTTTTTTTTTTTTTTATTATTATCACTATGGGGGGGGGGTTATCATTTGGAATATTACTGGTGGTCTAGCAATTGTTTGCACATGGGAGGGTGTATGAATGTATTGTTGAATGAAGAGTAAGTAAGAGCTCCCAGTGATGTAAAGCTGTATACATTGACTGGTCCTGATTCGCTGCAGATCTACATGCTTTTGTGTAAGCTTGACCTGTGGACAGTCTTGATGTCATCATCATTGTTGCTACCATTGTTGCACTGTACTCATGTTGATAATGACTTTTGTTGAAAATAAAAAAAGATTATTAAAAAAAAAAAAAAAAAGCAATATTGGTCTTTATGAGGCCAGAAGTACCTATATACTATGTAAAAAGGGTCCAAAGTTATATAAAGTACAAATTTGTACCATTTCAACCCTAAGAGTACCTGCAGCACTGAAAAATGTGTGTAGCTTGTAAAATAACTATAAATAGCAGTACTTCTAAACAGTAGTATAATTATAGTTATATTATGATTTTTATAATTATCATAGTAATAATTATATGTATAATTATATATGTGTTTGGCCTAATATTTATGTAATAATTATTCATGTACTATTAGCATCTTTGATTGTTGTCATAATCTCTATTTTACTGACTTTTATTCATTATTTTTAATTGGTTTAATTGTACTTTATTAACTCATACAGCTTGATAAGGTACAAAAATGGACCATGAAGGTACAGAAATGTCTTTTTAAAAAGGAATCCCCCCAGCGACAAGCTTTGTACCCTTTTAAGTACAAATTGGTACTTCTATCTTTGAGCATGTACGACAACAAACACAGATGTGGACTGCAGTACTTATAAAGATGGCTTGTGGACAGACGTGGAGTTACGAGGAAGTAAAAGCTTTAATGGATATTTGGTCTGATGAAAGTATATCCCAGCACCTCTCACGTACGCACAAAATGTTGTTTTGTGGAGGAAACGGAACCTGTGAGAACCTTCTCGTTCTTTGTATGTCTTGTCCTCGCCTACGGTGAATCTGAATGCAGCGCCGCCTCTGGAGAGATTGGGAACATTATTCAGAATGTTTGGCCCGTTTGGCTACGGTGCAACCTGAACGTGATCTCGGTCCGGAAGACCACCCCCAGCAGTGCTGAGTCCCCAAACGGACCAACACTCGTGGACTATGCTTTCTGAATGTGCCCGTTGACTTGCTGTTTTAAGGAGATGGGTGGTGTGATGGTCCCAGTTCAGTTTAAGGCTAATGTGATGAGTCAGGTGTGTTGCAGCAGGAAAACTCCTGATACCTGCAGGATGCAGGCCCTCAAGGACCAGAATTACTTGGTTTGTAGAAGCTGATCTGAAGCAGCAAAGAGATCCAGATATCACGAGCTGAACTCATGGAAATTTCTCAGAACTGTTTTAGTTCTACCTGAACATCAGTTACTTAGGATTGTTTGATCATCACGTTTTCCACTGTAAGTATGTGAACCATCAAAAGTCCTGGAATGAAACGAGCATGTGGATGTTTGTAAAGAAGAGTAGGTTGTCTTTGATTTTAACGTTTTATCTTTCCGCACACAGACCGACAGCGTTAACGATGGCCTCATCAGTCAGCCTTACTTCGCTCCTGAAGTTTTATCAGAAACAGATCTTGGGAAATTAGGTAAGGTGAGAAAAAGTTGCCGTGTGGTTGGTTCTTGTTGTGGAAGCCGCCCAACCATGCTGAAATCTGACTGACCTGGAGTGCGGGCTCGGAGAGTCGAGTTCCACTTACTTGTAAATGCTTCCATCTCTGTACTCTGACAGACTGGATCCGATCAGCATGTATTGCTGGTTTACTTTAAGGTCAACCCCGAGACAGGAGGCCTTCTTCACCAGGTCGATCTCCGTACCCGTACGCACCACGTTGAACTCTGCAGCACAAACAGCACAACACAGTCAGCTCAACTGTCCACCCTCAAACTCAGAGACCATACTTTCCATTTCTGCTGCACACCTTTTCTTTTTCATTTTCTCAAAATGCTTTTCATAAACCTGTAAATGCTGAACCTTTAATCCCAGTCATCATTACAACCTTCAATGCCGGTCAGTATCCAGAACTTTTAATCTCAGTCATCATCGGAACCTTTAATCCCAGTCAGTATCCAGAACTTTTAATCTCAGTCATCATCGGAACCTTTAATCCCAGTCATCATCAGAACCTTTGATCCCAGTCAGTATCCAGAACTTTTAATCTCAGTCAGCACCAGAACCTTTAATCCCAGTCATCATCGGAACCTTAATCCCAGTCAGTATCCAGAACTTTTAATCCCAGTCATCATCGGAACCTTTAATCCCAGTCATCATCGGAACCTTAATCCCAGTCAGTATCCAGAACTTTTAATCCCAGTCAGCACCTACAACCTTTAATCCCAGTCAGTATCCAGAATTTATAATCTCAGTCATCATCGGAACCTTTAATCCCAGTCAGCATCAGAACCTTTAATCGCAGTCAGTATCCAGAATTTATAATCTCAGTCAGCACCAGAACCTTTAATCCCAGTCAGTATCCAGAACTTTGAATCTCAGTCATCATCAGAACCTTTAATCCCAGTCAGTATCAGAACCTTTAATCCCAGTCAGTACCCAGAACCTTTAATCCCAGTCAGTATCCAGAACTTTTAATCCCAGTCAGCACCACAACCTTTAATCCCAGTCAGCATCAGAACCTTTAATCCCAGTCAGTATCCAGAACTTTTAATCTCAGTCATCATCGGAACCTTTAGTCCCAGTCAGTATCCAGAACCTTTAATCCCAGTCATTATCCAGAACCTTTAGTCCCAGTCAGCATCCAGAACCTTTAATCCCAGTCAGTATCCAGAACCTTTAATCCCAGTCATTATCGGAACCTTTAATCCCAGTCATTATCCAGAACCTTTAATCCCAGTAGGCATCAGAACCTTTAACCCCCTCATCTTTAGAACCTTTAATCCCAGTCATTATCCAGAACCTTTAATCCCAGTCAGCATCAGAACCTTTAATCCCAGTCAGCATCAGAACCTTTAATCCCAGTCATTATCGGAACCTTTAATCCCAGTCATTATCCAGAACCTTTAATCCCAGTAGGCATCAGAACCTTTAACCCCCTCATCTTTAGAACCTTTAATCCCAGTCATTATCCAGAACCTTTAATCCCAGTCAGTATCCAGAACCTTTAATCCCAGTCAGTATCCAGAACCTTTAATCCCAGTCAGCATCAGAACCTTTAATCCCAGTCATTATCGGAACCTTTAATCCCAGTCATTATCCAGAACCTTTAATCCCAGTAGGCATCAGAGCCTTTAACCCCCCTCATCTTTAGAACCTTTAATACCAGTCATTATCGGAACCTTTAATCCCAGTAAGCATTGCATCCTTCAATCCCAGTCAGTAGCAAAACCTTTAATCCCAGTCAGCAGTAGAACCTTTAATCCTAGTCAGCAGTAGAACCTTTAATCCCAGTCAGCAGTAGAACCTTTAATCCTAGTCAGCATCCAGAAAATGTATCCAGAGGAGTTTTAAGGGTTATTATCACATTTTTTCTTTCATACATTTCTCTTTGTAATTTCTTGTATTTTTCTCAACTCTTTACAGATTTATTGTTTTTGTGGCGTTCCAAGTGTCTGATGCAACTTCCTGCTGCCTCTCTCACCAACAATACGCCTCAGTTTGATGTTACCATGGTAACAAGCAGTCACAAACTTGGCATCTCACCTTGCTCTTTGCTCAGCACTGGATCAACTACAGTGCTGCTGTAGGTGGTAAAGTCTCCCTCTGAAGCTTTTGACGTGACTTTTACCTTGAAGACTGCAGGAGAAAATGCAGAGAGAAAAATGTTACCTGAACTGTGTAGCAGGTCTAATATGGCACACATAAAGAACAGAATCAAAAACAATGTAGAAAAGGAAAAACATAATAGTTATGTCATCAAAACGTTCTTAACGTCTTTTAAAAAAACAGTCTCACGGTATTTGTAGGGAGGTTTGCAGATCTCATTCTCACGATCCTTTTCCGTCAGCGTTGTGTCGATGCTTCCTCTGAAGATGGCACATGCAGCTGTACATCAACACATAAGCTGAACGTTAGAGTCCCTGAACAGCTTGTTATGGACAGCAAACATTCTCTGAAATCAGCCGTCGGTGTGACGGACCATTCAGAGGTGAAACCTGGCATTACCTGTCATGCACTGACAGTTTTCTCCCACACAGAGGTGCTGCAGCTTCTGTTGCTCGTCGGAGAATTGTTTGGTGCAGATGCTGCCTGGAAAGACAAACGCAGTCCAGCTGTTATCTCCCTGCAGCATCGGAGGGTGTTGACACGATGTCACCTCTGCAAAACTAATATTCTGTTTCCCTGCTGAATCTGTCAACACAAACGTCTGAGCTAGCTTAAATTCTGCCACCACAAGAAATGATCTGCTCTTAAAAATGTACCATCAAATGCTGAAGTGCTCACCTTGTTCCTCAAAGAAAGATTCAAATGAGAAAAAAATCAAATGCAGAAGCTGAGATATCGAGTTAATGAGTTGAAAGTTAAAAAAGGTTTTCTGATAATCAGACTACAACTTCCAGCATGTACTGCAGCTTGTGAAGCTCACCCTTGTCCATTGCCTCTGTGACAGTTAGCAGAGACTCGCTGCCTCCGAGCACCGTGAACCTGGATCTGATCCGAAAACCAACACACAGGAAGACGGTGGAGGGAACCTGGGAGACAAACAGGAAGTAACGACAGAGTAAATCAGTTTAAATGATCGTATGATTGACAAGTGAAAAGTCCAACTCTTCTCAGATTCACCTCACAGGTCCAATAGCTTCTCATTCTTCGACAGAAGCTCCCATTTTCATCTAGTTGAGTATTTATTGAGAGTTGTGTGTTTTTTCATCTAGCCTATTTTTATTCATTTTTAATGAAAACTATTTAGCGTTGAATGTTTTCATCCAAACCTTTAAATTGATATAATTTTGACATTTTAAACTATGTTTTGTGAACCAAACGTTATTAATGATGGTCTATGTAACACCCACAAGCATGCCTGTCATGCCATGACATCTTGCATCAACTGAACTCCTCCTCTTGCTGTTTGGACATCCTGCCCACTGGTTTTTTAAAAAAAGGTCTCAAAGACCTTGGAGTCAGATCTGCTTCAGATTGTGAACTCCTCTCTAACGTCAGGTGTTTTCCCAGAGTCACTGAAAACAGCTGTGATCAAACCTCTGCTAAAAAAGGATAATCTAGACAAGACACAGATGAGCAGTTACAGGCCGATCTTCAATCTTCCATTTTTAAGTAAGATCATCGAAAAAGCAGTTTTTCATCAGCTGAATGAGTTTTTAAGAGAAAACAACTGATGATGTCTTCCAGTCAGGTTTTAGACAGCACCACAGCACCGAGACTGCTCTGACCAAAGTCATGAATGACATATGTCTGAATACTGACATTAGAAAAATGTCAGTGTTGGTTTTACTGGATCTCAGTGCTGCATTTGATACAGTTGACCACATTATATTACTCCAACGACTGGAGAAGTGGGTGGGTCTCTCTAGTTCTGAACTAAACTGGTTCAAAACGTACTTGGAGAACAGGAAGTACTTTGTGTCAGTAGGTAATTTTACATCTGAGCAGACAAAAATGACCTGTGGAGTTCCCCAGGGCTCTATCCTGGGGCCTCCTCTGTTTAACATCTACATGCTCCCACTGGCTCAGGTTATAAAGAACAACAATATTAGTTACCATAGCTACGCAGATGACACACAGCTTTATATTACAGTGTCACCAGGAGACCGGGGCCCTGTACAGGCTCTTGGTAAATGTATTGATGAGATTAATGACTGGATGTGCCTCAACTTTCTTCAGCTGAACAAAGACAAAACTGAGGTGATTGTTTTTGGAGCCAAAGAGAAACGACAGCAAGTTGTCACAGAACTTCATTCCATACACCTAAAAACCACCAATCAGGCCAGAAATGTGGGTGTAGTGATGGACTCAGACCTAAACTTTGAAAAACACATCAAAGCGACCACTAAATCAGCCGACTATCACCTGAAGAACATCTCAAGGATGAAAGATCTGATGTCTCAGGAAAATCTGGAAAAACTAGTCCATCATTCATCTTCAGTCGGCTTGACTACTGTAACAGCGTCTTTACTGGTCTACCTAAAAAATCAGTTAAACAGCTGCAGCTCATTCAGAACTCTGTTGCCCGAGTTCTCACTAAGACCAGAAAAGTGGACCACATCAGTCCAGTTCTCAGGTCTTTACACTGGCTTCCGGTCCATCAGAGAATAGACTTTAAAGTTCTGCTGCTGGTCTATAAAGCTCTGAATGGTTTAGGCCCAAAATACATCAGTGACCTCTTGTTCCAGTATGAACCTACTAGACCCCTCAGGTCATCTGGATCCGGTCTTTTATCAGTTCCCAGAGTCAGAACCAGACATGGAGAAGCTGCGTTCAGCTTCTATGCTCCACATGTCTGGAACAAACTCCCAGAAAGTCTCAGATCAGCTGAAACACTTAGTTTATTTAAATCCAGGTTGAAGACCCACCTGTTCTCAGCTGCATTTACGTAGATTTTATTCAGAAGTTAAAATCTGCAAGTCTCTATATTCTCTCTTTTTAATCCTAAATGCTTTTAATTTTGAATCATGCTTCGAATTGTTTTTTCTCTCCCTTTTGCTTATAATGTTTTATGTAAAGCACTTTGAATTGTTCTGTACATGAAATGTGCTAAACAAATAAACTTGCCTTGCCTGTATAAGTTATCAGGAAACACAGCTGCTCCATTAAGATGGAGACTAAAACATCTGCTAGAACTTCTGAATGTCTGTTAACATGGCGGCTCGGATGTTACCTCTGCAGCTCTGTTAATATGGAGGCTAGAACGTCTGTTAGAACCTCTGCAAGTCTGTTAACATGGAGAAAATAACATCTTATATAACCTCTGCAGCTCTTTTACCATGGAGACTAGAACATCTACTCAAGCCTCTGCAGCCCTGTCAACTACTAGAACATCTGTATCTGTCAACATGGAAGCAAGAATGTCTACTAGAACCTCTGTGAAGATGGAGACAAGAATGTCTACCAGAACCTCTGCACGTCTATTAACATGGAGGCTAGAACGTCTACGAGAACCTCTGCAAGTCTGTTAAAATGGAGAAAAGAACTTCTACTAGAACCTCTGCAAGTCTGTTAAGATGGAGACTAGAACGTCGACTAGAACCTCTGCAGCTCTGTTAACTACTAGAACCTCTACATCTGTCAACATGGAGGCTAGAACATCTACTAGAATCTCTGCAGCTCTGTTAACATGGAGGCTAGAACATCTACTAGAACCTCTACAGCTTTGTTTACATGGAGGCTAGAACATCTACAAGAACCTCTGCAACTCTGTTAATATGGAGGCTAGAACATCTACTAGAACCTCTCCAGCTCTGTTAACATGTAGACTAGAACATCGGATAGAACCTCTGCAGCTCTGTTAACATGACAGCTAGAACATCTACTAGAACCTCTGCAGCTCCGTTAAGATGGAGACAAGAATGTCCACTAGAACCTCTGCAAGTCTGTTAATATGGAAAAAGAACATCTACTAGAACGTATGCAGCTCTGTTAACATGGAGACTAGAACATCTACTAGAACCTCTGCAGCTTTGTTTACATGGAGGCTAGAACATCTACAAGAACCTCTGCAACTCTGTTAATATGGAGGCTAGAACATCTACTAGAACCTCTGCAGCTCTGTTAACATGTAGACTAGAACGTCGGATAGAACCTCTGCAGCTCTGTTAACATGACAGCTAGAACATCTACTAGAACCTCTGCAGCTCCGTTAAAATGGAGACAAGAATGTCCAATAGAACCTCTGCAAGTCTGTTAATATGGAAAAAGAACATCTACTAGAACGTATGCAGCTCTGTTAACATGGAGGCTAGAACATCTACTCATGCCTCTGCAGCTCTGTTAACTACTACAACCTCTGCATCTGTTAACATGGAAGCAGACCCTCGACTAGAACCTCTGTAAGCTCTGTGAACATGGAGACAAGAACGTCTACTAGAACCTTTGCAAGTCTATTAACATGGAGGCAAGAACGTCCACGAGAACATCTGCAAGTCTGTTAACATAGAGGCTAGAACGTCAACAAGAACCTTTGCAAGTCTGTTTAAATAGAGACAAGAACGACTACTAGAACCTCTTCAAGTCTGTTAAGATGGAGGCAAGAACATCTACTAGAACCTCTGCAGCTCCGTTAACATGGTGGCTAGAACGCCAACTAGAACCTCCTGCAGCTCTGTTAACATGGAGACTAGAACGCTTACTAGAACCTTTGCAACACCATTAACATGGAGGCAAGAATGTTCACTAGAACATCTGCAGCTCTGTTAACTGCTAGAACCTTTGCATCTGCTAACATAGAGACAAGAACATGTCCACTAGAAGCTCTTCAACTCCGTTAACATGAAGACAAGAACATCTACTAGAACCTTTGCAGCTCCATTAACATGGAGGCTAGAACATCTATAAGAACCTCTGCAGCTCTGTTAATATGGAGGCTAGAACATCTATTAGAACCTCTGCAACTCTGCTAACATTACGGCTAAAACATCTACTAGAATCTCTGCAGCTCCGTTAAGATGGAGACAATAATGTCCACTAGAACCCTGCAAGTCTGTTAATATGGAAAAAGAACATCTACTAGAACCTCTGCAGCAACTCAGTAAACATGGAGACTACAACATCTACTAGATTCTGTGCAACACCCTTAACATAGAGGCTAGAACGTCTACTACAACCTCTGCAAGTCTGTTAACATGGAGAAAATAACATCTTCCGCAGCTCTTTTAACATAGAGACCAGAACATCTACTCGAGCTTCTGCAGCTCTGTTTACTACAAGAAACCTCTGCATCTGTTAACATGGAAGTGGAAACGTCTACTAGAACCTCTGTAAGTCTGTTAAGATTGAGACAAGAACGTCTACTAGAACCTCTACAGCTCTGTTCACATGGAGACGAGAACTTCTACTATAACCTCTGCAGCTCTGTTAACGTGCAGGCTAGAACATCTACTAGAACCTCTGCAGCTCTGTTAACATAACGGCTGGAACGTCTACTAGAACCTCCTCAGCTCCATTAACAGGTAGACTAGAACATCTACTAGAACCTCTGCAGCTCAGTTTACATGGAGGCTAGAATGTCTACTAGAACCTCGGCAAGTCTTTTAACATGGAGACAAGAACGTCTACTAGAACCTAAGTCTGTCTACTAGAACCTCTGCAAGTCTGAGAACATATTTTCTCTCCTCCTCTTTTCTCTTGTCTACTAGAACATCTGCAAGTCTGTTAACATGGAGGGTAGAGCATCTACTAGAACCTCTGCAGCTCTGTTAACATGGTGGCTAGAACGCCTTCAAGAACCACCTCAGCTCCGTTAACATGAAGACTAGAACGTTTCCTTGAACCTCTGCAACACCATTAACATGGATGCTAGAATGTCTGCTAGAACCTCTGCAGCTCTGTTAACTATGAGAACCTTTGCATCTGTTAACATGGAGACGAGAACATCCACTAGAACCTTTTCAGCTCTGTTAACATGAAGACTAGAACATCTACTAGAACCTCTGCAGCTTTGTTAACATGGAGACAAGAACATTTGCTAGAACCTCTGCAGCTCTGTTAACATGAAGCAAGAACATCTTCACTGCATCTCCGTTTACATGAAGCAAGAACATCTACTAGAACCTCTGCAGCTCTGTTAACATGGAGACTAGAACATCTACCAGAACCTCTGCAGCTCTGTTAACATGGAGGCTAGAACATCTACGAGAACATCACAGCTCCATTAACATAGAGAAGAGAAAATCCACTAGAATCCTGCAGCTCTGTTAACATAAAGGCTTAAACATCTACTAGAACCTCTGCAGCTCTGTTAAGATGGAGCATAGAACATCTACGAGAACCTCTGCTGCTCTGTTAACATGGAGGCTAGAACATCTACTTGAACCTTCTCAGCTCCATTAACATGGAGACTAGAACAGGTAGTAGAACCTCTGCAGCTTTGTTAACATGGAGGCTAAAACTTCTTCTAGAACCTCTGCAGCTCTGTTTACATGGAGGCTAGAACATCTGCTAGAACCTCTGCAGCTCTGTTAACATGACGGCTAGAACATCTACTAGAACCTCCCCAGCTGCGTTAACATGGAGACTACAACTTCTAGTAGAACCTCTGCAGCTCCGTTAACATAAAGACTAGAACCTCTACTAGAACCTTTTACAACAGTTCTTGCTCACCCTTCATATTTTATTGATGGTTGATGTTTAAAAGCTTGTCAGGACGGCGTTTGTTTATTTAAGGTTCTGACAGATTCTGAGTTAAACTGGAAGCAGTTGAAGCATGTCGGGTTTACCGGGTAACATTGGGAACCTTTTGCATGCTGCTGCCTTCAATCTGCAGGTTCTGTTTACTGAAGCTTCAGCCTCCAACGTGTTGAGACTAACACAAGGACCTGTAGTCATGTCTGCTGGAACATACTCCCTCCTCCAGTGTTTGTTAATCATATCAGTGATGCATCTATGAAGATCTTAATCATCTTAATAAACAGGATAAATGCAAAACTTGCCTGGAACCATGGAAGTTATTTTCTCATTTTTCCAGAGGGAACAAGTCACTCCTAACTGCATTGAACTGGTCTTGGCCCACTCGGTGCAGGTCTTACACCAAAAGCGATTTGGGCATCAAGGGTGTCAGGCTTACATGCAGAGTAAATGGCCGAGGCGCATCTAGGAGGCGTTGAAAACTCTGCGGCGCGTCTAGAGGCGTTTCGCACGTCGAGTTTTGAGATTTTGAGTGTTTGACGCGTGTCATGCGTGTCACGGGTGGCAGACGGCAGAGTTGGAAAGTTTGAACTTTGGCATCAACCAATCAGAGCAACACAATGTTATGACACAGGCGCACATTTTATGACAGGACGGGAAACACCAAGAAGAACCAGGGGAAAGATAAACTGTGATCTGCGTCCAGTCCCGGTTTCTGAACGGGATTTACCGGGCTTATAATGCTGCCCATCAGAACAGGGGGACGTTAAACTGGGCCGGATCAGACAGCTGAAAGCTTCCCTCACCAGCGCGCAGCTCCTGGAATAAATTATGAAACTCATCACACTCAGAACACCTTGAATCATCTGGTGAACCAGACACGGAGCAGAGACGCCCAATGACGCCGTTCCCTAGCTCTGTCTATAACATAAAGCCGAGCCGCTCTCTTTATTGCATCTGCCATGTGAAAACAGACCGGTGACAGGAAAAAGAAAAAGGAGAGGCTCCTCCCGCCACACGTCAAGCACTCTTTGGCTGGGCATCCCTCGACGCGCATCGGGGGTGTCTTGGAAATCAAGCGTCTGGCTTTCAAGTGACCCAGCGACCAACTTTGGGGGTCGGACGTGTTTTTGATGCCAAAATTGCGTTTGATGTGTACGCAGCGTTAGCCGCTCCTTAACAGTTGTGGGTGTGATTCTGGGTCCGCTCCTTATGGTGCGTTCAGACTGAACGCGTCAGACGCGGCAGGGGCATCAGGTTTACATGCAAAGTCTATGTAAATGCGCGTCAAGGAGCATCAAACCTTCTTGGGGCGTGTTTAGGGCATCAGGCGTGGCGCGTATTGGCGTTGCCACAATTCAGGCACGGCATTGCCAGAGTTGGAAGATCTGAACTTTTGCCTCTTTGCCGCGGGGCGTCAACCAATCAGAGGCTCAGTATGTCTCAGTGTCGTGAAGCAGACACACATTTTCTGACAGGACGGTAAATACCAAGGAGACCCCGGGAATTTTTTTCACTCCACAGAGACAATGGAGGATAAACTGTGATGGTAAATGGTAAATGGACTGTACTTATATAGCGCTTTTCCAGTCATACTAACCGCTCAAAGCGCTTTACACTAGATATTACACTTTACACTAGACGCACACATTATTCTCTCCTTCTCCCTGGGGAACTAGGCGTTTTGTGGTTTTCTCCTAGTACACTTCTCTTATTTTGTGGGAGGAATCTAAAAATTCTTCCACCCCCCCGTTGTAAAACGACTCCTCTTTCCCTAGCTTACACCCCCCCATATTTTCTCCTTCCATTCCCGGTTTTTTGAACGGCAGGTTAACACCTTCTTTTTTTTAGGATTTAATGAGCTTATAATGCGTTCGGTCTGAACGCACCATTACAGTTCTGAGTAGACTTGGTGGGGGTCATGCAGGCTTTACCCGAACCAATTGGACTGGGGGTCTGGGAGAAGTATTATGCACTTAGGATTTTTAAGTGGATACAAGTCTGCTTGACTTCAAACTGCACAGAAGTACTGTGACGTTAAACTTTCTCATGATGTTCATGTGATTTCTAACATGTAACCTCTATGCATGCTACAAACTTTTTTTTTTGTTGTTTGTTTTTTTTTATATTAATTTTTATTGCACAACTTTTTTTTGCAAAGCAGAAAGAGACACAAAAGTGACACTACAGTACAAATAAGCACAAAAACAAAACAAAACAAAACAAAAACAATACAATAAAATAATCAGCCAATCAGACTAAGACTCACAACTTTATCCATTTTCTTTTCCCCAAGCCAAGTCTATAAGTCCTGCTCTAATCCTACGAGATGCAATGGCCCCAATACAACCAAGAAATGGATCCCAAGTCCGGTAGAATAGAAAAGGCTTATCCTTCAGTGCTGTAGAGAAAGCTTCAAATGGAATAATGCTCATCACTCTTCGTTTCCATTGGATGAGTGTAGGAGCTTGGTCAGAAATCCATAAGGTCAGGATAGGATACATTTATGCTACAAACTGTTGACTGGTGCAGTATGTCAGGCAGCCATCATCTTGTTCAGGTGAATACCTCATGAATGCGTCATAAAACCATCATCCTCCAGAACAAGACTGAAACTCTCATTAATTTTTCCATTATTTCTAATTAATCTTCTGTTCTGAATGCATCTAGGTGTTGTTTAAAAACCCTGATCCAGACTCAGTTATTTGTGTTCTTTCTTTCGGTTTGTAGCATTTCAGTGACTCACAGTCGGAATCTGGACAACCACGGTGCTTCCCTCCAGCGAGTACTCGGAGATGACCGAATCCATTCCATCTCTGAACTGCAAGATATCATTGACACGTCATTATTCTGTATTTCAAACCAACAACATGCCAGTGTGACTCTGATCTTTCACTTTATTTATCAAACGTAACATCCTGAAAACATGATAGCTGTTAAAGTTGCACCACGTATAACTGCCGCTGTCAGGTGTGTTGGAGCAAGGACACACTGAAAACCTACCGGACTCTGGCCTTTGTAGGACTCAGCCGAATAGCCCTGCTCCATGCTATGTGTGAATTTAAATGTCATGCAAGGCAAGCTCTAGATATTTTGTTTTGTTTGGGCTTTTTCTTACAGTTCCAACAGTTAAATATGGCAACCAACAGCAAAAGTGGTGAACTGGAGGGGCCGAGCCTCATAAGTCAGTCAGCAGTGATTCATCTTAATGATCCCCTCCCTGAATTTTGTGCTCTCAAAGGTAAACTCACAAAGAAAAATGCAATGGGCTCAAAGACCACAGAGTTCACATCTCTGTTATGGCAAAACACAGTTTGCAACCTAGCAAAGATGAATCAGGTCTGCATAAGGATGAGCAACAGGCTTCACCTGTCTCAAGTCCTCTAAGTTAGGCTCCGTGCCTGTTGGCAGCTGGATCTTCATCACTGTGAGCTCGGACATCGTGTACGTCTCACCAGGGGGAGGTTTATACCTGAAAAACAAGAGAATCCATGCCACAATCTTCAGCACAGACATGCAGAAGAATATCATGAATTATATGACAAACCAAGTTTTCTTACTTGGCACAGGCGACCAGATGAGGAGCTCGCATACTGGGATCTAAGACCAACAGGAGGAAAGGTCATTTGTCACAAATATTTCCCATTAAACTGGTGAAAAAGTCAAACATGCAGGTAAGAGCCGTACTGTCTGAGACGTCGGGGCCGACCACCTTGACGGTGAGGTCAAAGTTACATCTGGGCTGTGTGGATGCGGTGGTCTGGTAGTACACAGTCCTCATCTGGAAACACAGCCAGGATGTTACTGGGAATTTACTGAGAGCCATGTGTTGAATGAATGACCTGAAAGCACACCGACCTTCACACTGGACACACCCTTCCCAAAACCCGTGGACACAATGATGTCATCATTCTTTGTTATCTTCAACACAGAGAAATGCGTAGAAGAAGAGGAAGACATTATCAGCCACAGAAGAGAGGAAGCACAAACTGCTGAACTGTTTCCATGTGATGGGCCTCGCTTTCCTGACGGTATCTCACCTCCATGGGCGGAAACACAGGATGGTTCTGGTTCAGTCGGACTTCTGTCAATATTCCTTTTCTAGCGTAGCGGATAATGATGTCCTGATTGAGGTAGGTTTGAGGGATGACCTTGCTGTATTTGGTCAGAGCCTCCAGTGTCAGCATGGCGTCCTGAGAGACATTAAAAGTAAAAATGGGGACCAGAAGTAAACCTCAATGTGTGTCCATATTTTTGACACTTTGTAATCCTTCACTGAGTTTTGTAGTTAAATTCTGTGAGGTGTTTTTATCTGATTTCAGGTCCAACTTAAAAAAAGACTACTTTCAGGATTTTTTTTCTGGCCCATACTCGGGGACAAAACATCTTGATGGTACAAAATTAAATCACTAGTTTGTGCCAAATGCATTTACCCTCATCGAGAAGTAACCCCCACCATAGTGTTGATCTTGAGTAAGCCACTGCAAGATGGGGTTGGCGTAGGGCACTCTCCCCTGCAAGCCAGAAATCAGAGTCACCACACATGGATGAAGAATTACTGATTAATGATGCCATCTAGAGGAAGAGACGGGAACTACAGAAACCCTGACCTCTACAGACAGACAGGAATGGGCTATATGCACGGTTCCACTACTTCCTGAATTTCAGACAGCACCTTTGCTTCCTGTCTTTCATTATTGGACAAACTGATTAACCCAGGTGTGTTTGGCCAGTTATTGAGCTCAGACACACCTGGATTAATCAGTTTGTCCAATAATGAAAGACAGGAAGCAAAGGTGCTGTCTGAAATTCAGGAAGTAGTGGAACCGTGCATATAGCCCATTACAGATATAATGTGAATAAGCATTGCATCTCATGCATCCTGTTACATAACAGTACCATTATAGAAGTAACAATTCTTAGATTGTAGAGCTAAAATAAATCAACAGGAAGTAGTCAGACCATATTCAATGTTGCCAGCAGGACGTATGCAGTCATCTCCACTGTCCGACCACTGCTTTTATCAGGTTTGAGCCATTCAGTTGCCACACCAGGTTCTTGCCAGTACCTCAGTTCAACTGGATTACCTGGAAATAAATAATCAGCCATGTGATGCAGACTTGCATTATATTCATTTCCCAAACGTGTCCTGTGTTCTTCATGAGATCAGGTTTACAATGAGCTTATAGACATGAGAAAATGTACCGATGCCATGGAAAAGTTCTGCTGCAGCAACTGGGGAGGCGTATCCTTGAAGGACCACACAGCCCTCCATACGCTAGCCAAAGGTACCCTGACTGCCATCAGGTACCAGAATGAGATCCTCAGACCCAGGATTGGGTTTGATTGGCAGTGATTGGGTTTGTTTTGTCTTGGTGTCTGTATCTGCTTCCGTTGGGTTCTATTTTTAGTAAGTTTGGCATCTCTTGTCATTGTTTTGCTGACGACCTGCAGATCTATCTGCCACTGCAGATCAGGTCCTCTGGATCCATTGACTCCCTGCTGCAGTGTCTTGCTGAGGTGCATTTATGACTGACTCAGAATTTTGTCCTGCTAAATAGGGATAAAACTGAAATTATTGTATTTGGTGAGTCAGATGTGTTGGATGGTCATATTATGTAATTGGCCCCTTGTCATCATACTCCACACATTATGTTAGAAATCTTGGAGTGATCTTTGACTTACTGAACGATTTGAACCCTGAATGAGGGGATGAGATCTGCTTTTTGTCTCTTGAGATGCTTTGAGAAGTAAAATTTTCCTCTGGGTGGGGATGGAGCCCCTTGCAGGCTCTTGTGTGTCCTGTCACTCTCAAGCATTTAATCCCCCTTCATATCAAATTATTATCATAGATGGACCTCACAGGATTAAAACCAGCAGCATTATTTATGCTGAGCAGGTGAGCTGAAACTATAAGAACCTTTCAAATAAATAAAAGGTCCATAAGCAAACTTAAATGTTAAATCAACATTTCATCAAGTTTTCTCACCATCATCTTCCTCTACCCAATGATCATCAGGGTGATATATTTACTGCATTAACACAGATTGTGACACGGTGCAGCAGTCAGACTGACTGATCTAAGCATATTAATACCGGGGACACGTGTGCGTAATGCTGCGCTTGGATGCACCGGTGCAGACCTACAGATGGGAGAATTAGAAGGAACGCGTTTTCAGGGACTCACCAGGATTTCCTGGCCCAATGATGATGATGATTATGACGACTGGCTAATAAGCAGATTTGCTTTTGAGGCGCTTATCTCTACAAACTGGACCCAGATAGACCGCTCAGCTGAAACCGAACCCACCCCAACGCATCAGCGGCTGCTGACCACTCCGTCGTGGAGCCATTGGCCTCACCAAAAACCGACTGAGGTGTTTGATGCAGGAGGGAGGGGGGATGGGATTGCTGCACCACACAACACAAAAAGTTGTTCTGCGTTCTGCACACAGTCGCTCTGACATGGCGTTTCCTCCACAGTTCTACAGCGCGACTCCTGGAATAGACCTCTGTTACATCATTCACCGCCACAACAACCTGCCATCACTCAGCAGACTTTAGTTTATCTGTGATTCCACTGACGCCCAACTAAGGCTCCAACTAACCAACAAACACCTCCACTTCAGTCTCCGCAAAATCATGCTTTATTCTCTTTTTGTTCGCCAGGATTCAGCCTAAAATGCCTCAGATCAGCTGGCTCGTTTATATGCAGAAACATCCATGAGGTGCTTTGCATTGACCATTTATGGAAGAATGCGGGTGTGTAGGGGGCGGCATATGAGCCAAATTCACCTGCGCAAACTTCCAGGAAGAGTGTGATTTATAACGGGAAAAACCTGCTTCGTGCAACAGACCCCAGCTCTGTTGTCAAATCCAGCTTTTTATCACTTGTGCCTTTTAGCCAAAGTCAAATCATATCTGCCATATAAGGACTTGGAGAGGGCAATCCATGCTCTTGCTACCTGTCGCTTGGACTACTGCAATTCCCTTTCCTTTGGAATAGAGCGGTCTCTACTTCAGTGCTTGCAGATTGTTGATCAGCTGCTTGTTTCCTGACAGGGTCAAACATCATGAGCTTATTCCTCCGGTGCTTGTTTCCTTACACTGGTTGCCAGTGCAGTTTAGGATTTAGTTTAAGATTTTACTGGTTGTTTTTAAGAGTCTTGATTGTACTGCACCACCCTACCTCTTGGAACTTCTGAATACTTACAGCCCAGTCAGAGCACTGAGGTCAACTCACCAGATGCTCTTGATGGTCCCTAGAACCAGACTGAAGTGTGGAGGTGATGGGGCTTTTTCTGTTTTTGCTCCTTGGCTTTGGAACTGCCTTCCTCTAACCATATCTGCACAGTCAGTTGATCATGACCGCTGAAAACTCATTTGTTTTAATGGCCTTTCGCCAGCTTGAAAGTGTCACATTTGTATTTTTAATTTGATGTGTTTATGTGCTTGTGTATTTATTGTGTTTTCATTTCTGGGCATTTCAGGCTGTTTTTAAATGTGCTCTATAAATAAATATGACTTGACTTGATGTGAGTTGGTGGAGGAAACGCACCTTTCTGTCGAGCCTCTCTCTCGAATTTATCGATAAGCTGGGTTACCGCGAAGTTGTTAGTCGACAGCAGCGTCAGAGCGTAGGTCGCTACCGCACGCACATACACACTCTTCACGCTCATGGCGTGCTGGGAAATGTAGGCTGCTGCCCGATTCTTGCTGGTTGCGTGGGACTGGAGGATAGAAACAAAATTAGAAGATAGGCAATGTGAAGGATTTTTTTAGAATTTACCTAATTCATAGTTTATAATATTTATGTCTAATTAGTCCAATACCCGGATGGGATATTGACTAATTAGCTGGATTGGATATCGGATGAATAAGGCCAACACGCCTCCCGATCCAGTCATTTCTTTTTTTCTCTTTTTTTTTATCAATATCATAATAAATCTACCATGTATTTGTTAATAAATAATATTAAGTACATTTACATCAGCGTTAATTTATTATTATTTTCTTAACAAGGAGCCTGATTCCTTCACTCACATGACAAAGTATACAGCTCATTCATTCAGTCGTATCGGATCAGTATCAGCCGATACGCTCGTATCGGACTGGATCGGACAAAACTGCATCGGTTCATTTCTATTTCTAATTCCAGCTAATCTCATCACAAGATGTTTCATCTCTTTTAATTCAAATCAAACTTTATTTATAAAATGGTTGTCATGCCAACAGAAAGAGCTTAACATAAAAACAAATGCAGATTTAAATGAAACACACACACATAAATATACCCCCCCCCCCCTTCAAATTCCACACACGAACTCCAATAGTAATAAACATCTGTCCTTTAACCTCTTATGACTCCATTTTTAATCCCACCCATCCCCATCCTGACTAAATCCATTTAATTTGACCCAAAGTTGTTGCCCCTTCACATCTAATCAGTCTCACATTTTCTCCAACCTCATCCTGTTTTTCTCATCCTACATTTCTCTCCCATCTCATCTTGGATGGCAGGTGTTCTCACCTGAAGGTTCAGGATAGGGTCCCGTATGCTTGTTGCTCTGACTAAAGCGATTAGCACGAAAGATGTCAGGTATACCGACCGTTCCAGCGGATCAGACCCCTCCGCCTGCGAACAAACACAATAGTTTCTTTAGAAAAACTTCAGGCCTCATTCTGAGCTGGAAGGCCAAAGTCTGAGGAGGACAACCGCTGACCAAGATTCTGTCGGCTTTGTAGGAGGATTTCTCAACAAAGGATCCATCCTGTTGCTGAGTCTTGTGAATTAGCCACCACACAGCGTTTGAAAGGGACTGATGGTCCACATGGGTAAACGGATCCGCCATGGACAGAACACTCACCACGTCAGCAGTGACCCTGACAGACAACATAGAGGGAAAAGAGTTACCGAGCCAGTCACAGCACGGCCATCACAAAAAAAGTAGTACAAATGTAGAAGTCTGAATAATAAATGTGCTCCAGTACCAAACATGGTCATCCTATTCACCTCATTCAGGAAGTCAAGATAGGTGCAACCATTTTGGGCAACAACTACCGGTTAATCAGTGTTGCGGTTGTCTACCACTGCCTCTGCGGCAGTTCTGCGGATGAGCTACATGAACAGATTTAATTCTATTTAATGCTGTAAGTGTTCAAACATGAGCAACATTCATTGCTTTCTCCACGGGTGCCCTGACAACTGGAAGGAGAGAATCTGACACTTTATTTTGACTCCATCACAATTTCTGTCCCAACAGCTAACGGTGCTAGCCTTAGCTGCTAACAGCTCTCTAGTGGTGGACTCTAAACCTTTATTCTTTATTCACAGCTGATACACTGAAAGCAGCTTTAATAATCAGTTCAGCGCCTGCCTTTTAAGGGATTTTAGCTTTTAGATGATAACATGATCATATTCACAGTGGTGTCCTTAAAACAACTTTGGCTTCAAACTGCCCTAATCTTAGCTAATATCACTAACTTAGCATAATTGCAAACAACAACACAGAGCATTGGCTCAAAGAGATTACACTACTGCGTGTTTATTATTTGCCGTGGCTGGCCGCGAGTTAACCACTAGCCACGAGCTAACTCATTAGCCAGTTAGCAGCGAGCTAACGCAGGGAACGAGTGCCTCTCCTCTGTCACACTTAACTATGTGGAACCGGTGCAGCTCCTTTACAGCTGTGGGTCCTCTTGTGCTGTTCTGGGTCAGCTCCTTACAGTTCTGAGTCCGCTCGGTCTGTCGGCATCGCAGGCTTTTGGCTGAACCGAGTGGACCTGAGACTGGAGATAGACTGTAGGCAGCTGACTACAGTTCTACTCCAGTTCTAGCTTGTAAAATGTGATTTTCCCTTATTCCTCAGCATCATCACACTCTTCTGAACTGGCTGATGATCCACCACACAAACCAGTTCCACTCTAGTTGTTCTGGAGCATGTTTCACAATTTCCACGGCTTTGATAATACATGTAAATCAATGAATGGACCACAACTCCTTATCTAACTGATGCCATGTCAAGGAGGCTAGGTTCTCTTGTGAAAAGCTATTGGCGCTTAGCCGTGCTTCTTTAAGGGCTGCACGGTGGCGTTGTGGTTAGCACTGCAGCCTCACAGTAAGAAGGTCACTAGTTCAATTCCCAGCTTGGGAGGGGGTTCGAACAATTGGAGTTTGCATGTTCTCCCCATGTATGCATGGGTTCTCTCCAGGTACTCCAGCTTCCTCCCACAGCCTAAAGACATGCATGTTAGGTTAATTGATCACTCTAAATTGCCCTGAGGAATGAATGTGAGTGTGAATGGTGTCTGTCTCTCTGTGTTGGCCCTGCATTAGACTGGCAACCTGTCCAGGGTGTACTCCTCCTCTCGTCTGATAATAGCTGGGATAGGCTCCCACGACCCTGAACTGGATAAGTGGTACAGAAAATAACATGACGTGCTTCTTTGATATCGAATATTTATGTAAATGCACGTCTGATTAACTTCTAACTGCACAGAACTACTTATTTTGTCTTGGTATGTTGTACTATGGCAAAGTTACCTGAATTTAAGGTCGTATCATCAGCACCTTAAGCTATAAATGCCACAGATTAGCTGATTTATTCATATGAAGAAAAATCCATGACGTACTTTGCATTGACCATTTATGGTAGAATGTGTGTGTAGGGGCGGGGCCAAATTCACCTGCACAAACTTCCAGGGAGAGTCTGACTTATGAAGGGAAATCTGCTTGTATCTGTGTGCATGGTTTTATGAGTCTGAATATTGCATACGCAAACTTTTGGTTTTGAGCATATGAACACTTAGTAAAGATCCTGCACAGATTTGTAAATGAGACCTTGGAAAAGGGGGTTCTGGTTGATGTATTTCATTTAAAAAACAGAAGAATCGATTTCATCCTTTTTTTTCATGAGGTCTGCTTTCATGATAAAATTCCTCTTTTACTGATCAATTGTTCTTCTGGACGGGACACGTGGAGCAGTGATAATAGATGGGTTTCCCGTTTACAAACATTGGCAACTGCGCGCGCAACCAGGGGGCAAAAAGCCTGTTTTTGTACTGCAGTCTATGGCCAAACACGCACTCATATCAGTCATAGTTATGCAAAGTATCCTGACGAAACAAGCAGAGATCGTTATGTTTTAAATAATTTTGTGTAAATCTGCATTTTGATGATGAATAAAAAAATACAGACGCAGCATTGCTGTTTTGTGTTTCTAGAGGTGTTTCCAGAAACGTCATTTTCTTATTAAAACATGGATATTATTCGCCTTGGACCTCATTTGAAATTTGCCTGAAAAAATTGAGTTAGAAAGTGGGGTTAAACTTTCGTTTAGACTCTTTGTTCAAACCAAAATGGTCCCCAACAGTCTGCTGTCTACAGCAGGTTCAGCTCCGGTGTCGTCTTCACCTCCTCCATACAGGAGCAACTGTCACTAGTCTGGATTAAACCAGGCAAAGACGACATCATCACTACGTTTGGAAAGGAGCTGATTCCAGCTATTAGGGACTCACCTGTATTGCTGTTGGTGAGTCTTGCTGCTTGTGTAACGTTCTGGTTTATTGTGTATGAGATCCTGGTAGACAGTAGACAGCTGATTACAGTAGACTGCTAACTGCTAACAAGCTAATGGTAGAAACTCAAACGCCATCTGATTTACAACCCCTGTACTTTGTATTTGATCTCTGGGATGCGTTGTTAAGCAGAGTGAATGTTTGTAAATGTCTTCACAATCAGTTTTTTCTTCTTCCAACATGGTGGCCATGGTGAAAGTCTAAATAAATCATGTATCTAAACCTGCATAATGTCGCTGTCAAAAACCCACTACTTCATGTGAGCTTTATTTGGTTAAAATATCCAAAAAGTAAATAAATAAATAAATAAAATAAAATATATTTAATGTTCTTTACTTTATTGTAAAAAACTCAATCCAAAGTTTGGTGATGTTGTGTCCAGATTTTACAAACCTAAACATTTTTCGTCACTTCCAGAAAAATAACAGTTTTGGATGTAGGAGGTTTGCACCCGACAGCAGCGATAAGTTATGCAAAAGAGTTTTCTGAAGACAGTCACTTCTCCTGTCCTATTATCACAATTTTCAACTGTTTATTTGCATTAACATTTTGATTTTTGCAACCGAACAAATACCAGGACTCCAGCATTATATTTCCCCGACACTTTCATGTCATGTCTTGACCTCATGTGCATCAAAAGTCGAGTCTTGCATGCAAACACGCGTATTCTCATAGTTCAATAATGCTTTTTCTGTGTTTTCTTGCCCACTGGTTGCACGCGCATCTTATCAGTGACATTGCTTGAAAACCCATCTATAAAACTGCTCTGAATCCTTGTCATGGTCAGCAGCAATGAAACAGATTTAGCCAGTTTGGCCCACCTGGTGCTGGGTTCTCCACTCCTCCACATACTGTAGCTGTTGTCTCCAGTCTGGAATGAAGAGACAGAAATCTGGCCTGCTCGTGTGCACACGCACACGCACACATACACACACACACACACAAAGACACACGCACACACATATGCACAGTAAGCGAACAGTTAACACTTGGTTCCACCAACAGGATCTGTTTTATAACTCCTCACCATCCTTTATCTTCTGTTTTATCATGTCTGAGCTGTTCTTGATGTCTGGTCCCAGCAGGTTCCAGCTACCGGTCGTCTCCAAGTAATCATACACCTGAATGAAGGGGAGGAGCCTTTCCACCTCTGCCATCGCTGACCCAGCTGGCAAATTGATGAGCTCTTTGAATCCATCTGGGTTGCTTGTCACAGTCACAACTTCACCTGGAAGCTCCCCTGCTCAATAACACACATGCTTGTTTGAGAAAATACGTTCTACAGGTACGTCCAGGCCTGCAGGTACGTCCAGGCCTGCAGGTACGTCCAGGCCTGCAGGTATGCCAGGCCTACAGGTACGTCCAGGCCTGCAGGTACGTCCAGGCCTACAGGTACGTCCAGGCCTGCAGGTACGTCCAGGCCTGCAGGTACGTCCAGGCCTGCAGGTATGCCAGGCCTACAGGTACGTCCAGGCCTGCAGGTACGTCCAGGCCTGCAGGTACGTCCAGGTCTACCGGTACGTCCAGGCCTGCAGGTACGTCCAGGCCTGCAGGTACGTCCAGGCCTGCAGGTACGTCCAGGCCTGCAGGTACGTCCAGGTCTGCAGGTACGTCCAGGCCTGCAGGTACGTCCATGTCTGCAGGTACGTCCAGGCCTGCAGGTACGTCCAGGCCTGCAGGTACGTCCAGGCCTGCCGGTACGTCCAGGCCTGCATGTACGTCCAGGCCTGCAGGTACGTCCAGGCCTGCCTGTACGTCCAGGCCTGCATGTACGTCCAGGCCTGCAGGTACGTCCAGGCCTGCAGGTACGTCCAGGCCTACAGGTACGTCCAGGCCTGCAGGTACGTCCAGGCCTGCCAGTACGTCCAGGCCTGCCAGTACGTCCAGGCCTGCATGTACGTCCAGGCCTGCAGGTACGTCCAGGCCTGCAGGTACGTCCAGGCCTACAGGTACGTCCAGGCCTGCAGGTACGTCCAGGCCTGCAGATACGTCCAGGCCTACCGGTACGTCCAGGCCTGCAGGTACGTCCAGGCCTGCAGGTACGTCCAGGTCTGCAGGTACGTCCAGGCCTGCAGGTACGTCCAGGCCTGCAGGTACGTCCAGGCCTGCCAGTACGTCCAGGCCTGCTGGTACGTCCATGTCTGCAGGTACGTCCAGGCCTGCCAGTACGTCCAGGCCTGCTGGTACGTCCATGTCTGCAGGTACGTCCAGGCCTGCCAGTACGTCCAGGCCTGCTGGTACGTCCATGTCTGCAGGTACGTCCAGGCCTGCAGGTACGTCCAGGCCTGCAGGTACGTCCAGGCCTGCATGTACGTCCAGGCCTGCAGGTACGTCCAGGCCTGCATGTACGTCCAGGCCTGCATGTACGTCCAGGCCTGCAGATACGTCCAGGCCTGCCAGTACGTCCAGGCCTGCAGGTACGTCCAGGCCTGCATGTACGTCCAGGCCTGCAGGTACGTCCAGGCCTGCATGTACGTCCAGGCCTGCATGTACGTCCAGGCCTGCAGATACGTCCAGGCCTGCATGTACGTCCAGGCCTGCATGTACGTCCATGTCTGCAGGTACGTCCAGGCCTGCATGTACATCCAGGCCTGCAGGTACGTCCAGGCCTGCTGGTACGTCCATGTCTGCAGGTACGTCCAGGCCTGCAGGTACGTCCAGGCCTGCTGGTACGTCCAGGCCTGCTGGTACGTCCAGGCCTGAGAAAGCCGGTGTATGCGCAGATTTGCGTACCGTTAATCATCAGCTCTCTCTGAACTTTTGAGTTAGGAACAATGTTTTGTGGCATCTTGTTCTTCAGCTCCACTTTGATCTTTTCTGTACCTGAAACAGCATCAAACACACAAAAGATCAGCTTCAGGGAACAGGTGGAGAACTACGACGGATCTGCAGGCCAGACACTCACCGTAGATCCCCTGTGGGTCCAGTCGCCCTCCAGAATTCACCTCCTGTCTCACTCCATCAGGCTGCAAACAAAGAAAGAAGCTGAACTGACAGCTGCTACTGGGCATGCTCCGGACTGAGGAACCATCTTCTAGTATAAAGAATAACTCTTAAAATGCCAAGCCTTTTTTTCTCCATACAAACCTTCCTTGAGCATCAGAAACTTTAATCCCAATCAGTATTAGAACCTTTAATCCCAGTCAGTATCAGAACCTTTAATCCCAGTCAGCATCCAGAAGCTTTAATCCCAGTCAGCATCCAGAACCTTTAATGCTAGCCAGTCTCCAGAACTTTTAATCCCAGTCCATAGGAGCATAAAGACCAAAAACTAAGCATCCCAATCTGGTCCAGACTAAAGACCTGCTGGGCTCTGGATCTGGATTTAAGTGCAGACCTGAGACTGTTCTTTTCCTTTCACTCCTTCATGCAGGGACGTACCACCACTCGTAGCTTCTTCTCCACGATGTCTCCAGCCTTTTCTTCTGTCTTCACGGTGAATCTCAGGATGTGTTCTCCAGGTTTCAGGCCCAGCAAGGTGAAGCTCACTTTGGTCACCGCACCTGCAGACAATCGCTGGTAGTTGCATGGTGTGGTGTGCTTCCCCCCGTCCGACGGCTCCGACTGCAGCAGGCAGACCTCCGGGCCAGCCGTCAACGTCACGCAGTACTGAGGGCGGAAAGTTAGGAGTCATGCATCATCTCTATTTTGCACCAACTTCATGTTGACTCTTTCATCATAATAATGCCATTAGTTTAGATGTGAGTTCAGCTCTAGAAACTAGAAATGGATCCACGTAACATCATAGATCCTTCTGTTATTCAGGAAAGACTTAGGGTCTGTCCCAATACACCCATTATGCCCTACTTTTTAGCCCTACCCCTAGATTTTGTATGTTCCCCGTGAAGGTAGTGCTGTCCCAATGCTCTTTTCATGTACAGGTAGTGGACATAACGAGGGGGTAGTGGGTATGAATCTAGCCCTTCAGAGTGAGGGACGTCAGATGCTGAATTGCTGAGGAACGTCCGGAGAAAAGGGAACAACAGCAACCTCTGGAAAGCGACAGGACTCGGAGAAGAAAACTCACATGTACAGATTACACATTTGTTCGTAACGTTGGCCAGACCAGCCACGCTAGCTAGACTAAAATACTGATGAAAAGCTTGCAAAGGCTTTTCGGCAGTTTACAAGAGACAACAGTCGTCATGGCGACTTCTTCCCCTTGTGGTTGTTTTGTTTATTAATCAACATAAGCATGATGAATGATGAAAAAAAAGAAAAGAAAAAGGACCAGAACTGGTAACTCTGGTTGTTGCTGGGTGTGTTGTTATGGTGAGACGTATGTGCAAACGTCACTACGCAGTCGCTTACGTGCCTAAACGTACATGCAGCAGTGGTGTCCCAATTCCTAGGGAAGATTACAAAGCCCTACCCTAGGAATTGGGACACCACTTGCTGCATTTATGTTCAGGCACGTAAGCGACTGCATAGTGACTTTTGCACATATGTCTCACCATAACAACACACCCAGCAACAACACAGAGTTAACAGTTGCAATCTTTTTTCTTTTGTCCATCATTCATCATGCTTCGATTCATAAACAAAACAACCACGGAGAAGAAAAGAAGCCTTTTTTCTTTTTGGCACAAAAGGGGCTCCGTATAGAACCAGAGAGCCAGAAAACTAAGCAGATAAAGGGGATGTGTGGTGGCGCGTGTCATTGGTACCGAGATGGTGTTGGTATGCCGGTTGTACAGCGACCCTTGTAGCACCACCTGCTCTCCTCTGACCACCTGGTAAGGCAGCGGGATGTCCACGCTGAGCGGCAGGTTGACCGACACCGTCACCGGATCGGCCACGCACATACCTCCTGCACACAAGACAGATTCAACCTGGCTTTATTGGTCTCTGGATGCAGCAGCTTTTCTAACAGCGTTAGATATCCAACGGGTAAAACCTCAGAGAAGCACAAACCCTACACAAACTAGAGAATGAGGAGGGTGCAGATGGGATGAAAGGGGTTAAGCAGATGAGTAGAGAGAGGAAGACAAGGAAAAGGATGAAGAAGCTCACCGTTTTCAAACATGCCGACAGTCTTAATCTGCCAGGTGGTGAGAGAGTCGGGCAGAGGCTTGGTGATAGTCATCTGACCAGATCTGGGGACACAAACACAGACTCTTTAAAAAGCTGTAACAATACATTGATCCTAAAACAATCCAAAATTTGGCAAAAACTTGATAACGAACCCACTTTTATGTTGAATAATGTCTTCATTTAGACGATTTGTCAAAGTAGAGATTCACCATTCACACTTTTTATGTGTCTGACTTGTATGAAAGAGATGAAGAGGGTGATTAAAGGAGGAAGAGACGTGCACTTCAGCTTTTTTTTTCCAGTTTGGGTGCACAGTACGCTTAGGTATGCCTGTGTATTTAAAAAAAGATTTTTAACAAAATGTTGTGTGACTGAAACTGGTTTGCTGTGTTGGTTGATGGCTAACTAATATAAAGCATGGAGCTACATCATATATTCTCAACTCAACTCTGTTTGTAGAGCACTTTAACACAACAGAGGTTGAAACAAAGTGCTGAATGCAGATTTGAAGCACTTTTAAAACAGCTAAATTACAAAATAAAATAAAAATAATAAAAGAAAGAGGAATTGTATCACAACGTGTCTCGGGTGGGAGTACTGTGCTTGCTTTTTTGCTGTACAAAACTCTAACAGTGTACATGCAATTCACAAGAAACTGCTGTTTGTGGTTCCATAGGAATGAATTGGATTTGGCCAAAATCAGCCAAAAGCCCAGGTCAATTTAGAGCTCTATAACCGTCACATAGAAACATCATTCTAAGTTTAAAGGGGTCACAAAGATAAAACTTTTACTGTCTGAAAGCACATTAAGACATCTTTTACGGTTTTGACACAACTGACCTGTGGCTAAACCACGCCCCCAAACTCAATGAGCCAATCACAGTGTGCACAGCTACCCCATACACTCGGACATTCTCTGCTTGAACGTCCATTGAAATGCATTGAAGTTAGTCCGTTTTTGTTCGTTTTTATGTGTTCTTTTTAGTTTAAAATGGTCAAACGGTGTGCATGGGGTACATGCAACTCCGACACTAAGTATCTTGAGAGGCTGGGTGACGGGGTGTATTTTTTGCCTTTTACCAAGTTACATCAGACCAAAGTTATGCGGCAGACCACAACATCAACTGAACGTGGATAAAATGAACAAGGATGTCTACATCTGTTCTAAGGTAAGGCAACATCGTATTCGAGGCAACATGTTGTTACTTTGCTTGAAAGAAATATGAAGTTACCTTCCCTAATGTTAGTTTAAGTTGGCTAACGTTAGCTAAACATGCTAGTTTTTGGTACGTGGCAACGGTACATAAGACGCTGTCGTGTAGTACAGGTGTCGTGTAGTAATGTCGATAACCACACGCCTCTGGCTTCCAAGCTGCAGCCAGACTGCTCCGCTTCCGTGGCTGTTTGATCAGTTTTTGTAAGATGATCACTTTTTGGCACAACAGCAGCAGCCGTGCAGCAGTTTGTGCAAGAAACTGAGGGAGCGACACGAGTCACATTCAGAGATTCACAGGCTGATTTCTACTCCCAGTTTAAGACTTTTGAACAATTTCTTTTTGTTTGTTTTGTTTTTATGTTTTTTAATTTATCTCGTCATGGTCTCTCTGTCTGATCACGCGTCTGCTGTCCGTGTTGACAGCTGTCATCTGCCAAGATGTCACATAGCGCCTGTCACCGAATGTTTGTTTGTCCGAGTGAGTGGAGGGGGCGTGGCTTAGCCATAGGTCAATTGTGAGTTATGTTTTAGTAAAAATCGGAAAAATCCCCCAAATCTCCCCACACTCTAATCGCACTCTAAATTTTGAACTGTTTTTAAATTTTAAAACATCGCCCATAACTCCTAGAGATTTCATTGTACAGATGCAAATAATATATCAATAGAAAGGTTAACATGTCAGCTTCATTTGAGTCCCAACTCCGAATGTACAACGCACGGTTTCCAGCTCTCCATAGCTCACAAAGTCAACTTTTTCTCACTAACTCCCATTCTATGGAGCATTTTTTCAAAACTTGGGTGCTAATGCTGTGTTTTTAACTCACCATAATTCAAATTATGTTCACAGTACATAAATTACATCCCTGTGTTCCTCTGGCCTTTGTGCTTCTCACGGTTCAAGAATTTTTTGGGTACATCCTTTTGTTTGTGAACAGCGCCAAGTTATTCGAGGGGCATGGAGAAAACTTTGTTTCTTTATCATTTAATCAAACAGAATAGATTTGAAAACAAAAGAGATTTGAGAGAAAGTAAGTGGCAATCAAAAAAATTTTTGGGAGATCAAAACAAAACAGGTTGCAATTGTAAAATAAGAATATGAAAGAGCATATTTTTTCAACTTAAATCAAAAATAATGTTTGAAAGTAAAAAGATCAAATTTTGTTCCGAAATTGTGTGATAACTCGCACCAAAACACCGGTTGGGGACGCGAGTTACCACATGATTTCAGAAGAAAATTTGATTTCCAGCATCCCAAGATTTGGACACAAACACCAAAACAAATAGCGACCGTCAGGTAATGTAGATACTTTCGTTCATTTCTCCTCTCTATGTTGTCGGACACTCATTGAGTGTGTGGAACTGTGGAAAAAAGCACATATTTTAGGGTGAACTTAGACGCGGGGGCCAGTTGCCCCATACTTATCATTAGCTGGGCTGCTATGCTGCTGCTAGGCTGCATACCCGGCTAAATACTGGAGCCATCTGGAAAATTCCTTTCTCCATCACTTACATGTATGAAAGGACAGATGAAAACACACCCCAGGTTAAAAAAAAAAAAAAAAAAAGTGAAATTCCCCTTCAAAAACAACACTAATTGTGTAGGTCTCATATTACTTCACCAGACCACCATTGCATTTTTCAGCTCATGCACCCCCTGGTGGCAGCGGGGTGCACGCACCACACTTTGGGAATCTCTGCTATAGACTAATTCGGCCAAATGCCGCAACTAGACCGTCTGCCATTGCTTAGGAAACATATCCGTACATGAGTAATTAGAACAGATAAGAATTTGACTATTTTCTTAACAATACTGAGGAAATCTGGAAGGACTGTCACACTCGTGGTTGGTGGAAACACGGTGGAAAATTTTAATTGTGGTAATAAGTGAATGAGAAGATCACAGACATTTCTTTGATGAAGATTTCTGCTGTCTGTGATAAATGTGGACGGTGCTGCTAAGTCCACTGATGTTTATATCAGGGAGGAACAACGGACACACAGAGCCAAGGAGGAGTGATGCTGTCACACTGGATTTTATTCCCAACAACAAAAACACTGTAAATTTTGGTGAACACTCATTAATCTGACACTTTATTTCGCGTATCTATGCTGCTGAAAATGACACACCGCATAACGTTATCATGCTAGCTAATGCTAACAGAGACAGCTGTGATGTTGCTGTGAGTTAATGACTAATCTGGGAGATATTGTGAAATATAACGTCATTTGCCCTGATCAGGGCAACGTGACCAGAAAATAAAAATTTGTAAAGATTAAAACACAAACGAATCAAGAACATGGTGTCTTGCAGCCTTACATCTGCAGGACATGCAAAGGCTACGTGATCTTTACCGTCCTTAAAGCAACTCTTACCGATGTTGCATTGTTACACTATTTTTTTAATAGGATAAAATGCTGTGGATGAGGTAATGGAACTCTGAAATACAAGACAGACCCACCATTAATCAAAACAAAATATTATTCCAATCTCTAAATATTCAATGAAAACTCCAACCAATCCTTGCAGTGGGGTGCACGCCTGGGATTGGCAGAAGGACCTGCCTGTCAGACATTTACTTCTGCATAGGGAGGTGGAGGGAATGGGGGGCTGGGTCCTAGGAGTGAGGTGGGACTAATCTTGCTGTGCCTTCTGAAATACAAGGTCAGTAAGGGTTGCTTTAAAGGCATGGTAGGGGATCCTGGAAAAACGGTTTGAGCACACTACATTTTAAAAAATACACACACCAGAACACAGGACTGTGTGCACCGATGGTTGTTGGCAAACATAACCGAGAACAGCCGAGTGGCTAGCTTATTAGCTTCCCAGTAAACAGCAGAGGAACGACTTCCTCATCTCCAACTTCTGTGGCATAAAACATCCTCACTGCAAACACCAACACCTCCATGACTTGATCCACATCCATTTTTTTCTTTTTAAGCGCAAACAGCGGCATAGATAAGAGCAGCGAGCAGCCATGTTCATCTGCACTGTGAGATGCTCAAGGTGAGTTGTGAGCACACGCACGTGGGGAGGGAGACAAACCTCCATGGTCCTGTGTGAAAAAGTAATTGCCCCTCTGTTAAAACATAAATTAACTGTGGTTTATCACATCTTTGGAAAGCTCAGTTCAATTTCAGTTTAATTACTGCTACAATTACTGCCACTTCTCAATCAAAAAATCACTTAAATAGGACCTGCCTGACAAAGTTAAGTGGACCAAAGGATCCTCAAAAGCTAGACATCATGTTGCGATCCACAGAAATTCAGGAACAAATGAAAAACAAAGTAATTGAGATCTATCAGTCTAGAAAAAGGTTCCAAAACCATATCTAAAGCTTTGGGACTCCAGAGAACCACAGTGAGAACCATTATCCACAAATGGTGAAAACATGAAACAGTGGTGAACCTTCCCAGGAGTGGTCGACTGACCAAAATGACCCCAAGAGCACAGCGACGACTCATCCAAGAGGTCACAAAAGACCCCAGAACAACATCCAAAGAACTGCAGGCCTCACTTGCCTCAATTAAGGTCAGTGTTCATGACTCCACCATCAGAAAGAGACTGGGGGGCAAAAATGGCTGCATGGCAGAGTTCCAAGACCAAAACCGCTGCTGAGCAAAAAGAACAAAAAGGTTCGTCTCAGTTTAGCCAGAAAGCATCTTGATGATCCCCAAGACTTTTGGGAAAATACTCTGTGGACTGACGAGACAAAAGTGGAACTTTTTGGAAGGTGTAGGTCCCATTACATCTGGCGTAAAAGTAACACGGCATTTCAGAAAAGGAACATCATAGCAACAGTAAAATATGGTGGTGGTAGTGTGATGGTCTGGGGCTGTTTTGCTGCTTCAGGACCTGGAAGACTTGCTGTGGTAAATGGAACCATGAATTCTGCTGTCTACCAAAAAATCCTGAAGGAGAACGTCCGGCCATCTGCTGGTGACCTCAAGCTGAAGCGCACTTGGGTTCTGCAGCAGAACAATGATCCAGAACACACCAGCAAGTCCACCTCTGAATGGCTTAAGAACAACAAAATGAAGACTTTGGAGTGGCCTAGTCAAAGTCCCCACCTGAATCCCATTGAGATGCTGTGGCATGACCTTAAAAAGGCGGTTCATACTGGAAAAGCCTCCAATGTGGCTGAATTACAACAATTCTGCAAAGATGAGTGGAACAAAATTCCTCCAAAGCGCTGTAGAAGACTCACTGCCAGTTATCACAAACGCTTGATTACAGTTGTTGCTACTAAGGGTGGAACAACCAGTTATTAGGTTTAGGGGTTAATCACTTTTTCACACAGGGGCATTTAAGTTTGGATCCACCCCCCCACCCCACTAATAAAAATCTTCATTTAAAAACTGCGTTTTCTGTTTACTTGTGTTATCTTTGTCTCACATTTAAATTTGTTTGATTTGAAACATTTAAGTGTGACTAGCATGCAAAAAACTAAGAAATCAGGAAGGGGACAAACACTTTTTCACACAACTGTAGTAAAAAATGCTCCTGGAAAATATCATCCACCCAGCCTTTAAACAATACCAAAAGCCAAATATATGACAAAATAGACAAGTGACAACCTTTGAAAGAGTTGAAGTTTTTTTTTTTTTTTTTTTCAAACCAATTTGATGAGAAATAATGAGATTTGCGTTTTATATTCCAGTGTGGCTTGTCATTAAAATCACTTTCTGGAGATTAATAATAGCTTACATGAATGCTCCGATGTAAATATAATATGTCAGAATAACTTAGAGATCTCCGGATAACATACCAATGAGTTATCATGACCTTAGATGACTGTCCAACGTTGTAAGTACAAATATTCATGCTGCCGCCCATGTTGGTAGATACGAGGTAATCAGGACTACTTCCCTAAGCTATGGCGGCGCTGCAAGATGGCGCAACAGACAAAGCACTCGTTGGATTAGCCTGTATTTTTATTATTTAAAGGGATACAACACCCACAGAATGATGTGCCTTCATTTTCTACTCACCCTCATACTGAGCAAGACTCTGGAGCACTTTTGTAATATCTCTTGTTTTTTTTTTTTTTCTCTTTTTACTTGTCCTGTCCAGCATCGAAGCAAGCAGAATGGAAATCTGATTGCTTTATTCTGTTGAACAGTTTTGCTTTACCAAGCGGAGCTTTATGAACATAAGGCTCCACTTGATATCATGTTTATTCATTTTATTTCTTTATTTAAACATTTGTCTATTACACCATTCCATTTTATACTGCTGGGCCTGACAAGGGAGAAATGAAAGTTAACAGAGGTAATGATAGAAAGTGAAACAGAGAGAAAGGAGTAAGGAAGAGGAAGAGAGAGAGGAGAGAAAACATGAATCCACTTACACAGTTCACTGGTACATCTGTACAGCGATCCCTAAACAACCAAGGTCTCTGTTGGAAAACAAAACAAGCAATCCCCTACAGGAGGACCTGCAGGTGGCTTAAATATCCTCAGATCATACAAACACACACAAACACACGCAGAACTACGCAGAGAAGAGATACAACCTAGTCAGCGCAATGGGAAGTAGAGAAGAGGTACAACCTAGTCATCGCAATGGGAAGTAGAGAAGAGGTACAACCTAGTCATCGCAATGGGAAGTAGAGAAGAGGTACAACCTAGTCATCGCAATGGGAAGCAGTGTCACAGCATCAACATGCATAATAAAGGGTCTCCGTGGTGATACAGTCATGCAGATGCAGCCTCGTCTCTGCAAGGAGGAGGAAGCCCGCAAGGCTCACGACCCAGGCCCCCAGCAGCCACCCAGAGGCCCAGATCCCAGCTACCCCCCCCCCCAAAGAGCGGACATGCATCCCCCGAAGGGCGGCAAAAGGCGGCCCCAGCCGGAGCCCCCCGCGGTCTGGGGGCCCAGGCCCCAGCGGACCAAGACCAGCAGCTGCCGACCCCACCGGGCGCCGGGCGTCCCCCGGAGCGGAGACAGCGCCGGGCCCAGGGCCCAAGCACCCAGGAGCAGCCACCCCCCCCCCCCCCCCCCGGACCCGGGCGGCCCAACTGAAACCCAGGAGGACCGGACCCCCCAGACGACGCCCCCCCAGGGCAGGCCAGCCCCCACCCCCACGTCCCTGCCCCACACACCTGACACCAGGGCGCCACCACCTCTACCACCCCCTACCCCGCCACCACGCTCACACACACACTCCCCACACACCTACCCCAACACTAGGGCTGAAAGATATACCGTCACCGCATCCACATCAAGACACGGGCACCCAAGACATCAACACCGCAAGAGCAACCACACACAAGATACAGATCCCCCCTGCGCCCGCCCCGCATACAAAGCCCCAGAAGCCACAAACAAAACCGCACCCCCCACCAAAGCGCCCGGCCCCCAATCAACCCGCAGCCACACCGCACCACACCGATACGAGATGCCCGGCACGAACACCGAGATACGAACCTCCGCCCACACCGCCCAGCCCTACCCAACACCTCCATGTATCCCCCCCACACACACATACACCCACCCACTCCACTCTCCGACCTTACATACCCACACTCACTCCTCCCTCCACCCCCAACACTCTCCTCCCTCTACCGTCCACACCTACCCCCACCTCCTCATACCCTCTAACACACACATGCACTCCCCCCACATAACTGCACCAACCCCTCCCTACCCCCCCACACATACGCCCCCACCTCCCTATACCCCCAATGCCCCATACAGTCCCCCCCTTACAAGTCCAGCCCCGCCCATCCCTTTGACCTATCACACTCCTGCCCTTCCTTCCTTCAGCCCCTCATGACCATCCCTACTAGACACTCACGAGCATGCCACTCCTTCCTCCATCCCCCCTTTCCTCCAACCACTTACCCACATCTCCTCCCTCTTCCAGCCCAAGTTCCTCCCTCCCACATTTCCTCTTTCACACTCTCATTCATTATTCTCACATACCCACCTCTCTCTTGCCCATGCCCTCGTGCCTCCTGAGTGGTAGCTCGGGCCGGGGAAGGAGCCGTGAGCTCCAAGCCCCCAACAAGTTCCCCCCACCACCACCCCCCCATCCCCCACCCCCGGACGCAGCAGGCCAGGCATCCCCCAGGCCAGCAGATCCCCCGCAAAGCAGCGAGCCTTAACCACTGGCGCGTGAAGCAGCCACTGCCCCCCTCCCCCCAGTAGCGCCCGGGAGACCGGGGTATGAAAGGACCCTGTCCCCCCCCCCCCACCCCCGCTCATGACTGTGTGTGTAAGATGTGTGTTGTTTGCAGTTAAAACTGAGGGGCAGTGCCAAGTCATGCCGGGAGTGGGGTCGCGTAGGGGGCATGACCCCCCAACCGGCCCCTCCTCCTTCCAAACACTATATGGCCCGCCCCTCAGAAGTGGTCGTGAGCTGTTGTTATTTTATGTGTTTAGGTGTCTAAGTGTGGTTAAAACTGGGGAGCAGGCTGTCTCTAGACGTGGCAAGCAAAGGCACTTTGGTGCCCTCCCTCACCACGCCCGCTTGACACGCACCCTCCCCAAAACCCTACGTGTGTGTGTGTGAGGTAGAGCAGGGGGGGGGGGGGGGGAGAGGCCTTGGGAAAGGAGACCAGGGGGGTATGAATTCCCCCCCTGGAAGAAGAGCCGTTACCGGCATTAGGTACCCCTGCCTCCCGGGATCCCCCCAGGGCAGAAGGGGGCAGGCACGGCCGCCCCCACGGCCCGGCGACCGGCGTTCACCACAGAGGGGCCAGCCTCGACCCCTGGGGGCGCTCGACCACCCCAGGCCAGGGAGGGGGGAAAAGGGACAGGAGCGGAAAGGGTCGGCGGAGGGGCCAGAGTCACCGGCCCTAACATCCCCAGGCCTCGCAAACCCCCCAAGAGGCACGCAGAGCTGCTATTTTTTTTTTCCCCTCCCCTTTCCTCCCCCACTCTATTGTATCACCCCTAAACCCTACTTCAAACAACCAACGACTTTACCCCCGTCAACACTCCCCCATCCCATCCTCCTCCCACCCCTCCTGTATAGCCAGTTAGTCCCCGCACATCCGCCCCCCCAGTGTCCATGCCCCCCCTCCAAACCCAAGCCTGCACCCCCACCCAGGCCGCGACACGCACAATCCCCCAACCCCGCCAGAGCCACCACCCACCCACCCACCCACACACACACACCCCCCACTCACCCAGCGCCCCGCATCCGATCCCCCCACAGAACCATCCCCGCTCCCCACCCAAGCCCCCCCAACCCGACACACACAAACCTCACCAATGCGCCACCACCCCCACACCCAAACACCCATCATCCATGCACCCCCACCCACCCATCCATCTCCACACCCCCACAGGCAACCACACACACACACAACCGCATTCACGCCCCCCCCTCCAGTCACACACCCACCCACCCACACCAAGGACGGGGACCACGGGGCCACCAGCCCCCCCACGCCACAAGTCCACCGCCCCCAGCCCCCGGACCACGCGAGACCAACCCGCACGGGACCACCGGCGCAGGCCAGCCCCAACAGACACAGCAGCCGGGCGGGACAGGCACCCGGCGTGGAAAAGACCCGGCCACCCCGCAACCCCCCACCTCCACACACTAGAGCTGAACGATATGGACAAAACCCCACACCCCGACAGCACGCCAGACACCCCAACATCGATACGACACGACACGACTACGGGTCCGCCGAAAACCAAGCACCCCGGCGGAAAGCGCAGCCCCGTCCGCGACCCCCAGAGCCCCACACGCAGGACAAGCACAGGGGAAATCCACACCCCCCACATAGCCGCTCCCGCGACACCAACATCCCGAATGCCCACATCCCGACACAGACACGACAACGATACACCCCCCAGCCCCACCACACACACACCCCCACCAGCACACACACCCGCACGCACACAGCAGAGGCGCCCCGGCCCCCGGCGCAGTGACTAGACGTCCCCAGGTTGTGAGGACCGGCCAAAACCAGAGGAGACCCGCCAAGCCGGGTCCCCCGGCCCCGGAAGCAGGGGCCACCCCGGAGCACCGGGGCCCAGGACCCCCGCCCCCCCCGCCCCTGGGACAACCCCGGCCACCCGGCGCCAGCCGACAGCCACCGGCCAGGGCCCCACCAGCGACCCGCCCACCGCCGCAGAGCAGCCCCAACCGCTGGCCCCCATGCCCCCCATCGGGCTGGATACAGCCCCGCCCCAGCGGCGAGGCAGCCCAGACCCCCCCCCCCCCCCCCCCCAAGTCAACCGCCAGGGATCCATAGCCATCAAGCACTCGCCAGCACAACCCAACCCCCACATCGCCGAGGCCGCTCTCCTACACCAACGTTAAGTGATGGAGCTAATCACAGGGGACCAGAGGGAGTGGAATTCATCTAACTGGTTCTTAGAGGAGGCAGACATCGTCTCAATACTGATATGGTCTACTAAGAAACTCCTAAACTGGCTAATGCTCAGATTATTTTTGGATTTCCAGTTTACCAAGATAGTTTTCTTTGCAATACATAATATCATGATATTATGTATTGCATAATATTCATAATATCATAGTATCATATGTGCATAGTTGGTTACCGTGTTGATCTCATCCAAGTCCCCCAGTAAACACATTGTGGGGCTTGCAGGAAAGTTACACCTGAGCCACGTTGACATGTCATCACACACCTGAAGCCAAAACCTCTGGACAGGTGGACAAGACCACAAGGCGTGAAGATAATTGTCTGTTGTATTTTCATTGCAGTGCAAACAAATATTTGAAGGTGACAGACCCATCTTGAACATCCTCTGTCCTGTGTAATGTACTCTGTGTAAAACCTTGAATTGTATCAACTGCATATTTGAGTTTTTAGTCATTAGGAACGTGTTTAAACATATCTGTGTCCATGTGTTTTGGTTAAGGGTTCTGGACAAGTCAGCCTCCCACTTCGAAGTTGGAAGGGAAATTGAATCATCCAGTTTTAATAATAATCTATATATTTTCGACAGTAGTTTGGGGATAGAGAGATTCAGGAATTCTGCTACCCTGACCGGAGTCTGCAGGATCAGTTGGTTAGAGGTATATTTTTTGCTTAATATAGATTTAAGTTGATGGTATTCTAAGAATTTAGTACTACCGATCCCGTATTGTAAGGTAAGTGTATTAAATGACAGGAATTTTCCATTTTCAATGATATGTTGTAATTGTTTTACTCCTTTATCCTTCCAATGCACAAAATTAATCATTTTCTTGTTTTGTAAAATATCCAGGTTATTCCAGATGGGTGTGAGTTTACATGGAATAATAGAAGACTCGGTTAATTTCAGGAATTCCCACCATGCTTTCAGAGTAGAGCAGATGTTGATACTTTTAAAGCATTTATGAGATCTGACTGCTGAACTGATGAACGGCAAATCAGAGACATCCAGATCTTCACATAATGCTTGTTCTATGTCTAGCCACGGTTCATCTAGATGGGTAGGTTTCAGCCATTTGGAAATAAATTGTAGCTTATTTGCTAGGAAATAATAATTGAAATTGGGTGAGTCTAACCCTCCCCGGTCTTTTACCTGTTGTAAGGTTTTTAAACTGATACGTGATGGCTTGTTTTTCCAAAGAAATTTGGAAATGTGAGAGTCCAGTGACTTAAGCCAACTGGAGGAAGGTTTGGTGGGTATCATTGAGAACAAGTAGTTAATTTTCGGTAGAACCATCATTTTGATGGTAGCAACTCTCCCCATGAGTGATATGGGTAAGTGCTTCCATCGCGTGAGATCTTCCTCTATTGACTTTAATAGCTGGACATAATTTAACTTTATTAACTCTGAAAGTTGTGGAGAAATATTTATTCCTAAATATCTGATATTACCAGACTGTATTGTGGTGTTAGGAATGTTTTGTAAAGTACAATTAACAGATAAAGCTGTAGTCTTGGTCCAGTTAATAGAGTACTCAGATATCATTGAAAATTTATTGATCAATGTGATTGTCTGGGAGAGAGATGTTGATGAGTTCTGGAGGAAAAGCAGTACGTCGTCTGCATAAAGACTTACTTTATGTTCTAGATTTTTGCCGGGGATCCCTTTAATATCTCTGTCCTGTCTTATAGCGGCTGCTAGTGGTTCAATGAAAATGGCAAAAAGTGAAGGGGAGAGCGGGCAGCCCTGCCTGGTGCCTCGCTATAAACAGAAACTTGGAGAGGTTTGGTCATTGGTCCTCACACATGCATTAGGGTTGTTATAAAGTATTTTTATCCAGTCTATGAAATAAGGACCAAAACCAAATTTATTTAATGTTGCAAACAGGAATTTCCAGTTAACACGATCGAAGGCTTTTTCTGCATCTAACGAGATGATAGTAGATTCCAGATTATGAATGGTAGCATAGTCTATTAGATTAATCAGCCTGCGTGTGTTAGTAGAAGAATGTCGACCTTTAATAAAACCAGTTTGATCAGGATGTATTATCAGAGGAGTTATTTTTTCTATCCTTTTAGCGAGTGCTTTGCTGATTATCTTAAGATCTACATTTATTAATGAGATTGGCCGATAACTAGCTGGAAGTGTCGGGTCTTTACCTGGTTTTAATAATACGGTGATATTTGCTGAATTCATATTTGGTGGTATTTTCTGTTTCACTTTTATTTCTAGTATCATTTTATAAAAAGTGGGAGCCAGAATTGTCCAGAACTCTTTGTAAAATTCGACCGGATATCCATCTGGGCCTGGGGCTTTATTATTGGGCATATGTTGCAGAGCGTCATGTAATTCACTTATTGAGAGGGGTGAATCTAAAACCGTAATATTTTCCTGTTGTAGTTTTGGAAGAATGATACTATTAAGAAATTGATTAATATCATCATCTGTGGGGTTTATTTGTGATTTATATAGTGTTCTGTAGAAGTTTCTAAAAATGTTATTTATCTGGTCAGGATCATGGCTGATACTTCCTTCTGAGTCTTTAACAGAGGAGATTGTTGCTTTTTCCTTATTTATTTTTAACTGATTAGCTAGAAGCTTGCCAGACTTGTTACCATGGTCGAAGTTTTCTAAACGAAGTCTTTGAACTAAGAATTGTGTTTTTTGGTCTATTATTTTGTTTAACTCGAGCTTGAATTTCCTTATATCATTCAGCATGTGTTCCTCCGGGGAGACCTGGTAGGCGTCTTCTAGTGATTTAATTCTAACTTCTAATTCTGAGATTCTTGCAGCTTCCCTTTTTTTTTATGGGAAGAGAAGGAAATTATTTTCCCTCGCATTACTGCTTTACCTGCTTCCCAAAGGACACATGCTGGAGTTTCTGGTACATCGTTGTTCTCTAGATAAATGGACCATTCTCTTTTAAAATAGCTGATAAACTCAGGATCTTTCAGTAAGAGATCTCCGGATAACATACCAATGAGTTATCATGACCTTAGATGACTGTCCAACGTTGTAAGTACAAATATTCATGCTGCCGCCCATGTTGGTAGATACGAGGTAATCAGGACTACTTCCCTAAGCTATGGCGGCGCTGCAAGATGGCGCAACAGACAAAGCACTCGTTGGATTAGCCTGTATTTTTATTATTTAAAGGGATACAACACCCACAGAATGATGTGCCTTCATTTTCTACTCACCCTCATACTGAGCAAGACTCTGGAGCACTTTTGTAATATCTCAAATGCAGCCGGAGATCGGACAGGTTTTCATTATCCGCTGACATTCATATAATGGAGGTGACCGTCGCCCGAAACAAAAAGGTCCATAAAAGTCCACAAAAACTTGGCAATATTCCTCCATAATGCTCGTCCAATGTAATCCAAATGTCCTGAGTGTGTAGCATCCATAATTTACTCCAAACGACATCATTTAGTATATTTTTATAGCCTAAACCGTAGAACATTGTACATCCGTGTCCATGCGAGTTCACGACACTACGGAAGCTGCGGCAGACCAAGCCAGACGAGATTGTGCATTCTTTCTTTCTTTGTTTTAAATCAATAGCCAAGCCTTCATGTGTTTGTCTGCAAGTCGGTCGGTCTTAGCACAATATAAAAAGCAAATTTCTTCTTCTATGCTTGTATAATCGGCAGAGTAGGCACTGAACGCGTGCTCTCGTCTGGTTTGGAGGAATGGAGGAATATTGCCAAGTTCTTGTGGACTTTTATGGACCCTTTTGTTTTGAGCGCTCGTCACCTCCATTATACGAATGTCGGTGGTTTAATGAAAACCCCCTCCGGCTGCATTTGAGATGTTAAAAGAAGTGCTCCAGAGTCTTGCTCAGCATGAGGGTGAGGAGAAGATGAAGGCAAATCATTCTGTGGGTGTTGTATCCATTTAACTTGTGTGTCTGTCTGTTTTTTTCATTCACTCTCTTTCTCTTTGTCTGTCCGGAAGTGATTCTTCACTGTCTTTCAATGACTAAACATGCGTGCATCTTTGTAAAATGGCTGCTATGTTACTGCCAAGGAGCTGTCACATCAGCTGCCTTGACAACTTCAATGCACCACATAATACAACAGCAACAGACAGAACAAATGAACGCTACATACACATCAGTTGTATTTAAGAACCCGATATGGTCTGCTACAGGAAAACAGCTGGTCTTCACGATAAAGGATGTGAGACAGGTCTGAAAAAACTGACTGCTCATGGATGGACTGGAGGGAATGGCGTCCAGTCCTCCCATCACAGCCCTGGGGTACACCTGTACTGGTTAATCTCGTGTTAGTAATCCTGACATTTAAGCTCTGAAAGCATTTAACAAAAACCGGGACTGAGGTCATTTGAGTTAGTTTCCTTCAAAGTTAAACTGAAAACCCATCTCTGAACGAAGCCTCCATCTTCCAGTCCGGTTCAATCTACGTCACCTGATTTCATGCGCCTCCCATAGCCAGCTCTCTGGAAAGTAGCTGCGCACCATAGTTGGAACCTGGTCGAAGTTGACACCCAAGTCTGTGCACGCAAACACAAAGCAGCTGTTCAGGTCAGATCGCTAACATGAAAACACGCTGACGTTGGCAGCACGACTCACCGTGGCGTGCCAGCACCAGGTTGTCGTCCTTTTCCAGACTTTTCACGAAGAAATCACAGCACTCCTTGATGACCTCCCTGCAGGGGAGGGGCAGCTTGTAGTGCAGGTCGGCGTACTGTTGGCAGGTCAGGCCCTTCGGGATGTAACTCAGCCCCCGCTGGCAGCATGTCTTCCTGGGTCCATAACTATTAGCTGGACAGACATACAGGTCATTATCACATCAAAAATGCACTTTAAACTTTAGTGTCCTGGTTTCTGGTTACATCATTAAAATGAATCCCAACATAAGAATAAAAGATAATGAACTCAGAATGATCCTTGGTGCATACTACAACCATGAACACTGACTTCGTGGTCACAGTGTCGTTATTACGTCACCTGCAGATCTAACACATAGTCACGAGTCCATCATCACATGTTGGTTATCCAAGGCCGCAGATGGATATGTTTACTATGGATGTCAGCAGACGTGCCACGAGGGTTTTGAGGATAATTTCAGTCACATTGTGGTCATTTGGTTTGACTTTGACATAATCTACCTGCCTTTGTGTTCTGTGTTTTTCTCTGTGACAGCCTGTATGAAACCCTTTTGGTGCCAAAAACAAAATTAAAAAGCTTGTTGGAAATCAGTTCTCTCTCCTTGTAAAATGTGCATTTGATTTATAAATCATGTTCATGAACTGATAAGAGATGGAGGTCACTTCTCACATCTCTACTTGTTTCTACAGCCCAGCTTTACTTCGGATTATCAGAATATCAGCACAATCTGGACTGCAGTTTCTAGACTGAATAACTATCTCTTTGTCATTTATGAGTTACTTCAATGGACTTGGTAGACTTTCCTTCTCATCCAGTCAACACATCTCACAGGAACAATATTCCTAAATTGAATAATTTTTTAAAAACTAATTTGTTTGATTTATCTATACTTTCATATACATTTTTATTTAATTATATCTTATGAGACCCTGCGTGCACATACAAGGACCTTACATTTTTACTTCTCTCCACCATATGCCTCATTTCACATAACTTAGACCTGTTGTCCTTAACTCACTGGCTGCCATTCACATCAAATCAAATCAAATCAAATCAAATCAAATCAAATCAAATCAAATCAAATCAAATCAAATCAAATCAAACATGCAAACACATTAATTCAAATCTGAACTTTAACTGCCAATCACGTGTTCACATGTTAATTATGGGTTTTAATCGGGGGAGCTGTTTTAATCTCTGGCGGAGCTTGTTCAAAGAAAACCAAGTGCTGATCGTCTTTATTTCTGTAGTTTTCACCCCATCCAGTAGATGGCGATGTCAGACAAGCTTAAAAAAAGCCTACCAGAAGGCAGTGTGCTTCCATGGTGCCTTTACTGTTAGTGGTTGTTCGCCCAAGAAGTGTGCTGGATTCTGTTGCGAGGGGGAGAGAACATGGCGACCGGTCGTAATCGAAGCAGTTTAGGAGGTGGATGACGGAGGAAAATTTGTGGAAAAAGTGAGCCGGGCAGATAATATCCAACCCTTTTACTGAGGAGGGAAATCTGGCTAATGGGCAACTCAATTAACTTCTGTTAGCATTAGCATTAGCATCAACAACCTCCTGCAACTAGAATAACAGGGGAAATATGTTGAAACGGTCTCCAGTGATATAAACAGTACCCTGGCTAACTCAAAAATTAGACCCAATGCCAAAAATTCCCAACTACCCCTTTAAAACTATAACATATGTTTGAAAAACACACACACACAGAAAAACATGAGGCTTCTTCAACAAATATGTTAGTGTTAGTGTTGTATGACTCATCTTTTAACATTTTTGAAAGCATATGAACACGTACATGGTTCAGAAGGTGTCCTAAATTAGTTCTCACTGAAGGCTAAATAATGTCCATGTTGTCAAATTGAGAGCCAACTTGTCTTTTGGGGGTGTTAGAATGATTGCCAGGGATACCACTGAAACAGACAGAGATTATTTTTTTCAACCACAATTCAAAATCAATATTCTATTTTATTCTATTATAATTTAGTTAATCTTTATCAATTATTACTCTATCTTAGTTTTTGTTATTTGAATAATTGTGAACTTAGCCTTGTCTTTGATAGGAGGAGATTTAGACATCTGAGCACAACTGTGTTTCAGCAGGCTCTGCATGGATCTTCTATTTAGGATTGATTTTAGAACGACTTCGGGAGCAGAGTAACCGCTCACATGTACCAATATGAATGACCCACAGTGACAATTTAAATCAATTTATTATGCACAGCAGCTCAGGAAACATCACATCATTAAATAGGAAATAATCTTTTATGTGTTTACGTAAACACAATCAATTAATTGTTAATATGATAATATTGTAATATTAACTGATTATATATTCATTTATTTCCAATTAATATTAACTACTGACATATATAATAAATAATGTATTATATTTTTTATTTACCACATATTATTTCCAATACTGCTTAAATAATGACACATTTAAAAAGTTAAGCTCAGTAGATTAATGACACTTTTAATCAATTATTCAACCCTATTTCTATGTATTTCTTTATGGCACTTTCCTGCCTCCGTAGAGGCTGCCACATCTTTCTTTTTTCATCTTTCACCACAGTCTTTCTTCGATCCATGTACTAACCTGAGACTACAGTTTACAAATCTCATTTGCAAATTTTTCATTTCTTTATTTTTTTTGTCCCAGTTGGCATCACTGGGGCTCCGTAGTGTTTCCGTACTGTGGGTCTGCATAGACTATGCTGAAACTAGTTGAACATGCACACCTCTTAAAGGAATAGTACACCCACAGAATGGTATGTGTTCATTTTCTACTACTGCTGAGGAAGACTCTGGAGCTCTTTTTTAATATCTCAAAAGCAGCCGGAGATCGGACAGGTTTTCATTTTCCCCCAAATTTCATATAATGGAGTTCACAAAAACTTGTCAATATTCCTCCATACTGCTCGCCCAAAGTGATCCAAGTGTCCAGAGTGGGTAGCATCCATAATTTACTCGAAACAACATCATTTCGTATATATTTTCATAGCCTAAACAGTAGAACATTGCAGTTTGTATTTTCACGTTTGTGCGAGTTCACGACACTACAGAAGCTGCAACATTCAGCACCTATTCTGCCGATAATGCAAGCGTAGAAGAAGAAATTCGCTGTTTACATTGCGCTTGGAGTGAACGAGCCAAACACAAGAGGGGTTGGCTATTGATTTAAAACAAAGAAAGACAAAAAAAGAGAACGTGCAATCTTGTCTGCTGTAGTGTCGTGTGCAGCTACAGCAGATGTTCTACTGTTTAGGCTCTAAAAATCTACTAAATGATGTTGTTTTGAGTAAATTATGGACGCTACCCACTCAGGACACTTGGATCACATTGGACGAGCAGTATGGAGGAATATTGACAAGTTTTTGTGGACTTTTATGGACTTTTTGTTCAGTCGCCGGGGAACTCCATTATATGAAAATTAGGGGAAAAACGAAAACCTGTCCGGTCTGCATTTGAGATATTAAAAAGTGCTCCAGAGTCTTGCTCAGCAGGAGGCTGAGTAGAAAATGAACGCACATCATTCTGTGGGTGAACTATTCCTTTAACAGCAGGATGATGGTCAGCAGGTGGAAACTTACCTTTATCTCTCTTCTCCTCCTCCGTCAGGTCTCGCTTTGCACGAACCCGCGCCGTACATGACTCAACTGTACACACACGCACATTCATTAAACCAACAACACACAGCAGTAATTTCATGCAGCATAAAAACATCTGTGCGTTATCCTCAACAGATTAACAGACATACTGCTGCTCAATGGGGCGGCATTGGCGTTGGTCATGAAGGTTAGGCCTGCCATTCGGAAGACGTCTGAGTTATTTCTGCCACCGCCTCCTCCGCAACCCATGTCAGATTGCTCAATGTGATGCAGGACCTGCAGGCCACCATACATCCTGTCACACAGCTGCACATGACTGGCATGAACACAACTCACAGTCAGGATGGGCATACTCATACTCTGGAGTCGATTCTTTGATATATCATAGATATCTTTGGCATTGAAACTTTCTAAAATATCCCTATGCTGATACATGCAATCTGCTTTTATTTATGCAAGTTTCAGATATAAAACTACATGCAAAACCCATTCAGTGTGTTCCTTTCTTCCATGTCACATGATCATGGTAGCCTATCAGATGTCATGGTGATGATGATGCTACTGTAAGTGATGAAGATTATGCATTTTAACATTTTAATGCTGGTTCTTGAACACCATCTTCTTTTTTGAGAAAGCTGGCAGCAGGTTACACAACAGCACAGTAGTAACATAGTAATAACATGTTAATAGTGTGGCAACATGTTGGTAATACAGAACTAATAACTGGTCATACCCTGTACTCACGAAAATACTACCCAGGCCATATCCTGGGGGTAACACTGGGGACAATACTCTCAAACTGAAGGTAATATTACATAATGCAATAGCATAATAATAATAGAATTTAAGGTAATCCCCCGATAATCTTTTGTATTTATTTTGTGTTTAATTCATTGGATTTTACTATGCAGTATACTTTAAAAAAAAACAAACAAACTGTCATCTGTATATGTGCTTTGTATTCTCTATTTGTTTTTCTGTCCACATTTTCTTTTAACAACACAAAGTGGTTTGGCTGTACTAAATCAGGCATGAAGCTATTTTAGCGGATTATGTTATGTTGTACCAACCATAAGATAATTCTGTGTCACAAAACTTGCAATAATCTTGTATTTACTTCAATAGGCTTTTATTAAATCTTAAAAATCTTCTGTGTTTCGAGGACTGCAGGAGGAAATTATCTCAGAGCTACGAGTACAAAGCTTATTTTCCTCTGTGATTGATGCTGTTGTACATGGTCCCTGTTTAACAATCTAACTGAAGAAAAATAAACCTGAAACGTGTCATTGTCACTTCACAGCCCTGATTCGTGGTTATTACATAGACGCTGCCTCATTATTATTATGTTATTATAACACTTCCGTCACAATGTTACAGTTTTCAGTGCCAGGTCTCTTACTACAGTATAGCTTCAATTCTAAGCTGTTGTTACCACAATGTACCCTGTGTTATTACCAGGATGTAACCTGTTATTAAAGTAATTACAGAGTAATGGCAGTTATTTCTTCTGTATTACCAATATGTTACAACTGCATTATCATCTGTTGTGTAAAGTGCAAAAGTCAATTTTTAATCAATTTTAATTATTTCATTTGTTTTTAGTTTTTTTTCATTTGAAAAAAATCCAGTTAAAATTTTATGTATTCATTTTCCAAGTATTTATGTTCATGAGATGAATGCATAGTACAATTATGCATGACTTTACTTCAAAGGGCAAAAAGTATCAGTATTGAAATCAGTGAAAAAGTACACAAGATTTACATTCAATAATTATAATTGTATTGAAAGGAAAAACATTGAATAGTCCATTCATAATTCATCGTTTGAAGGCAAAGAGAAAAGAGTGTTGTCTGTGTTACCATGGAAATGGGATCTCTGTAGTTGGGCCGAAGGCTGAAAACACCAGAGTCTACGGCTGACAGAGCCACCACACCATCCTGGTTGACGTTGATGTTCATGTGGAGGTCTTCCTTTGGCTTGTAGGTCTTCCGCAAAGTAGAACTGGCCTGACACACACACACACACACACACACACACACTCTATTGTCTCTGTCTGTTCTTGGACTTTTCTCAATTATTGTCCTGAGTCTGTGTCTGTGTTAATGTTTAGGATAATTTCTGTTTACCATGGGCCTATTTGTAGTCAACTGTAGTGTTTTTTTCCCCCTTTTTGTTATACTACAATTGGGAAATGCAGTGACAGAGTGGTCATCCATCCGTGATTAGCCAGAGAGCAGTGGGCTGACACATCACCGTGAATAGTTGGTGTGGGTTAAGGGCTCCTAGTGCCACAGTGGAGCAACAGGATTGTGTGATCAATTGTTCAGGTCAGTGTAAATGTTTTTTAAAGCAAATGACCAGATAAGTGTGGCAAAAAATACAAAAATGTTTCTTTAAATATACACTTTCATGGGGTTAACTTTCAGTTATATAGTAAAGTATAGTATAGGGTGCATTTTGGGCAAATTCAATTAGTGTTCAGCTCATTGGCATATTCAGATTTTTTTTCAAAGAAACTTGTATAACAAACTTTCCATGGATACTTTCAGTGTGTAAAGTTTCATTGTGATAGGGGCGAAGGAAAAATTGAACCCTGTTGGGGTTTTTAGTTGTCTGCTGTTATGGCTAGACAACTTCAACTGATGGAAATTAAATCTATTTGTCTAACCAGGATTTCTTAGGACTTTTGGTATGTTGTTCTGGACACCTCATAGAAATAATCTATGGTGAAAAACATACAATTACTATTTGTTCCCTTTTTGGGTCCAAAATCAGTTTGCCTGGACAACACTAGAGGGAGCAGTTTGAGAGCTACCGTACTGGTTTGAAGTTTTTTGAAGACACTTTTCCACTGGACTTGTTCAAACTTTTTAATGGTTGTATATGGGCATAGAGCTTAAATGGGCCTTTAGACAAGCTATCTGCGCTTTCTTTCAGTAGTCTTCAGGAACAGAAAATACTTGTCTGCCTTTTGTTCTTTTCTCAGTCCAGATGCTTCTTCAGGATTGTTCAGGTCCAGTTCAAGAAGCAGGAAACACTGAAAAACTTTCAGAGTTGGAGATCTATTGTTTAGTACCACTCTGGTACCACTCTGGACCAGGTGAAAGGACCACCTGGTCCTGTCACCTGGTCCAGTCCTTAGCTCTGTAGAGAACTGAGGATGCCACTGGCTGAAGCGTACAGGATGGATGGCATACCTCGGTGTTTAGTTGCACATTGAGTCCGTTGACACACTTGGCCTTGACATCCATCCAGACAGAGTCGGCTACAAGCTCGGGGGTCCCCTCTCCATGCAGGATGTAGTAAACAAGCAGCCTGATGGATGGCACCATGGAGGGCGTCACCAGGAAGTTGATATTCTGTGTGTTGTCGATACTGTCCACATACGGCTGGCTGCGATAATACACCACCTTCCCTTTAGAGATCACCTGGAGGAGCACAGCGATGATGTCATCAGTCACTATGGAAGCAGGACAAACAGATGATGCGCATCAGGTTCTCACCAGGTAGTTGATGGTGCTGATCCGTAGGAAGGAGGGTGACGAGGTGTACACCTGGAGGCTGCTGTACTGGCCCACCACCAGGCTACGGCCAAACATCGGCGTGTTGATGTAGAGGTAGCGCCCGTTCGGGGAATGGTATGCGTCCGCCTTCAGCTCCAGGCTGGCCTGACTTTTCTTTGGGAGGCTGGGTTCGGCCGTCTCGAACTGTTAACAACAACCAGACAGTTTAAGGAAAAGAGTGAAACCTGTGAGGATAGCAATGACGTCTGTGACAGAGCATTTACGGTGACTTCAGACTCAACTCAGTCTTTTCAATTTAATGATTTCTGTTTGATCTGCTGTCATTTCCCCAGACGTCACCATGGCAGAGAGAGATGTTCATTTATGCAGGCTGGGGCACCGAAAAGAGGGGAAAAGGAGAAGGATTCCAGGGGCACATGACTGACCGAGGCCATAGGGGCCCTTAGTAGGGAAAAACAATATGATGCTCAATAATAAACTGTAAATCACACAAACATTATGTACAAAGCATTTTTATCATTAAATTTCTTTGTTTTGGAGGCAAAGATTGAGACAAAATACTTAAATAAATAGAGGTAAATTTGTCTTGTACTTATTCTCTTTTGGCTGATCCGAAAATTGATCTGATCACTCAAAAACCGTAAACTAATCCGAACTGTGAGTTCATTGATTGGTTGCACCTTTACCGACAACATGCAGGGAACATGAAATCTGCTGATAAAACTGGCACCAACAACTAAAACATGGTACTCTGAGTGAACACAGAGCCAGTCTGAAACATTAAATGTGCCGTGACCTTTGAACATTGTAGTTTCTGCATTAATCAGGTATCAGGTTCAGGTATTTTTCAGTAATACGGTGAAAATGAGAGGAAATGTGAAAATTTGCTTACATGTTGATTTCGGTGTGTACCTGTAAATTTTCTGCTAGTGCTCCTAAAAACTGAAATTAGGGGCCCCCTGTGCTCAGTCTGGAGCCCTGCATACTCCCCTCCCCTCTCAGACCCCACTGCCACACCTGATCCAACACCCCCTCCCACATCTCCCTCAAACTCAGCACTCCCTCCTCCCACACTCCCTCCCACACCCCTCCAACACCCCACTCCCCCTCTCAAACCTGATCTCACACCCCTCCAACAACCCACACCCCCTCCCACACTCCACTCCCACATCCCCTTCCACCCCCCAACCTTGATCTAAGACCCAACACCTAATCCAACACCCCACACACCCTCCAACACCCCCTCCCACACCTCCCTCCAACACCGCACTCCTCCCACACCCCCTCCCACACCTGATCCCACACCCCACATCCCAATCCCACCCCTCCTCCAACACTCCACTCCCCCTCTCAAACCCAGACCTGCCAGCATGTACGCATTTTGCGTAACAGGTACGCAGTTTGACCTCTAAATACGCTGGTACGGCTTTCCTCTCAAAACTACGGAAAAAGCTGCTGATACGTGAATTCTGTAGGAAATATGCGTATCTTGTATTCACAACTAATCGTAGGATGGAGCAGCATCGTGAAGCGTTAGTAACCAATCACTGTAGAGAGCTAGAGAAGAGAGTCTCTACGAACCAATAGTGTTTCATCTTTGCTGCCCCTCGCTTCCCCCTCCAAGGCTCTGCCCCCACTCACTGCTGTCCGTTTAAATCTGAGGCGCCACACAGCGCGTTAGGTTTAGCCAGCCTGGAGACTAATGATGGAGAAGGTAAGCTGTGTGTGACCCGCTTTACTTTCAAATGGTGTAAAATATTACGTTCACTTCCAAAACATTTCAAGACTAAGTAAAACGTATGAAAGATTTGCCGATATTGCCCCATATCCGACCTCCGCAGCGAGTCGACTCGTCCCCGCGGTGAAGTCCGTCCAGGAGATAGCCGTGTAGCCGGGGTAGCGACGCACACGGGCCCGCTGAGAATCACCAGCTGAAACTGCTAAATGCTGCGAACTTTTCAATAGCAACACAGTCAGCAGCAGCACAATGTTGTCATTGTTAGCGGCATCCAGCAAATGAGCGGGGGCAACGTGATGATGATGATGGCGATGGTGGAGATGAACTGATGAAAGTCTCACAGCTGCAGAAGATGTGAAGGGAGGAAAGAGGAACTTGTTTTTAATGTTAGTGAATGTTCAGGCTGCTCCATTATTATCTACAGCTGCCTGATTCATGTTGCTCAGTATGAAATAAAATAATGATTGCAGAAGTTAAAACAGCTCAACTTTAAACATTTTATCTGTAAAATACCTCATACATCAGTAATAACTCATAAACAATAGGACAAAATTGACAAGAACTCTGTGATTTTACATTTTAAAGTTTTGGTATTGTAATGGTGTATTTTAATTAAAATGTGGGATTGTTTCTGTGGTAAGATTAATTAGCTTACTGCATGAATACTGAATTTTAAGTAATGAAGCCATGTCATTAATTTTATTTTGTTTTTACTTTACTTGAAATAGATAGCCTAATCATCTATTCCATGTAATGTTAAAATGATCTATTCTGATTTGGTTATTCCATGTGACACTACATGTAATCAGAACAGCTGTGTCTTTTAGATGTGTGACATGAGCAGATCTGCATGTATATGATTTATCATGGTGGTTGAGCTTCTTATTTTTGTTCTGTCTGATCATGCACCATATTCTGCTCCTGTAAAGTTTGTATTTTAAACAAACTTTCCATCACAGACCGATCTGTGTGCTCTGTTTAGAAACCATGTTTTTAAGTGGATAAATGTCACTGCCCATGTCAAAATAGATTTTTCCCTCCCAAAACAGAACTTCACTGATGAACAGTAAAGTTCATTTTGAGAACGCCCCCCCCCGGTCATAGGTGGTACTCATAAAAATTTTCCAATATTGGCAGGTCTGCAAACCTGATCTCACACCCCTCCCACACCCCACACCCCCTCCCACCCCCCAACCTGATCTAACACCCCACACCTGATCCAACACCCCACGCACCCTCCAACACCCCCTCCCACACCTCCCTCCAACACCGCACTCTCTCCTCCCACACCTGATCTCACACCCCTCCCATACCCCACACCCCCTCCCACACTCCACTCCCACATCCCCTCCCACCCCCCCAACCTGATCTAACACCCCACACCTGATCCAACACCCCACGCACCCTCCAACACCCCCTCCCACACCTCCCTCCAACACCGCACTCTCTCCTCCCACACCTGATCTCACACCCCTCCCATACCCCACACCCCCTCCCACACTCCACTCCCACATCCCCTCCCACCCCCCCAACCTGATCTAACACCCCACACCTGATCAAACACCCCACACACCCTCCAACTCAACTCCTACACCTCCCTCCAACACCACACTCTCTCCTCCCACACCCCCTCCCACACCTGATCCCACACCCCTCCAACCTTACTGATATTAAGTGATGAATGTTGGACATTAACTGGAATTATGGTGTAATAATCCGTCCACCTCAAACAAATTATAGAAAGAAAAGCTGACAACAATGGGCAAACTCAAACATAAAAATGACAATGCCTCAATAACTTGTCATGTGTTCGTTGTCGTCTTGGTCTGATGACGTCTAAATGTGAATAAGATGATGAAGAGGACTGTTGAGAAACAAGAAGTCATTAAGGATCTTTTGCAAGTTGAAAAGATCTAAACCTACTGTACCCAAATGAAATCAGGACTTTTAGGTCAAAACTATGATAGAAAACACTGTAAAACCCTGGAGTGGGTGCTTGAAAGTCTAAAGGCTTACTCTAATCTACAAATCAAATGAAGAACAGATCCAGGACTTCAGCTTTTTACAGCTCAGAACTTCAGACAGCTCATCTCTGAAGGAGAAACCTTGAGCCCTCAGAAAGGAAACCTGACAGAGAAATCATGACCTCCATGATCATGTGGCAGGATGAGATTGTGTGTACGTGTATATCAGTGGTCAGCAGTGACTTATATAAGACAGGTAAGATCTTGCTAGAACTCAGTGTTTCCTGAATCCGGGCAACTCACCTGACTTGTTGATCACGTGACTTCTAGCGGTCACGGAGGGTATGTGCCTCGCGTCTTTATGTTCAGTATTAGGCCGGAGGCTTTGTGCGTATAGTTGGTCTTTCATGTAGATCTTCGGTTGCGATTGCCAGCCTAAACCACACGCCGGAATCAACATGGTGTGTACGCTGGATCCCTCTGCCTTCATGTTAAATGGTGGTAGCCATTAACCAACTCCATTTGTAGGTTACTAGCTTGTCTGTGCTAGTGCTGCCAATGAGAACAAAGGGTCCTGACAATCCTTTGCAGTGATCGGTAAGCGTCGTCATTCTCAAGCATATTCTCATCTTGTTTAGAAGCTCATATTTTGTGTCTGTTGAAAGGACGTATCGAAGCAGTGAAGACGAGCAGCTGCATCTGGTTGCTGCGGTCCACATCGCTGGCAGTGCTGCAGCAGTCTTCTGCTCTGAGGGCGCCAAACACAGGAGTACTGCTGCTTTGCTTACCCTTTATTTATGTCAAGTCTCTGTTTACCAGTTCCTGACTGAACTGCCCCTTTTCCCCCTATCATTGAGGACGGTTTCTCACGGCATTTTTCTGTTCATCCGCTGAGGCTGGGTGTATGTCCGGGCGTCATAGATATGTCCTGGTAAGATGTCTCACTGCACCGGCGCTGTGTGAATTAACCGTGTATTCTGTTACCTGTTAGACCAGGTAGCTTAATGATTGGGCAGCTTTGTTATTCTTGTGCATTTTTTATTCATGGTAATTTGTATATTGTGTTATTTTTGTCTCTCTTCTAATTAGATTGCTGCGAGCTTGGTCCAGTGGAGGTGGTGCCTTCCAGGGCTGGAATCCCTCTTTCGGCATGCTTGTTGTGTCCTCACGTGTGCTGTGGTGTGTGCGTATATGTGGATGTTTGCACGTGTGCCAGGGGTGACTACGTGGGATTCCTCCACCTGTGTCCAGCCCTGAACCCAGAAGCTCCAGCAGCCACTATTTTAAATTGTTGGGTTTTAATTGTCCTTTTTTTTTCAAATATACCTTTGTATTGCGGAAACCTTGTCTCAAGCCTCATCAGCACATACAAACCTGATGCCTTCAGAGTAAGGTCAATCTCTGGGTGAAAGTCCCAGAGTGGCGTTGTCGGAGTTTTATAAATAAAAGCTACGTTAGCCTTCTTACGTGCCACAAACAGTTTCTGTCTGCTTTCATTCAAGGATGACAAATGTTTCCCGAGCTGCCAGACAGCAGCAAGGAGATACATGAGGATAGAGAAACAGAGTGTGATGACAGCGTAAACAGCAGGTAGATAAGCAACACTGCTCCTCTTCCTCACCTTCAGCTTCACATGGGCAGCATTTTTGTGAGGGCTGCAGATGAAGTAAGCCAGGCCATTTGATCCGGTGCCTGTGCTCTGCTGACAGTTGAGGCTCGAGACTTCCTGTCTGTCGTTGAGCATCTCCCGCTCCACCAGATTCACCGGAACCCCACTCACCGGCTTGTCCAGGTGATCCCTCACCAGCACCTGCAGAGACAGAGATGTTGCTTCTGTCTTTCACGTCACAACCGAACCTGACCTCTGGGAAACAGTGCAGACAGACAACAGTCTTCTCTGGAGTGGACATCCTTGTAAGTTCAGGCCAGCCTCACATCGTGAAGACGCAGCAGCGCCTCTACCCAAAGTGAGGCCCAAAGAGAGGGGTCCAGATGAGGCCCCCCACCCCAAGCCATAACATCCAGGTCACCGTCCAGAACGTCTAAAAATGTATGAGCAAATAGCCTAGGTTTGGGCGACATGTAAAAAATTGATTAAAAGCTAGCTTTCTTTTTTTTCCAACCTGGACCTTATTTCTAGGAGTTTAAACGTGCATTTACTCACCGGTAAAGTTTCTGCATCACTTCGAGTCCATCAAAAGATATTACGTTGAGTCACCCTTCGGCGTCCATCCTGTAAAATGGCAGAGAGGGGGCAGCCACTACATAAGAGGTTATCTGCAGTAAAATGCCTTGATTTTATCAATACTTTAAGTAGAATGAATGAACGAATGAGTACTATTGTCCTGGGAGTTCAGAGTTTTGCAAATTGTGTTTTTGTTGTCTGGGTAGCGAGCTGATCTCCTTAGCTGTACTTTGGAAGCACGCATCATGAACACGCAGCCCCGAAACGTGTGTAGAACCCTGATAACTAATGGAAAGTTAAATCTGGACTCACAGGACAATAGTACTTGTTTGTTCGTTCATTCCACTTAAAGTATTGATGAAATGAAGGAGTTTTGCTGAAGAAAATACCTTCTATAGTGGCTGCCTCGTCTCTGCCATCATTACTGGAGGCATGCCGAAGGGCGATTCAACGTAATATCTTCCAAAGGACTCAAAGTGATGCAGAAACTTTACCGGTGAGTAAATGCACATATATAAATGCACATCTGCAGTTTTGATGCAGGAAATAGACGGTCACGTTAAATAAAAACACTGTAAGCAATAGTTATGGATTATTCTGCCGTCAGAATACGATCTAGATCAACTGAAAGACACTAAAAATTGTAACTACGAAGAAAAAGCTTAGTAAACAACATTATAGTTTTCCAGCTCTGCCATGCGGATGTGACATCACATGACGCTACATCCGCTGTTTTGATATAGGACGAAGCCGGTCGCGGTAAATTCAAACACTGTAAGCGATAGTTATGGATTATTCTGCCGTCAGCAAACGATCCAGATCAACTGAAAGACACTACAAAGTATAACTACGGAGAAAAAGGTGAGTAAACAGCATCATAGCTTCAGTTTGTGCTCTCGTGACGGCTTGGCTCGTGGCTGCAGTTACCTGAAGCGCCAGTCGCGGCAGTCGCGAGTTTCGTTTCTTAATCTTGCCTCAAGTCCCTTTAAAGCACTAACGTGTCAGAAACTGGGCGAAAAGCTGCGCACGGTCCCGCGGCTGTTTAATCAGTTTCTGGCAGACGATCACATGTAGACACATCACCTGCCCTGCAGCAGAAGAGACATGATCCGTCTCGCTGTGACTTTTAAACAGTTATAGTAAACTAGTTTTAGGGGGGCCACAGTGAGGTCACACCACTCACGCGCCAACATCAGTGCCGAGATGTTATGCTTTTTTTTTTCTTATAACAAACTGTCTAATGGAGGCCCTCCTGGTAATCTGAGGCCCCACGCAGCCTGCGTGATCTACGTGTATCAAGGGGTGGTGCTGTGAAGACATCAGATAAACTGTAAAACCCCCAATAGCTCCACCCCAGACTCTCCAGGCCATGCCCAGCATGTGAGATGTTAAAGTGGATGACAGTCCAGTTAGAAAAAGACTGAACCAGGGAAGGGTTGCAGGAGAAAGCTCTGCAGCTTAGGCTGGCAAAGCTGCATCTGAACAAAGCAGAAGACTTCTGGATCAATTAGCCCCATTCCTCAATATCTTCCTTTGAATCCATCTCTACAATCTTTTAGAGACTACAAGTAGCATACAATGATGCTTTAAGGATACTTTTAAAAAGGCCCAGATGGACTAGTGGGAATGAGTTGTTTGTGAGTGTTTGAAAACTCTACAAGCGGTTTTGAGAAATCTAATGCACAGGTTCATCTGTCGGTTAAATGACTCCGAGAACCAAATTGTTGTGTCACTTGCGAATATTATGTACAGTAACACACGTTGCACATCTCTTTTCTGGGAGCATTGGTATAAGTGTCTCCATGAGTCATTAGACTAATTCTTTTTTATTTTTATAAACAACAACGATAGTAATATTGTTGTCCCATGTCATTTATGCGCCGTTTCCACTAGCACCTACTCAGCTCAACTCTACTCAGTTTGTGGGGTTTTCCACTGGGAGTTTCCCGGGCTGAGTAGATAATTTTACGGTACCGACTCAGCTGAGGAACCAAGCAGGGCTGAAAATGTGACGGCTACATACTGGAGGTCACTGATTGGTGAGGGCGCGGCTTCCCCCAATGAATCATCAGTAATGTCACTACAGTAGATAGCAACATCCAACCCCCCCCCCCCCCCCCTCCCCCTAAAATAACAACAGACCCTACCCACATCTGCGGAAAATGGAAATGGAAAACCACCTGGGCCGGGTAGAGTCAAGTAGAGTCAAGCAGGGTGGGCAAAGTAGGTGCTAGTGGAAAAGGGACATTTGTCCTTTATGTATTGTCTGTTCTTGATTTTTTTTAAATCTCTTTTAGGGACCTTGAGTTTGGAATAAAGCATATCTCTCTCTCTTTCTCTTTCTCTCTCTCTTTATCTCTCTCTCTCTCTCTCTCTCTCTCTCTCTCTCTCTCTATCTATCTATCTATCTATCTATCTATCTATTATTATTATTATTATTATTATTATTATTATTATTTTTAATCCAAGGGCTACTTTACTCATTCTAAAGACCACTTTACTCATTGCTAAGATTACTTTACTCATCCCAGAGACTACTTGGGATTTTGATGATTTTGTATATTTTTGTATATTTTTGTTTATTATTTGTATATTTTGTTTTTAAAGTTCATATAATTGTTTTGTTGGAACCAAGGAAGAGTAGCTGTAGCTTGCTACAGCTAATGGGGATCTTAAATAACCTACTCAAAAATAAACTTTACTCATTTCTAGGATTTACTCATTCCAATGACTACTTGACCCATTCCTATGATTACTTTACTCGTTCCAAGTACTACTTTACTCATTGCTAGGATTACTTTATTCATCCCTATGATTACTTTACTCATTCCTTGGATTACTTTACTCATTACAAGAACTACTTTACTTATTCTTAGGACTACTTTTCTCAACTCTAGGACTACTTGACTCATTCCTAGGATTACTTTATTCATTCCAAGGACAATTTTACTTGTTCCTATTTTTACATTACTCATTCCAAGGACTACTTCACTCATTCTTGGATTACTTTAGTCATTCCAAAGACTACGTGACTCATTCCTAGGGCTACTCATTCCAGAATACTTTACCCATTCCTAGAACCATATACTCATTCCAAGGACTACTTTACTCGTTCCTATGATTACTTTTCTCATTCCAGGAACTACTTTACTCATTCCTAGGTACTGTACTCATTCCAAGGACTACTTTACTCACTTCCTAGGATTACTTTACTTATTTCAAGGACTAATTTACTCGTTCCTATGATTATTTTTCACATTCCAAGGATTACTTTACTTAATTCCTAGGATTTCTTTACTCATTCCAAGGACTACTTTACTTAATTCCTAGGATTACTTATTACAAGGACTAATTTACTCGTTCTTATGATTGTCTTACTCATTCCAAGGATTACTTTATCCGTTTCATGATTAATTAACTCGATCCAGGAACTACTTTACTTATTCCTAGGATTACTGTACTCATTCCAAGGACTACTTTACTCAATTCCTAGGATTACTTTACTTATTACAAGGACTAATTTACTCGTTCCTATGATTACTTTTCTCATTCCTAGAATTACTTTACTCATTCCAGGGACAACTTTGCTCATTCATAGGATTATTGTACTCATTCCAAGGATAACTTAACTCAATTCCTAGGATTACTTTACTTATTTCAACAACTACTTTACTCGTTCCATTGATTACTTTACTCATTCCAAGCAATACTTTACTCATTGCTAGGATTTTATTACTCATTCCCAGAATCACTTTACGCATTCCAGGGACTACTTTACTCATTCCCAGGATTACTTCACGCATTCCAGGGACTACTTTACTCATTCCTAGGATTATATACTCATTCCAAGGATTACTTTAACCATTTCTTTGATTACTTTACTCATTCCAAGGACTACTTTACTTGTGTCTAGGACGACTTAACTTATTCCTAGGACTCTTTTACTAATTCCAGGGACAACTCTACTCATTGCTAGGATTACTTTACTCATTCCAAGGACTCTTTTACTTGTGTCTAGGACTACTTAACTCAATCGTAGAATATACTCATTCCTAAGACTACTTTACATATTCCTAGAAATATTATACTTATTCCTAGGACTACTTTAGTCATTCCAAGGATTACCTCCTCATTTCTTGGACTACATTACTCATTTATAAGATGACTGTCATTTCTAGGATTACTTTACACATTCCCAGGATTACTTTACTAATGCCTGAGATTGTTTTACTCATTGCAAGGATTACTTACTTATTTTTAGGACTACTTTACTCATTCACAGTATCACTTTCTCCTTCGTAGGGCTACTTTTCTGATTCCCATGATTACTTTACTCATTCCTGTGATTTCTTTACTCATGCCTACAATTACCTACTGATTCCTATGACTGCTTTACTCGTTTTCAGGATTACTTCCTCATTCCTAGGATTACTTTACCCATTCCTAGGACTACTTTACTCATTCCTCAGATGCAATGAAAAATACTTTATTTATCCCAGAAGAGAAATTCAATATTGTAAAAAGCTCTTTTTAAACAATATGACATATATATGAAATAGTAATACAACAATAATAATAATCAGTGAATCAGTTTTGTTCTGCAGGGTCATGACCACTGAACACACTCTGTTGATTCTTCACCGTGTTGTGGAGAGGAGGAAGAATCCTCCTTCATCTTCATCAGCTTGTGCAGCATTCTTTTCTGAACATTTTAAGGTTTTCCTACTCATTCCTGTCTCCCTCACTCATTCCTTGGATTACTCATATCTGAGATTGTGTTACTCGTTCGTAGTTGAACTGGGCTGCTTTTCTCTGGTTTCCACTCAAAGTGATTAAGTTTTTTTTCAGAAGGAGATAACAATTTACATTTTCAATTGTGTTCAATATTAATTTACTATAACGTTGTGACACACATTTTTTATTTTTACACTTCTGTAGTAATCTCACATCTCAGCTTTCTGTAGAGACCAAGGTTACACACACACGGCTTGTAGTTTTATACTGATAGCATCATCCAGAAAATTATTACTACTATTACAACTATTAACACTGAGGGAGCTTCTACAAGCTGCTGGATCACAATGTTTTCACATCCTGATCCTGACTTTCAGTTCTGTCCAGTAAATTAAGGTACATGTCCATCTGTCATGTTGATCTTCTGAGGTTGGAGTTACTAAATTTGGTGACCTGCTGATTAAACATAGCCTGCCAATGAAAGTAGAAAAATGGCAGGGGTCAGGCCCTCACTTTTTACATGTGTGGCAAGGTACGCAACAGAGGACCCGGGCGGGCTTTGAACCCCAGACTCCCGGGTGAAAGCCATGCACGCTGACCATTCAGCCAAAGGGACATCCCTGTGGCCAAGTAGCCAGGGCACATGATCAGTCGGAGGCATAGTGACAGGACCACACTGTCACACATGACTGTAACAAGCTTTCGGTTAAAGCCTTCAAACTGTAAATAACTTTTCCTGTTGAAGCCAAGTGGAAGACACACAGACACAAAACCAAAATGTGAAAAGTTTTCAGTACAACATCAGTGAAGCACACCTGGATGTTATAAGGAAGTCCTGGTTTGATGAAGGGAGGAGTGGATATCAGACTCAGATGGTAAGGTGACCTGACAAACTTGACTGAAGCGAACTCTGCCTCTTGAGTTATTCCACCTATGAGATAAAGTCTGGTTACCAGAAGGTCATTTCTCAATGTAAGGGTTAAGACTTGGATTGAGAAATGACGGTACCTGTGTCCTCCGTTAACAGCACAGTTACATACAGGTACTTCTTCACCAGGCCGTCCAGGTCTCTTGGTCCTTCGTGGTTTTTCAGGACATCCTGCATGTCCACCGTCACTTCCACGCTACCATCAGAGGACAGCTAAAGGAGACACAAACAGCACGATAAATGCAAATCTGTACATGCTGTTTAGATGTGGAAATTAGAGGGAAGCCATGAAACACTGATTGTGTAACACTGGCCACATGATGATGGCTGTGAGATGTTGGCCACTTGGTGTGGCCATGTGATACGACGTTGGCCTCATGGTGCGATGTGGCCATGTGATATGATGTTGGCCATGTCATACGACATTGGCCATGCGATACGACGTTGGCCACATGATACGACGTTGGCCACTTGATACGACGTTGGCCACTTGATACGACTTTGGCCACTTGATACGACTTTGGCCACGTGATGGGACATTGGCCACGTGATCGGACGTTGGCCTCGTGATGGGACGTTCGCCACGTGATAGGAAATTGGTCATATGATACAACAGTGGCCAAGTGATGGGTCGTTGGCCACGTGATGGAACATTGGCCACTTGATGGGACGTTGGCCATATGATGAAATGTTGGCCAAGTGATGGGACGTTGGCCACGTGATGGGACATGGGCCATGTGGTACAACGTTGGCCACATGATGGACATGGGCCACGTGATACGTTGTTGGCCACGTGATAGGACGTTGGCCACTTGATATGACGTTGACCATGTAAAATGACGTTGGCCACATGATAGGACGTTAGCCACATGATGGGACGTTGGCCTCATGATGGGATGTTGGGCACGTGATGGGATGTTGGGCACGTGATGTGACGTTGGTCACGTGATGGAACATTGGCCACTTGATGGGACGTTGGCCACGTGATTGGACGTTGGCCACGTGATGGGATGTTGGCCACATGATGGGATGTTGGCTAAGCCGAACGATGTTGGCTGCGTGATACGACATTGGCCACGTGATACGACGTTGGCTATGTGATACGACGTTGGCCACGTGATACAACGTTGGCCATATGATACGACGTTAGCCACGTGATACGACCTTGGCCACGTGATACGACGTTGGCCACGTGATACGATGTTGACCACGTAATGGGACATTGGCCATGTGATAGGACGTTGGCCACGGGATGGGACATTGGCCTCGTGATGGGACGTTGGCCTCGTGATTGGATATTGGCTACGTGATGGAATGTTGGCCACGTGATGAGACGTTGCCCACGTGATGAGACGTTGGCCACGTGATGGGACATTGGCCATGTGATGGAACATTGGCCATGTGATGGGATGTTGGCTACGTGATGGGACGTTGGCCTCTTGATGGGACGTTGGCCATGTGATATGACATTGGCCGCGTGATATGACATTGGCCATGTAATACAAAGTTGGCCATGTGATACAGCATTGGCCACGTGATGGGACATTGGCCACATAATGCGACATTGGTCATGAGATGGTTCTGTGACATTGGCTGCATGACGTCTGGACAAAACCAAGACTTATGGTGACAACCATGCTGTTATATAACTTTGGATGAGAAACTCCAGGTTTCAAATGCCACAGCTGAGGAACGGAAAGAGTTGATGTGAAGGTAAAATAGCAAAAAGCCTATTTGGGAGATTTGTGGTGGACACTGGAGGAATAAACTGAGAGACATTTTTGTGGAGATTGACATATCTTGTCTTGTTTTTAATTTGATCAGTTTCTTTAATAATTTAGTAATCCTCCTGTTCTTAATGATTCTTACTCATTACTGTAAACATCTTTGACCTGTACGGTTGTATACACTTGCTTTTGGCTTGAGAAAAACTATCAAAATCTAGAAATGTTCTTTAGTTGATAAAATGCTCCCTGCATGGTTAGTAATGGTGAGTTTAACATGTTAATCTTCCGTAAACACCAATATCCAAAATGAATTATTTTGGATGCCATGCTAAATCTTAACAGAGGAGTTGTGCTGGAAATTAGATGAACCATGGGGTCTGATCCATCCGTACATTTGTGATATCACAAACCATACGTGACAGTTAGAGGTCCTGTCTCTCTGTTTTCGAGAGATGGTTTGCCCTGATTACTTGATTTTACAACTGTGTCTCTGGGTATATGATCAAGGTACATGTCTGTTATGCGGTAAGCTGGGGTTCAGTCCCAGGTGGGTCTTTTTTATGTTGCCATATGCTTCCTCCTCAAAGCAGATAGGCTATTGTTTATTGCCCCGCATTCTTTCGTAAATAAATTTTTTTCTTTCGTCGGAGATGGAGGGCATTTGAGAAATGTGACGGTTATATTTCATCTTAATGCTGCCGACAAGAGCACTTCTCCCCCACAGGATAGCACTCAAGTTAAATAAAAGAAAAGGCTGGGACGAAAGGACAGCGTTGGATTCAAACATCACCCTCCCAGGTGGGAGGCAGGTGCTCAAACCACTTGACCAAACAGGTGTCCATGCACAAAACCACCTGGAATCATACTGACAGGATTCTAGACTGTCACGCTACCATTAACCAGTTCTACCCCATGACATCATTGAGATCGTAAAGGACAGCATTTAAACTTAAATCTTCTCCCACGCCATCTTTCTTTTTTGCAGCAGCAGCAGCAGTTCAAACTTGCTATATGAGGCCTTACAAGTTCTCATTCCATTCCATGCAACCGCAGCCCCGCCCTCGCATCTACGTTGCCATGGTGACTCGTCGAACCAGGACTCCATTGATGCTGGCTTTTCATCATTGTGGCGCACATGTAAAACCCCGGGCTGAAGTACCCTGAGTTGATTAAACCAACTTAAAGGAGAACTCAGTAACTTTTTTACCTCAATGAATGCTTTTCGGAATCCCTGTGGGGCTAAACAAAGTGTTTACGGAACGATTCGATGTTTCCCCCCATCCTGCCGGTGCCTCTGGCCTGCGAGCAGCTTTTGACAAGTCTGCCTGAGCCGACCCGACACAGAACTTGCAACAACAGAAACCGCTGTACGGTACTCAGGTCCCCTATCTACCAAGCTAATTCCAGCGCTGATTTGAAACAGACTACCAGCGCTAATTCAAAGAAAACATTTCTTTAGCTTCAGACCACCTAAACACCGGCTCCTGGCTCTCATAACCAACTCTTTGCTGGACCAGAGTGATTCACGTAGCTTGTGCTGCCTGGGTGCTGGGTTAAGCATCACTGCTTCAGGCTCAATAATCACTTGTCATGTCCGCAAAAAGTAAATAAAAGTTTGGATTCTTACCTGCTACCCGCCAACACCAGAGAAAAATATAATCCATGGCATATTTACCCGCAAATCGCGGGTAAAACGTCCCATTGCAGGAGAGACAGGACTCTGCTTTGAGCAGAGGGAGACGAAGTGCTGCAACCAATGCGGCAAAGTAGCATCAACAAGCTAGTAAAAGCTTAGAAATATATCCAGGGATCAAAATAGAGGAAAGACAGGTAGAGAAACTGTCTGTGTGCTGTGGGGGTGCAGGGGGGTTTGAACTTTACAACAGTGAAAGGACGCCACTAGGGGGAGCCCCGAGCTGAAGTTACTGAGTTCTGCTTTGAATCTGCTGTTCTGAAACTGAAAACTCAGACTTTCGTATCTCCGAGTCGATCACCTCAGAGTTCAGGGTTACACTCATAGTTCGTTGAACCTGCTTCGTGAAATGAGCCCCTGATCCCACACCTGGACCCCAGCAGCACTGGGCTACAGATTTGTCATGTTTCTGAGGTTTACAACTCTATGTTAACGTGTTCTTACCCTTTTCCTGGTGATCGAGGTGGAGATGATAACCGGGCCTTTTGTACCAACATAGCCATAGCGGAGGAACAGCTCCCCACTGCTCACCGGAGCTCCATGGAGATACCTGAGATGGGTTAAACATACAATCAGCTTTAACTCACAGCTGAAATGTTGGTACAGATTTCATACAGAGAGGCTGCACTTATTCACCTGGCAGAAACTTTGAAGGAGAAATCCTGGAAGTGGCTGTAACTGATGAAGTTTCTGCTTGGTTCAAATTGGATGGTAAAACTGGGAAGAACTGTTAGAGATGAAAAACCGTTAGTAATATACATGTTGTACTTTTCAGATTATCACCACCAGTTTAGTCAATGCTGTAATAGTGTTCTATACTCTGCATACACATGCATGCACAAACAACCTATATGGACGTAATTCTCAGACCACTTGTTTACTTCACATTGCACTATTCTATGTGTCAGCAACATGTCATTTTAAGCAGAAAAGTTCATATCTGTGACACAAAAGCGTCACCATTGACTTAACATTGTGCAACTTTACATGGCAGCAGCACATACTTTGAAGCATTTATTGTGAGATCAGGTTGCCAGAATGAATCATTTGGGTTGAGAAGCAGCTCATAGAAGGGCTGCACAGTGGCATGGTGGTTAGCACCGCAGCTTCACAGTAAAAGGTTGCTAGTTCGGTTCCCGGCTGGGGAGGGGGTTCAAACAATTCCAACAGTGACCTTCCTGTGTGGAGTTTGCATGTTCTCCCTATGTATGTTCTCTCCGGGTACTCGAGCTTCCTCCCACCATCCAAATTCATGCACGTTAGGTTAACTGATCACTCTAAATCAGGGGTGCCCAAGTCCAGTCCTCAAGAGCTACTGTCCTGGACATTTTGGTTTGAATGCAAGATTTAATAACGTTTTACATACATGTTTATCTTCTGCAGACATGCATCATGATACTTTTTAAAATGTCTAATCTCATTTGACTTTTTATGGAAACCCAGTGCAGTAGCATGTTTTTTTTTACATCTTTATCTTCAATAACTTTTTTATTATCACAACATAACAATGGTAGAACAACAGGATAATTTATTTCATAATCTGGAGGTAACAATTAAAAAAAATAGTTAAACATGGTCACTCAGCTTCCATAACTTTTTATTTATTTCAATCTATCTTTTAAAAATATTACTAAAATAATATTGCATCATATTCATATTCATATATACTATATGAAAACAAATAGAGTATATAATTTATTTTCCCTTTACCACTGAGCAAAACTTGGTAATTACAATGTATACAAATATTTGTATTTATTTGCATATTCTTCAGTGAGTGGTAGTTTATTGGGTAAATAGGTGTTCAGATCCAATGCATGAAGGGGTTCACTATACCATATTCTTTAACTTCGAAGTCTGCCGTTGCTTTTGTGGTGAAATCATCTGAGTAAGATGCTTCGATGGTCCAGACACCCAACCTGTTTCAACATGGATATCAGGATGAAGACCCAGGAATGATGAAGCTGCGATCAGTTGGATATTCTGATGCCTTACTTGGGTTTGACAGGGATTTTGAAGGGGTTTTGCATCGTTGGGATTCCACTGTTCTGATCAGCCATCTCCACAACATCCACTGTGGTTTTATCGGGGTCCTATGGAGAACAAACTCACACAGTTAACTTTCAGTAAGAAGATGTAATGGATCCTGCAGATTGCTGCACTCACCTTAAAGGTAAGGAAGACACTGCGCTTGGCTGGCGCCAGCTCCTGGTTCATGGAGAATGCCCTCACATTGACTGGACAAACAATCATAATAATAAAGATGGAGTGCCTAACTCACTTATTAACCATGTGCACTGAGCTTGTGGTCTTTGTCTCTCACCTTTCTGATCGGGGGTGTACAGTGGTTTGTCAGTCTGGATGAACAAGAAGCCATTGGAGCGACTGACAGGAATATACATGTGATGGTTGAAACCATCTGACAGCACATGGAGAACCACATGTTTCACATCCTTGCCCAGTTTATTTGGGAACATCTGGAGAAACCAACATCAGAGGTGATGTCATCATCATGAAAGACAAACACTGATAAATCTCTGATGTTTGTTAACGGGCGTCTCACTCGAAGTTTGGCGGTGGCCATGTAGTTGTTATCAGAGTTCAGGGTCAAGTCGTCCTTAGACAGTTCCACGTGATCTGTAGCCATGGTGGTCTTCAGGTATACGAAGACCCTCACGTCACCCGTGTAACCGAAAAACTGCACTAACACCGTCTCATCAGCGTCCAGTCGCAGCGAGAGAGGAGCTGTTATCAGATACCTGGGAAGAGTCATAATACCGTTACTCTATCAAGGCAAAGTCTTGATTTACTGGTTGATCAACCTTCCTACCCTCATCTATCGTCACATAGATGGTGACCTCAAGAAAAAAAATGCAAATACAAGAGGCCAAAGTAACTTTTCTCCGCAGGGTGTCTGGACCAGTAGAGGAGCTAGACTTTAAAGACACACAACGTAACTTTTAGACCTTAAAAATCTGCATTTCTGACCCGTTTTGATGGCACACCAACATTCATTTTGCGCATTTTCGAGCCATCACTGCCCAGAGGCGTCCCGGGGCTCAGAAACAGCACTATGTAAGATTCCCATCCAGGACGCGACTGTGATGTTGCAGCCGACTATTGGCTGCAGCACCGCATCACTCACTAGCAACCGTATGTAAACCAGGGATCAACCCCGCGAGTGTTTTGAAAGCACATCATGTCGGATTCGGTAAAGAAACATTACAGGAGGAAGAGAGGAAAAGGAAGAGAGGAAGGGACAGAACATGAGTCAAGATAAGACTGTCTTTTACTGGCTGGAGTGAATCACGGTGCAGGTATGATACAAGATGGATGCTAGTTTAGTCGCCGATAGGGGGCTCACTGAGAAAACTGCTAAAAGTTCTGTTGTGTGTCTTTAATATATATGTATGGGTCCAGACCTTATCAGGGGTGAAGTACCTTATTAAATAGAGGTACGAGACAGGAACATTTCTGTACCTGTAGGTACATTTTTTTACAAATGTTCTCTCAAAAGTACAATATTGGTCTTTATGAGGCCAGAAGTACCTATATACTATGAAAAGGGGTCCAAAGTAATATAAAGTACAAATTTGTACCATTTCAACCCTAAGGATACCTGCAGCATTGAAAAATTTGTGCAGCTTGTACAATAACTATAAATAGCAGTACTTCTAAACAGTAGTATAATTATAGTTATTATATTATGATTTTCATAATAATCATAGTGATCATAGTAATAATTATATGTATAATTATATATGTGTTTGGCCTAAAATTTATATAATAATAATTCATTTAATATTAGCATCTTTGATTGTTGTCATAATCTCTATTTTATTGACTTTTATTAATCATTTTTAATTGGTTTAATTGTACTTTATTAACTCATACAGCTTGATAAGGTACAAAAATGGACCAGGACTGAAGGTACAGAAATGTATTTTCAAAGAGGAACACCCCCAGCGACAAGCTTTGTACCCTTTTAAGTACAAATTGGTACCTCTATTTTTGAGTGTCCTCTCTCTAAGGCCACGTACACTGGGCCGTGTAAGTGCTTAAACACATAAATATTTAGCCAATACCCCGTCTTGGCCACACTACCCTATCATTTAAGGTTTCCTCCCCAGGTATTGTTTTTCAGGGGTAAGTGTGCTGTGTAATCCTTTTTTTTAGAATTATGTTTTTATTTGCTTTTCAACATTTTTCTGAACATAAAACACAACAGGAGATCAGAAATAAAATAAAATATTTTTTAGAAAAGAAAGAAAAAAGAAAAAAAACATCTGAAAAGGGAAAAGAGAGGGTACAATAAAAATAACTAAATCGTAATACAGAAAGAAAAAAGTACCATTGTAAATTAGTTAGAGAAAATAAAAATAAAAATAAACAAAACAATCAACAGCAGAACTCAACCATGGTCAAAATCCTCAGGTCTCTTTGTGAACAAAGTTCCAGCCCGTCTCATCTTAGATAGTGTCAGAGGTCCATAAGTGGTCCCCATATCCTCAGAAAGACGTCCCCCTTATTTTGCAAAGTGAACGATTGTTGTTCCAGTCTCAAAGTGTCGCTCAGAATTTGTTTGAAGAGATTGAATGATGGGGGTCCTTGCTGACTCCAGTTAAGTAGGATACATGTCTTTGCAATGTAGGACATTACGTTGATTCTTTTCATGTATATGGGATGCAGTGTCTTGGCTAGTTCCAGACCGAAGAGAAAACATGCTGGTGTAATGTCCAGAGGGGTTTCCCCAACTTTAACAGTCAGATCATGGACAGTCTTCCAGAAGGGCTTAAGTTTTTTACAGTCCCAAAATTGTGCATAGTTGATCCAATACTTGTTTTACAGCGATGGCATCTTGGTGATGAGTTGGGAAATATCTGACTTAAACAAAGAGGGGTGAGGTAGGTCCTGTGTATGAACTTACAGCTCTGTTCAACAACTCTGTTACAAGACAACGATGCAAAGACATTCTGACATATCAAATCCCACTGTTCTTCATCAAAGTCACATTCCCAGATCCATCTGCCATCTATTCTTAAGTGGAGTAAAGCAGGAGCTGTGATATTCCAACAACACATTGTAAATTGTAGAAATTTTACCCTTCAGTGATGAATTTTTCACTAATATCTCCTCTAGTCAGTCCCAGGGACAAATGTCCCTCCCCCTGTAGAGTATGAATTAGGTGTCGAATTTGTAGATATTTGTAGAAATCTTTCTTTGGTATGCCATATTAATCTGAAGTCGGTAAAGGATTTGAGTGTGTCCCCAGCGAACAACTGTTGAAACTGGTGGATACCATTCTCTTTCCATTACTGAGAATGGGCTATATGCCCGGCTCCACTACTTCCTGAACTTCCAGACAGCACCTTTGCTTCCTGTCTTTCATTACTGGTTGAACTAATTACTCCAGGTGTGTCTGGCCAGTTACTGAGGTCAGACACACCTGGGTTAATCAGTTCGTCCAGTCACAACAGACAGGAAGCAAAGGTGCTGTCTGAAATTCAGGAAGTAGTGGAGCCGGGCATATAGCCCATTAAGGGGCAAGCCTGGTTATTTTGTTAGAAGATCCTCAAATATCACATTAAGTTTGTGGTATGTTTATATGAAGCTTTGTGCGCAAACATTGCAGCAATACCTGGCGCATGTGCTGAAATCTCCTCCCGTCATTCCCTACATAGTGTACATGATATTGTGAACTACATCACATACACCATGTAGGGAATAGGAAGTAAGTGGATGATTTTGAACACAGCTTGTATCATGTAGTGCTAGCTTAGTCAGCACTAAGCAATGTGGTTATTGAGGTTCTCTTTGAGCATTTAAGAGTTTATTTTCAGCTTATTTATGCTTCTTTAGGGAGAGGTTACTTCTGTATGCTTCTATATGGCTTGTATAATGACTAAAAAGACTAAAATGGCTGGATAATGACTAATTTGGTGAAGATAATACCTGTGTAGTATTTATAACAAAAATCCACCCTTCATTAAAATATAGTTCTGGATCTATCAAAGGTTTGCATGTATAAAAACATGAGCTTTCTCACTGCACACGCAAAAAAATGTACAAACTGATCTATCAACAGCGTGCTAAAAGGGTTTGGTCTTTAAAACGTGCTAAATAGCGCCTCTTATCCATTTAGTACTTTTTCTGAAATGAATATGCAATGTGGGGCGTTTACATGCAAAAGTGCAGGAAATGGGAGGAGAAAATGTAAATATATTAATTTAGCACTGGCAAGGTGATTTTTCAACTGTTTGATGCATTGCCTTGCTGGTTTCCTGCGTTTATTTTAGTACGTCTGAAAAGCAGGTGCAAACTTGAAGCTTTGTGCACAAAAGGCTGCAACTTCCAAGAGGGACAATCCTGGACATGCACAAATCTGATTCAAAATCACGTTTCATGAGCAGTGAGGGAAGCGTATTTAGTAATTAAATAAAAATAGAGCAGCAAACACCACTATTTAACACGGGTGTAAAATATTCTGGACAAATGAAAGTTTGCAGCCACTGTGGAGCTTGAAATGCCAGTGGCATGAAATTGCCGGCGACCTTTGGTCCCTTTTTAGTCCGACTCCACCTCAATACTGCATGAAAGTATTGTTCGCCGTAGCTCATCCTTGTCATAGAATAGCAGGCACTAGTTGGCACTACAGCTAGCACTGGCGAACAATGACCCAGGTTCAGTGGGCAGGACCAGAAAGCACGCTTGTCACCATGTGCTTCTGTTGTCAGCGAGTCTCTATGGCCCTCATCTGCTGAAACATGTGCTCTTGGGAAGAGGAGGCGGAGTGATATGGAGATACCTGGAGACATTCACCCATACACTCACCAGTAACCTGCAGATGCGCCTCTCCACACACTCATGTTGGAGTAAAAAAAGAGTTGCTGTGTTCTGATGAACGGCTGCACGTCAGGCTGGCCTGACACATTTTTATTTGTGTTCCCCTCCCCCACCCTCCAGGTGCCTATGGCACTTGCCACGGCATTGTAAATAAGAATCTTGTTCTTAATGTCTTGCCTGGTAAAAAGTTAAATAAATAAATAAATAAAGTTCGTATTGAGTCTCTGTGGATCTATACAGCACGTACGGTGGTGACGGCGTCACCAACCTGACACAGACGCTGATGCAGTGAGTATGAATAGAGTTGAAGAAGAAAACAGCATCATATTCAAGCAACAAGTTTCCCTGAGTTAACTTCACCCATGACCCGAATTCAGTTAATAGTTAATACTAAAGACATATTACACTAGTTCTGCACACTAGATCTGTCTTCGTCTGACCGGAGCGGCGGTATAGAAACAGTGATGATGATGATGATGAAGGCCTGATTGCAAACCCAAGTCTGTGCGCAGCCGAACACTCGCGCACAACAGGAAGAATTATAAACTGGAATCATTGCAAACATCAGTTTCCCTCAGAGATAAAAGACACAAACATGATGAAAAACGTTCATTAGAAACTTCGTGTTTCTTCGTGGTGGCTGGAAGCCGTTAAAACCACGCAGACCTGAAGCTCCTCTTATGAGGAGGAGACAGAGCTGCAGGGAGATTTTCTGCTCGTTCGGTCAGCGCATTCCTGCAGAAATGAAATCATCCACAAGCTTTTCAGTGGGAGGACAAAAAGATTGATGCTGTCGTTCGTACACAAGGTACAGAGCAATTTCTGATGCAACAGGACGCCATGATGTCGGTTTGTTGTCGAAGGTCTGGGAGGGAGGGACTTGGAGAGTGTAGTTTGTGGGAGGGAGGTAATTGGCTGGAAGTCATGGCGTCATAAGCTGCACTCGGAGTAAAATACACCGAACTGCCAATCAGCCCATTTGTAAATGGTAACTTGGCCATGTAGGCAGACACACCCAGGGAAAAAGGAAACGCAAATCTATAATTTAACCCCTTCGGGGACATACAGTAGGCAGGCTGGGAAAACTAAAATACATGATCAAAAACTTTGAAAAAAACTCAAAGTTCATGCCAGGGGCACTTTAAAGGGACTTGAGGCAAAATGACAGTTTTTTTTTTTTTTTCAATTGCCAAAACACATTTTTACAAAACTTTGTTTTTTGGGGGTTTTTTTTTCTTCAAAACTGCACACACAAAACTCCAACCATCTCACACAAATTGCTAAACCCTGCATCCCTTTGCAAAACAACTCTGCCATCAAATCTCTTACACATGGTCACAAAATTGAACTGGCCTTTTCATTTGGTGAACACAGCCACATTCTCACGTAACACACACATACCATTCATTGAATGAACACAACTAAGCTTTGGCTGAATACTACCAAGTATGTACAGAACACTGAAGAGCAAAATTTAAAACACAATTATAGAAATGGAACACACTGAATCAATGACAATGCCCACTTCTCTCATAGACAAACATAAAACATCACACAAATTTTCAGACAAAATATTTTATTTGAAGCTGCATTAATTATCTTTTTATTTCCCCTTTTTGCCAATGTCACGTTTTAACTTGGATTTTAGCACCTGGGCAGGATCACAGGATCACCTGGCAGCGGAAGCTCTGAAGCCGTTGGTATTGTGCCAAACTGTGCGCCTCCTGCATAAAAGAGACCATGTCGGAGCTGCAGACACTTTCATTTGTTCAGCAACTCCTGATCCATGTCCTGTTCTGAGATTCTGCACGAATACATGTTGTATCATTTAAATTTTTGTATTCATCATACTTATTTTAAATGCTATTTTCATCTCCTTCCCCCACTAATATCTCCCTTTGTGGGTCGTATTTCCTTTTGCACTGTTGTGTCTCGCAATTCGCCACATGCAAAACCCTCATTTACATAGGGGCATTCCTAACATGTTTGCACCTGCTGTCTTTTGCGTGATCATTCTTGGTAAATCACTTGCAAACTGTGGTTCAGCCCCTTGTGCAAAATTCCAGATTGCTTGGGCAAATTACGACATGCAAATTTGGATCTTGATAAATCCGACCAATAGAGCCGTTCCCACTTTGTTCTTACTGCAGAGTTACATTAGGGGGGTTGATTCCTTTGACAAATCAGCAGATTATAGTGCGTCAAACTCTGCCCTCTAGGGTTGGAGCAGTCAGCTTGAAGACCCAAAGGAGGGTTCCTGAAAAGTTGGATGCACAGATATTCTGGTACCCTTCCCAGTTTTGTCCTTTGAAACAACCAGTGCCAATGTCTCACTGTTGGCCCACCAGCCAATGTGAGTTCCCAACTCCCTTAAAAATCTGGACCCCCCACCCCCACTTCCACCACAACGTAGTTCGCACATGATGCTACATATAATGCTACATTTAAAAAGTGCTAAAGATCAACCATGCCATTGCACGATAGTCATCATCAGTCATCATGTCTAAGAGGAAGGCTGATGATTCCAAACAAAGATCACTTACATCATTTTTTACAAAAACACCTGCTCCATCAACCTCGGGGATCCATGTTGAGAGGGTCAAACAAAATGTAGAGAGATGAAACAGAGAGTGGATCAAAGACCGATAAACATTGAACATCTGGATGGGACCCAGATTGTGCTGCCAACCCTGAATACAAGTAATGCAGTAATGAAATAAATCCCCATGTCTGCGTGTGTGTGCTCATAACATTGATGTGGGCACTTGTTGTATGTCTCTGCTAACTGTCGGTGCTATTTAGCCAAGGCTACATTTTACATCTCTAATCAGCTAAAGCAGCTGCTGCAGATGTTTATTTTCATCTTTGAGATCTATATTTTTCCTCTAAAGTGAAGCTAATCAGCCCGTGTTGAACCTACAAGAAGCTTTGAGTAATTCATTGGTTTGCGTTTATCCTACTGGTATAATGGTGAAGGTCTGACCGTCTGTGGTCTGACCGGGTATTGCATCAGCAGACTGGGCTGGGCTGCTCTGCTGTAGTTGCAACTGGTCCGGACTTCTTCCAGCACGTCTGAGCAAATTTTCAAGTTGTTATTTGAATAAATAGGTGGCACAAGGGGAAACTAAACAGCCACTTTCTCACAAGAAAAAGCTATAAAACTTGATGTTACTTGTGCTACAGCGTAATTCATATAATTCATAACTATGTCACGGAGGTTGCTTTGTGTTTCTAAAATAGAAGCAAATTATATCCTTATGGTTTTCTTTACAACAAAAGACAATGGCTGTTTTATTGTTTCACTTATTATTATTATTTTTTTTTTTTTTAATGACCAGAAGTAGGCCTATTCACTATGGCTGGTGGGTAGCACTGAATTAATTTGAACAAAGCATTAAACATCTGTCATTATGTAAACCAGTGTCTATAATCTTTGCAAGATGGCAAGTCAGCTGTCCTTGTATTAATGACTACAATTAATGCAGAGTATTATATAGTACATTATATTTATACAAACCATTGTGTGCAATATTATGTGTACAAATATTATGTACAATATACAGCAGGGAAAATAAGCACTGAACATGCCAACTAGGGATGGGCACAATTAATCGATGATCGATAATTGATCGTTAAGAATTTTTTCGATCACATAATTTTTTTTTATCATCCGACGGTGTTATAAAACAGAGTTCATTCATGTAGTGTACGTCTTGGAGCTCTGTAATAAATGTGACTATGTGGCAGTAATAAAACATCCTACCAGCGGGGGGCGATGTAGCCTAAAGACAGCAGAGAAAGCTGCCTGCGAGCTGCCGTCTTCCCCGTCACGGCAGGTGACTCGTCTAAACCAACATGAAGCGAGCACGGCGAAGTCTGGACCGCGGTGAAGTTGGTTTCAAGTTAGCTATCAGACATGAGCGAGACGCTGCTGATTCTGCGGATCGTGAAGAGCCAATGTCCAACTTGAAACCTACTTCACCGCGGTGAAGTCTGGTGTGGGAGATTTTTGCCTTAGAAAATGACTCCTCACATTAAAAATACTGCGGCATGTTTTATAAAAACAACTCGACAACAACTCCCATGACGTACCATAAAAAAAAAACTCATCCAACCGAGCTTAAAGGTAATGAATCCTGCCTTCAACCCACCTTTGCTTTGGTTTGAAGCTGGAGGAGCTGTGATTCTAAGCGGGCAGACACGGAGGGAATCTGTAAAATGATTTTCATGGATATGTTGCCCAGAAGTGTTTATGACCATGCCGTGTTCTTTCCACTTCCAGATGATGGTCCCAATGGTGCTCACTGGAACTTTCAGAAGTTTAGAAATGCACCTGGAACCAATGCCTTCAGTGTGTTTGCAATTATAAGGTTGTGTAGGTCTTTAGACAGTTCTTTGCTTTTACCCATCATGCAATGCTTCTTGTCTGACACCTTGATGATGAGAAACCTTTTTAAAGGCATCAATCAGGACTAAGCCAGCTGATATTACTTTGCACTGATAGGAGACAGTATTACTTTCTAAATGCTGACAGACTCCAGCTGCTTTCTTGGCTTTCAGATCTTTTTGTCTCCATTTCTTCATGTGTTATATACTTATTCCTCGTGTCATTTCACTATATTACACATAACTTCATTAATTGACATAATGTTAGGATTTCTTTGTATGTGTGCATTACTTCGGTTGTTGCTGACATCGGGTGAAAACTTCATGTCAGTAGCTCTACTAGAAGTCTTTTCTGAAAAAATCTTACGTGTTCACTACCGCCCCCGCTGTAGCCTATATATAATAGTGTATTTATAGTATAGTTCAATGCGAAAAAGTCTTTTGAGTGGCTCTGTTTTGTTAACGTTGTTGAGTTGTTTTCAGGAAGTATTTGAATTATTCATTTACCAATGCAGTTGTTATATTCAGCCCCCAAGCAACCAGCACCTGCACCCAGGAGGAGATCCCACCCTCCCCCAACAGAGAAGGCCACCACTCCAACAACAACCAATTTCTAGGGGAAACACTGGTCTCCCACCTTATATGGAGCCAGATCACTGTGGTGCCAACTTTAGAGAGAACTTAAACCCTGTTTCCACCCACGGGTCTGGGTTGGGTTGGGTTGGGTCGGGTGGGTTTTGGTACGGATATGTTGATTCCATGTTGCGTCCCCACAGCAAACTGTCCCCTTACCCTCGAGGCGGAGTATTAACCGTATAGCGCTGCTATGTGATTGCGTGACATCATCGCAGTGCAAAGCCTTTTAGCCAAAGCACCACACCACACGTGACAGAAACAAAGGAGTCACCCCTGCTTTGTTTTTACACCGGGTCATGCGGGAAGTGACGGATTTTTCAACGAATCAATGGGTTGCTGTGTATTAGCTTTTTGATCCGGATCAGTTAGATCAGTACACACTCAAAAATAAATGTACAAATTTGTACTTAAAGGGGTACAAAGCTTGTCGCTGGGGGTGTTCCTTTTTGAAAGACATTTCTGTACCTTCGGTCCTGTTCCATTTTTGTACCTTATAAAGCTGTATGAGTTAATAAAGTACAATTAAACCAATTAAAGATGATGAATAAAACTCAATAAAATAGAGATTATGACAACAATCAAAGATGCTAATAATAAATGAATAATTATTATATAAATACAAGGCCAGTCACATATATAATTATACATGTAATTATTACTGTGATCACTATGATTATTATGAAAATCATAATATAACTATAATTATACTACTGTTTAGAAGTACTGCTATTTATAATTACTGTACAAGCTACGCACATTTTTCAATGCTGCAGGTACCCTTAGGGTTGAAATGGTATAAATTTGTACTTTATATAACTTTGGACCCTTTTTCATAGTATATAGGTACTTCTGGCCTCATAAAGACCAATATTGTACTTTTGAGAGAACATTTGTAAAAATGTACCTACAGGTACAGAAATGTTCCTGTCTCATACCTCTGTTTTTGAGTGTGTACCCCTACCAAAGGTTACCAAAACAGTAGGCCGGGTCGGGTCGGATATAAGGGTACCCGTTTTTATCTGTGGAGACAAAAAAACGTGAATTGATCTGGCCCGACCCAGACCCAGACCCAGTGGAAATGGGGCTTAAATGTCCTTGTTTGATTTAAGATCATGTAGAATAAGTTCACTCAGCCCTAATGAATGGAATCAGACCTACTCTCCCTTTTCATTCTTTTTAAAAAAAAATAAATAAATTTAACATATTTTTGTTGAGCCCATGCATGTGTACATTATTTTAACTTTAGCCTCCAGCTGAAGGCTTGAAGGCTTATGGATATGAAGTTTTTTGGAAGCTGCAAGGACACTCCCACCCAGCCACTCAACATACTCTGTTTGCACATTGATTTCAGCATGTATTTCCAGTCAGTAGAGGTGAACAACCTGGACTTCGTAGCCGATCGATCAGACAGAAGATTTCATCTGCGGCTGCAGCACCATAAAACAAACTGTTGCAACTTTTTGCCATAAAATTGAAATTAATTAAGCCAAGAAAAAAATATAAGTTCACTCAACCTGTCAGCAACTTTCAAATTCTAAAAGTTGTCAAACCCTCAGAGACCCGGGGCCTCGTGTATGAAGTATTGTGTAACTTTCACACTGAAAGATGTACACACAAAAATTTTCAGATGAATCTGTGCATATGGTTCCTGAGCATCTTTCCCTCATACATCCCAACTGACCTGGAATTGAGGGCAGCTTCAGGACTGCCTTGGCTCCTCCTCCTCACAAATATGCAAATAACAATAAAATACATTCTTTCACTTTTAGAAACACGCCAGAAACGTCAACAAAAGAAGAATTTAACAGAATTTAAAAGTAATGCAGTTGAATCAGTGGTGGAGGAAAGATAAAATCACCTACCACAGCTCCACCCACATAAGATACGTAGGCGTAACTTCCCAGCATGCTTTGCATGTGTTCAGCAATCTAATGGTGTTAAAATTAGGAGTGTCATGATATCCACATCTTATAGTAGAAAGGTGGTTCCCAGACTTTTTCTGTAGGGCCCCCTTTTCATTGGCAGTTATAATGCCAAGCACCCCCATCCCACCACCACGACCACATGCACGCAAACATTTACCATGAGATGCATGAAAGAAGGCACTGTACCCTTTGGTGAGTCATCATCATTTGTTTATTACAGTTATTTTCAATTGCTTACACACAAAACCTTTATATATCACACTATTTCTGAACTTATTCACCCAAACCTCACAACCTCACCTCAAATCAGCAAAACCATTAACACATTCTCAGCCTTCACACAGTTTTCAATGTAGCTATTCACATTTTGCAAATAACTAGACACAACGTTCTACCTAACACACTAAAATCTACCAGGGAGTAACTTGATTTTCCATTTTAAACAACCATTTAAAATGCCACACGTAGTCATCAGCGCCTTAGACTCTGTCCTCACAGGTGTAAACGATGATTACTTTACTGAACACCAACCAATCACTCCATGACATAGGCCTATAAATAAGTCAAAGGTCAAACTATCTGCCTTGAACAATGGATAACAACGATATTGACAATAATGGATCAGACTTGTATCGTGCTTTTTCTTGCAGGGCACTCAAAACGCCCACAGTAGGTCTATTGTTCATTCACTCCTCATTCATACTTGGTGATAGTAAGCTCCGTGTCTAGCCACAGCTGGCTTTAGGGCCCTTTGCTTTAGCCTATCCCATGTGTGATGAGTGTAGATTACTTAGATTTTTCTATTGCAGTACTAAACAATGCTGCATCAGCAGCAACAGATTTATTCTGGAAATAAAATATTTTTGGTTCCCTTATTGCTTGTGTCGACTTCTTTTTGCATACTATTTTCGCTCTTATATGGCAATCACACACTTACCGGCCACTTTATTAGGTACACCTGTCCAACTGCTTGTTAACGCGAATTTCTAATCAGCCAATCACATGGCAGCAACTCAATGCATTTAGGCATGTAGACATGGTGAAGACGATCTGCTGCAGTTCAAACCAGCATCAGAATGAGGAAGAAAGGTGATTTAAGTGACTTTGAACGTGGCATGGTTGTTGGTCTGAGTATTTCAGAAACTGCTGATCTACTGGGATTTTCCTGCACAACCATCTCTAGGGTTTACAGAGAATGGTCCCAAAAGAGAAAACATCCAGTGAGCAGCAGTTCTGTGGGCACAAATGCCTTGTTGATGCCAGAGGTCAGAGGAGAATGGCCAGACTGGTTCGAGTTGATAGGAAGGCAACAGGTACAGGTATGGGGGAGATTTTTCTTGGCCCACTTTGGCCCCCTTAGTACCAACGTGGCTGTTTAACCACCACAGCCTACCTGAGTATTGTTGCTGACCATGTCCATCCCTTCATGACCACAGTGTAGCATCTTCTGATGCTGCTTCCAGCAGGATTACGCACCATGTCATAAAGTGTGAATCATCTCTGACTGTTTTTTTTAACATGACGATGAGTTCACTGTACTCAGAGGTTCCACAGTCACCAGATCTCAATCCAACAGAGCAGCTTTGGGATGTGGTGGAACGGGAGGTTCTCTTCATGGATGTGCAGCCGACAAATCTGCAGCAACTGTGTGATGATGTCATGTCAATATAGAGCAAAATCTCTGAGGAATGTTTCCAGTACCTTGTTGAATCTATGACACCAAGGATTAAGGCAGTTCTGAACGCAAAAGGGGTCCAACCCGGAACTAGCAAGGTGTACCTAATAATTACCTAATACCTAAAATCTAATACCTAATAATTAGCCTGGCAGGGCCCCCCCCCCTGACATAGCCCTGAGCCCTCCCTGGGGCTGGCCCCCCATTTTGGGAACCACTACAGTTGGATATTATCACAATATAAACTTCATGGTATGATATTCATTAGAATATTGTGGTGAGTCTCCAAGTCAAGGGCGGCCAACGGGGTGGCCATGGCCCCAACGGTTGAAAAACTGTTGTTGAATCGATGCTGGTTTTTCAATGTGGAAATGCCCTACAGTGAATCAATGTTGTTTCAACAGTGGTGGTGATGGGGGGGGGGCAACGCTAGGTCACACAGTACACGGGACTGTTTTAGTTTTAAACTATGGCATGGCATGCTTGTTTGGCGCAGAGGCAGTTAAAATGAAGGGGGACTAAAATTATGCTCATATTCGGCTCACACTCCGGGACAGCAGGTGGCGGTAATGCGCCATTAAATTGGATGCAAACTGCTGTTAAACAAGAGGAAGAAGAAGAAGATGATCCTCATTGATTTAAGCTGGATTAAGCTGGTGTTACAGTTTCATTTCTAAAGCAGGTGCTTCCAGCCGATAAACTCCACAGGACATAGTTTTTCAGTGGTTCTCCTCTGTTTCATAGCAACAGTCGCCGACATGCTTTATTCAAAGATCCAAACATCCAGAGACATGCGGTCACACTGACCAGTCAACAAGGAAGTACTTCCGCATCTCTGCGTTCATGCAGACGGAGCCACATCAGGATCTGATCCCAGAGGTCCGCGTCAGGCCTGCAGACAGCAGGAGTCGCAGGCAACGTGCGGGTATCACTCCATCTTCACCATAAACAGCGGTGAAACCGTTGCTGTGTGGAAAATCAGTATTTCGCTGTGTTTCGGTGCAAAAACGCGGTGTTAAACACTGTTGCTGCAGCGCCACAACCGGACAGACAGGAGAGAAGCAGCAGAATCTGGATACACCGGGTCAGTCAGTGATGTTGCAGCCTCGGCTATTTTCTCTCTCTTTCTCTGTGCATTTAATTTTGACAGTTAACTGTTAACTTTGAACAGTTGTAGATGGAGAAATTAGCATTATTGGCTGTTTGGAGCGGTTAGCAGACGCTAGCAGCCAGCAGTTTTCTGTGTTTGTTTTTTAAAAGATATATTTTAAACCATATTTCAAAATAAATATTTTATTTTACTAAATTAAAATTTGATTTGTATTTATTACTGTTTCCAGTGTCTTGTTCTTTGAACATCTATTGTGCATTTAGCCTTTTCTTTGATGGGATGTAAACATTTCAGCACATCTGTATGTCTACTTGTTCCATGTCTCAGAGGTCGTCTCTGCCTGTGGACGGATTTTTTTCAAAATAATGGACAGTAAAGATAATGAGATGTCACTGGTCAGCAGGTTTCATTACTGTCCACCATCCTCCTCTGAGACAGCGTAGACATAAACTGCCATTCAACGATCATTACTGTGGATCAATTATTTGAAGATCAGATTAGAAAAGAATTTTAATTCTGCTTGAAAATCTGCTTCACTAAAAGGGAAGCTGGATATACATAAATGTTATTTTAGAACGGAGCTGTAGCTTTCTGATATTTAATTTTACACCTTTCCTTCTTTGTTTCAGCGGCTGCTCGTCGATTTGACCACAAGTTCACAGAAGTTCAGATCAGGGATGCAACGCAGACGTGGCGGCTTTGGAGAGGAGCGGGGGGGCCAAGGGAGGAAACGTCAGAGTTAAAATGCACTCATGGTTGGAGTTGGAGGACTGCTAACTGGGAGACAGTGGGTTTGATGGGAGCTGGATGATGGTGGATCATAACTGGAAAGCTACTGAGCTGGTATGTAAAGTTCATGTTGAACTGGGATCCTACTGGTTCTGAAGGACAACCTGATTTCCACTGTTGGACAAACCTGTTGGATCTTCTATGTCCTTGGTGACCAGACTAAGTTCTGTTCATGTTGGACCACCAACCTCTGGTTCGTTCTCCATGTTTATGTTCATCGTTTACATAGTGATGGATGCAGTTGCCCCCTTTGTAGTCATGACTCATGAATGTTGGGTAGAATTTGGCCGTTTAACAAGTCCTAAACTGTGTATTCTGTAGTCACTGTTGAAGGATAGTGTGCATTTCAAAAGTTTAATTTCTTTTGAATCATTCAGAAATAGCTAATTTAGTAATGCTGTTTTTATGTTTTTTGGATTTTGAATATGGTGTCCTGTAAAAATGTCCCAGTAAAGTGGGGTCTTTGTGTTAAAAGGTTGAGAACCACTGCTGTATAAGATACTTAATGAGCCATTTTAGGGTTTTAACCTTCGTCTGTATGCCTTAATTTGCCTAATTTAAAAAATGATTATTTTACTCTATTTGGTGTTTTACTAGGGATGAGCTGGATACTGCTTTCAGACGGTATGGACAAAGCGTTTTTGACGAGTACGAGCATGATACGGTTAAAACTCATCCATATCTGTGCTCGTGCTGAAGGAGAATCCTCATTTGATAACTGACTGTCTGCACGCTCTGTGATTGGCCAGTCACACACAGCGCCCCCCTCCCTACATGGACACACAACTCTGCAGTGAGCTGTACTGCGCTCTCACGCACACACAGACAGTGATTGATCTCTGCTTGGCTCGTGCTCACGTTGCTCTTTCATACTCAGATTTTCTTCAGCTCGTCTTTATTTCTGTTTGTATGATATTTAAAGTTATTTAGTGAACCTCTTTCATAACGTACGCGGTGCATTTGACAAGACAAAGCTGAAAACTGTTTAAGTTGCGTCAGTCACTGCCTCGACTCCGGTCGTCCCCCCGTCCCCCCCAGTGTTGTATAAAGTACCCAAAAGCTATACTTGAGTAAAAGTAAAAGTACCTTACTGGAAAATGACTCAAGTAAAAGTGAAAGTTGCCTGCTAGAATATTACTTGAGTAAAAGTAAAAAAGTAGCTAGTATTTACTGTACTTAAGTATCAAAAGTAAAAAGTACTGTTAATAAAACGCAATCAGAAATTTGAGTTTAAAGGTAGAGTCCGAAGTCCCTCCAGCGTTTTTGTTTGCAAACTTAGCGCTCCTCCCTCTCAAGCTAATGGCCGCCTCGTTCTAGCTAGCCTATTCAACTTCAAGCTTCTCCTTCAGAGCTCAGAAGCGGGTACAAGCCAAACTATGATTAACCCTAGTTTTCCAAACTGAATTGTCTGAAGCTCTTACCTTTTCTTCAGTGCATACACGGTGTTTTCTTTCTTTCTTTCTTTATTTTTCCTTCGATGTTCGAGTGACTGGCGTCTGCTCCAATCATGAGCTTATTTCCACACAGCGTCATGCTCTTAGCTCTGTCATTGGCTGCCGATATAAACAGAAATCTCCACCCAGAAACGTCCCGACCAGACCAGAACAATACAAAAGAGCCAATTACAGGCAGGGGGAGAGAGAGTTGCGTTCAAACGCACCACGGCACGGCAGTAGAGGCCCAAAGGTGCAGTTTGAGAGGGATTTCACTTGCTGAAGTCTAACGTTTATTTTTTATGGGGGAACTTCGGACTATACCTTTAACATTTTCTTTATTTCTATTGTATTTAGTTTTTAAGTTTTAATTTGCAAAGTGTAAAGGAGCTTCAATACCTCCTTACATAAACCCAACCATATAGAAAAATACTGTACACAAACACATCCTTACAGACCTGTGTGCATACCTACCAACATTCATATCCACGTGCATTTAATTTAAAACTATTCTTGATAAACTCTTGGTGCTCGGAGGTGATGCAAACAAACAAAGAACTTGACTGGTTGAACTTTAACGTGACTGCAGTGTGACAGCACATGAACTGTCCATCCAGTCATCACTGAACCCAGAAAAACGTTTTGTTCAACCTCAAAAGAAGTTGTTTCTCAAAATGGTGAGAACTCAGTCTCGCTCTTCTTGGACTGAAGACCAGACCAGCGATGCTGAACAGTCTTTCACCTGCTGCTGAGGCAGGTAAAGGTGTGTTTAGCTTCAGAGACAGCTGCACAAGGCTGCTACTAGTCCCACTACAACAAAACAAAGATTGTCCATTCGCTATTATGTTCCTTGTTATTTTGTAACGAGTAACTAAGATGCTCAGGTAAATGTAATGGAGTAAAAGTATTGATTTTTCTCAGAAAATGTAATGAAGTAAAAGTTAAAGTCATCAGAAATAGAAGTAGTAAAGTAAAGTACAAATATAAAAAAATACTACTTAAAGCAACCTTTACCGATCTTGCATTTCAGAAAGCACAGCAAGATTATTTGAATATAAACAGTCCCGCCTCACTTCTAAGACACACCCCTTCATTCCCTCCACCTCCCAATGCAGAATCAAAGGTCTGACAGGCAGGTCCGTTGGACAATCCTAGAGGTGCACCCCACTTCAAGGATTGGTTGGAGTTTTCATTGAATATTTAGAGATTGGAATAATATTTTATTTTGATTAATGGTGGGTCTGTCTTGTATTTTGGAGTTCCATTACCTCATTCACAGCATTTTACCCTGTTAGAAAAATAGTGTAAGAATGCAACATCGGTAAGGGTTGCTTTAAGTAAAGTAACGAAGTATTTTTACTTAGTTACTATACAACACTGGTCCCCCCTCTCTCTCCTTTACCATCTGCCTGCTCTTAGTTTGGCTGTGATGTAAAAACTTTACTCTTTCTGAACGCGTTTTTTTAAAGGATACAGTGAACCAGGCTGATATATTTCACCGTTTGTTCTGACTGGATGTTCACACGAATCACCAAGTTCACACAATAAAAAATAAACAGCCATACAGACCAGTAAATACACACACGCATACAGCTGAACACACAAAGTAGCAGTTAGTAACATTTTAGGCTATATTATGAAAAGAAGTATATTTTGAATATTACAAATCAAGCTGTATATACTGTATATAGGCTTTTTGCTTTGAGTACAGTAGATATTTTAAGTGTTACACAGCACCAAACACACTCTTTCTCTCTCTCTCTATACACACACGATACACACACACCTTAATCATTGTTTAACTTTGTGTGGGAAAAAAAACAAATGTTAGGTAATAAAAATAAATACATTATTGAGAAAAAAATTCACAGTTTGATCTAGAGAAAAAATAGTTGTGAGTATGTAAACTTGTTCATGCATACTTCGTAGTTCATAATTTCCGACTGTATGCGTTGTATGCACTCAAAAATATTCCTGTTGTGATTTTATACATATATAAATAAAAACTGTTAATAGTTCCTTTGCTATTGTGATCAAAAACATTGAATCTCAACTCTGAGGCTGTTCTGTAAATAGTTATCAAATAAACAACAAATTAAGAAACTTCTGATCAATTCGTATCAATTTCAGACTTAAATTAATGTGCTGATTTAAGCCCCACCCAGTTCAGCTCCAACCACGCCCACTTCCGGCGTAAGCCCCGCCCATTACGAGTACAGATACAGATCATTTAGATGGTTGAACAGATACAGATACAGATAGTGGCGTACTCGCTCATCTCTATGTTTTACCATGAAAAGTAAGTTATTATTTTTCATTAAGGCACATTAAAGACATCAAGAAGTAGAAGACAGTTGAAATGGCCCTTTAATGATAACATTGTTTGAATGTATAAAACAATGCAAATGTATAACTGAATCAATAGTGATGCAATTTAACATTCTTTCAATGTTGATCTTAAGATAGTTGAATTAATGTTGGTTCACTTTCAGAATTGATTGAAATTTCAACATCATTTCAGCGTTGATCATAGCAGCACTTCCAATGTCAGACATCAATGTTGATTCAGTGCTTCAGCCTGACCATATTTCAACATTGAATCAATCAGTTTTTGCTATCTGGGACACCACACTCCCCCAGTTTAGTTTGTTTACATTACAACTGAGGCATCTTCATCTATGGCTTTCAGTGCGAGTGAGATTGTCATAGTCAAGTTTTGTGAAGTCATTTGTTTGCGACACACTCTGAACTGCTTATTACAAGCAAAATATCTTGGCCACTCTTAAGTTAAAAAAAGAGATTTTTATTTATTTATTTATTTGCTTGTAATAAGCAAAAATTTCTGCTAATGGAACACGTGAAATTTTCTTGTAAGATATCTTAAATAAGATGCATTTGTCTTAAAACAGGTTCCTGCATCTCACTGAAATGCTTCTCTTTAGGTAATTTTGTCTTATTTTGAGGGTGATGAGATATTTTGACTAGAAATGAGAAAAATATACCTGGTAAGATTTGAGTTTTTGTATTGGTGAAATAAAGGAGTTTTGCTGCAGATAATGCCTAGAGGCCCGTTCATTCTGCCCCCTTCACTGCCATTATATGGATATTTGAGGATCTATGACTCAGATCCAGGTGGAGATGTTCTGTCAGTCTGAGCTCACCACTACATGAACAAATAGCTTCAGCTTCTACACAATCTCGCACAAATGTAGACCCAGAGTGGATGCACCAGTTCTTTTAAAATAGAGACAAACTCTACAAGTGGACTAAGAGAACTGACGGGAAATGATTGAAGAGAGTTGACTCACGATTTGGGCTCAGCTTCTGTCCTCCAGCAGAAACACCACAAACACACGAGGAGGACACACACCTTCATCCTGAAGGTGACAGAAGACACTGAGCTCTGCAGACACACCAGCGAGTTAAAGCCCAGCCGACAGACTGCGTCGTATCAGCTGAGTGATTGGTACATACCTGAAAATCATCAGGACTTTCTCTGCTTGTGTTTATTTAGGACTGAGAGTGTTTGTTTGTCCCAAAGGTGAGTTTACACAGTTTGTGTTTTCTGGTCTTACCCAACGGCGTTGGCCTCCAGCATTCCCGTAATCAGACAGCAAAAGTTCACATCAGTTTGTTTTCTCTTGGTACACATTTATGTATCAGGATGAGGACAAAATCCAGTAAAGTCAAAGAAGACATTTGCATACTGTTGATGCGAAAATAAAGTATTACCAAGAATCTGAATGAGTTGAGATTAAAAAGTCAGTCTGAGACAAATCTTATAAAGTCTGAGGAGACTCTGATGACCTGAAGCTTAGTTTGTAACAAAGAGCTCAGACAGGCTGAAGGCAGAAGAGAAAACCTTGAAGAAGTTCTCTCCACTGATGTGTACAAGCACAGAAACCGTGTATTGCATAGCTGTTAAGTCTCTGGTGTTGGCTGGGAAACTCCCGTAGTTTGACCCATTTTCCCAACGACCTCAAATATTAGTATTTTCCTGTAAGTTTCCCATATTACAAAAGAGCCTATTGAAGAAAAATGCTGTACTTCCCATCTACCACTAGCTTGGGGAGAAGTGCTGCCTGCAGGAGCCTGGGTGGTAGGTGTCCAAAGGTTCGTGCTGACAGTGACATCACACAAGCCCAGACTTTCTGTTTATGACTCCTGACATATAAAAAAAAATCCTAATTTTTCCTCACTCAGAGAAGCAGATTTTGGATGCAAGTGATTTAATGCAGCGGTAAAACGAACCACCATCATTGTCTGTTGTATATACGTAGCAAACATGTTTATTTCTGCTGTGAACATTTTCATTTCTTTTGTAAACATGTTTATTTCTACGGTAAACATGTTTATTTCTGCTTTAAACATGGTTATTTTTGTTATTTCTACAGTAAGAATATTTATTTCTGATGTAAATGTGTTTATTTAAGCTGTAAATGTGTATATTTTTTGCTGTAAACGTGTATTTCTGCTTAAACCATGTTTTCTTCTGCTGTAAACATGTTTATTTTTGCTGTAAACATGTTTATTTCTGCTGTAAATGTGTTTAAGCTCTAAATGAGTTTATTTAAACTGTAAAGATGTTCATTTCTGCTGTTAACATGTTTATTTCTGCTGTGAAGTTGACCCTTATAATATGGGAGTCTGTAGGTACTGACTCCCTTTTGGAACCAGCCCCTAGTGGATTAGGGGAGAACTGCAATTTTCTTCCCAAGACTTCCGGTTAGCTTCCCAGATAGCAAATGAATGGTGCTGCGGATCCGCGGCACGCTGTTACATTCACTCAGATCTGCCTTCGGAGTCATATAAGAGTCCACTTGTACAGCGAACGGATCCACCTCTGATCTCGTCTGACTGAATTCTGATGTTAGCGGAGCAAAGCGGAACTCAAACTGTAGCTGCACCTCTTCCCAATCCACACGACCGTTCATATATTTGCTTCAGCTGTGGGTCCAGTATGGATCTGTATACTATGTGATATTTAACCCTCATTCAGCAGAAATTATCAAAGAACACCAAAAGAGACTTGAACAATGTCAGTTTTAACATTATATTTATAATTCAGTACAGTATAACAGTGAACATGTACGCACACACAATTACTATATTTCCTCCCTCTTTTTGCATCTTTACATACGTGTTCTTCCAGACAACATCTTCAACCACACACACACAGCCCCCGTATTTAAAGTTGTCTAAATTCCTCTTCACAATACAAACTGAGTTGAAAGTTTATTTTTCAAGTGAGGGAACAAAGAGCCGAAACCACTATTTTTACCAAGGTTTTACCATAGCCACCGCCGGAAACTCAGAAGAGATCCCAACTACGCGAGTCCCCGACCTGTCATCCACGTAGTACATTCCAAAGCTTTTGCATTGTTCTTTGACTCTACTGGTAGTGGTCTTGTGCCTTCGGCTCTGGGCCGAGGCTCAGTAGCCTGCTTGTAGAAGCAGTGACACAGAGGATGGCGGAGATGGTGCTGTGTTCCTGTGTTGCTGGTTTCCTCGTAGTGTTGGAGGTGGATTATTTCTCACTGCTAGTACCTGTTGTATATGTCCAGATTGCCCTAACTCTTAAGTACAAAATATATTAATTATATTCCAAAAGATCACACATTATTTCACAGATCATTTCTTTATTACCTTCTCTATATGGGTGTTAGACATTTTTATATTTGCTCCCGCACAGTGTCCCCCAACCCTTGCAATTTTTTATTTTTTCACCTTACATAGCCACCCTATCTTCCATTTATTTACACTGTTCTACAGCCATAGAGAAAGTGATGATGGAGTAGTATCTACCCCCACCAACCGAGGACATATGGAGGGAAGTTGCTCAAGGTTTCTGGGAGAAGTGGAACTTTCTAAATTGTTTGGGTACCCTCGATGGCAAACATGTTGTCATGAAAAAAACCCACCACAATCAGGCAGTCTTTATTTCAGCTAAAAAAAAAAACCTTTACAATGGTTCTTATGGCACTGGTTGATGCCAACTACAGGTTCCATGTCATACATGTGGGGGACTATGGAAGATCAAGTGATGGAGGCATCTTTGCAGGTTCTGCCTTGGGTGTTGGACTGGAGCATGGTACCGTATACTACCTGCCACCATATGACCCCCTCCCTAGTGATGCTGCAGCTAACAGGATGCTATATGTCATAGTAGCTGATGCGGCATTTCCACTAAGGACCTACCTGATGAGACCATACCCTTCCTCTCAACTGGATTACCAGAAGAGGATCTTCAACTGCAGGTTGTGTTGAGCAAGAATGGTGGTGGAGAATGCTTTTGGCATTCTGGCCTCAAGATGGTGGATTCTACACTTTAGAATTAACCTGCTTCCCCGCAATGTGGAGACTCATCATTGCTGCATGCATCCTGCACAACTTTTTGCTCAGTTCAAGGGAGAACCAGCAGCTCTTTGATGAAGCCTAGTAGCAGGGAAGACGGTTGCTGCCTGTTGGAAAAAGTGCTGCACAGCGCACATTGGCCCAGGCCAGGGCTGTCAGGGATGCTTTTTGTGCTTATTTTAAGTCCCCAGAGGGCAAAATGCCATGGCAGGACCGGATGGTAAAGGTTGCAACACTCCATTTTCCACCACTGGGCCCCATCCTAGTAGCTGTCGGGCAAGAGGCGGGGTTTATCCTGGACGGGTTGCAAGAGTTGAAATACTGACTGTTGTAAATATGTTGATTTTTATTTTACAATTGTAGGCTATGCTGTACAGACAATATAGATACAAAGCTCTGTACTTAGAGGGGGGTAGCTGACATCTCACACTTGAACTTGCAGGACAGCCATTATCAATCACATTTGCATCAGCACTACAGGTCTGTTAGTCATGTTAACAATTTTATCACAAGGCATTGTGCAAGATGTAACTTTAAAAGCAAAGTTAACACACTAACTGCCAGGCAAAATAGTTGGCAGATTTTCATACTACATTTTTCAAATGAATAATTACATCTCTGTCATAGGAAAACAGATGTTCCTACAGTAATGAATTATTATTCATTCATACAAAACGTAATGACTTAATTTAGGTAAAAGCAAGTAGGCTTATCAAATTCAAGGGAGCAAGTAAGCAACAAAGACCTGTGCATTTCAGTTTTAATCCAAGACATGTTTCATGAACACGCATGCATGAACAACCTTTTTTCTTACCATCTGCATCCATGACTTGCACAATTTGAACCTATATCCTCTCTTTTCTTGCTGTGTCTTTGTAGAAAGTATGGCTTGGGTCATACAGGATTTTCTGACTTTCTACTTCATTAGCATCTCCTCATCCATTTCTGCACACGAGAATGCAGACAGTGCAGAGTTCAGCCTTTTTTTTTATTGTCATGATCAATACAAACAACTGTTTTACGTTGGGGAATTTCATGTTTTCCATTTTTGTTCATAATCAACGTCCTGATCTGTAGCCTATAATGTAGGCCAATAAAACACGTACGGTACAGAAAACGTCAATGTTGGAGGTGATTTTTAATCAAACTGTGTGCTTTTTCATGTATTTTACATTTGGATCTGCAATGTGTTTACTTTGACAATCCGGATGTAGTCCATGTTCACGTTCCTGTTTGGTGCAATCTGCGCCGACGGAACAGAAAATTGGACTGGCTCTGCAATTTGGGCGCAGTGCAACACAGAGGCCGCAAGTCAACAGAGCTGCACGGAGCATGTCTACTATCTAAGACCCTTGATTTTTCATTGGTTAAAAACCGGGAACCAGCTCTCTAATGGGGTGTTAAGCTGGTGGCGGGAAACACTCCTGGACAACTCACTACCATCCTTAATGGGGCCTGCCCTGCTTCAGCTAGTGTAACCTCAGAGGAACAACCTTTGCTCTGGGCCAAATCTCCCCCCACTCATGGATAACTGTCTCCTTAAAGGGACACTGTGTAATCGGGAGCAGCTCCCTCGTACTTTTCATGCTGCATTCGCGTGAAACCGGGCAGACCGACGACAGCCGCTGCATGTAAAGTTATCACCAGCCTCTATGTGAAGATGTGGTCCGTCAGTTACAGTGACATCAGTTCACATCTGATTTGTTGTCATGGCGATGTCGTATTGTTTACCCTGACCCATGTTTTACCGTCTTTCGCTCAGCTTCATTGATTAAAATGACATCTGGTTTGTTACCAACGGCCGTCTGCCCGACTGCACGTGAACGCAGCATCAGCGAGACGTTTGTTTCTCCCCACTGCAGCGCGGTGACTTTTCAAAGGCATTACCTCGAACTGAGCTGAAAACTCTGGTGTGTCCGGTGAGTTTCTGTGTTTTCCTGCTGTCACGCTTCTCCCGAACGCAAAAACATGGCGATACGACATGGCAGCCTTCACCGACCCACCCCGCTCGATGTATAAATGAATGATACGAACGGCAAATTTAGAAGTTAGAGGAGCACTTCAGTTTGTTGATGGGAGTGATTACTGATTAATGAAAAAACACTTTTGAACCAAATAATCAGTTTTTGTGAATAAAACACAGGAGAACTTACACAATATCCCTTTAAACATCTTACGCACTTGTCCCAACCCAGGTTATTTTAATATTCAGGAACAGTAGTGAATATTAGGGCATGTTCTGGGGACTAGACTAACTCTTCAGGACCACTGAAGACGTTTTGCTCATTATGACCACACCCTGCCACCAGGCAGAGTTGCAAGCTAAGAACCTTATGAATGGGTGGATTGATTACCAATATTCTTCATGCAAGTTAAATTTATTGAAGCTTTGGCAGGGGTAAAGGGGTAAAAAAAAAAAAAAAGCTCAGCCCAATAAAAAAAAACATGATCAGACAGATTATCAGCCATTCGTCGGGTAAAAAGATAAAACATGCGATCTGAGTAGCAACTATGATGGTAAAACTCTCCAAAAATAGATCTGAGGCAAGGATTTCTTCTTAAACTTCTCCTCACTCTGTCCCATAGAAGCAGGTCATTCTTGTAATTCCAAATATTGCTCTACGTTGAGCTGTGAACAGCGCGGTAGTCGTCTTCGAGATTTGCTATACTGTAGTAGCACTTTAGAGAAAAACAAGCAGATATCCAATTTAGAGTGGTGTTTTGGCTTCTTTCGGTCAAGTGTCATTAATCCAATTGAGATATTCCTCTGCAAACACCTCTGCTGGACCTGTAACTCCCCACTCATTAGATCCAAAAATGATTAATCCACAGATTGGAGCAAACCGGTGTTAAAAATTCAAATCTGAGATCTTCCTCCCCAAAGCAGATTGTTGAAGCTACTTCCAAATTCCTCTTGGTTTTATCTCCTTGGTGACCTTGTTGTAAATCCAAAATATTTCCTTTTAGATGTGAGAAGTGAGAAGTCAACCCAATGCGCATTTAGGCTTGACTCTACACACCTCTCCAAGTGCCGTGAACAGCTGCTCCAGTTTTCTTCAAAACTCGGTCGCAAATCTGTTATTTTAGCACTTAAGCCATTGCAGCAGACAGAAGACCGTCGTGGTTGCATCAGATCTGGTGTTATTAATCCAACTGAGATATCCCTCTGAACACCTTTTCCGGTTCCTGGGAGCTCCTCACTCTTCAGATCCCACACGTTGCAACCCCGAAGCCCTGAATTGCACACACCTTTATAGGTATGCTGACGTAGCAGATTACTCCACCTCCTTCTCCAGGAAAAGCATGGCATGATCACTCAGGATTTGAATTCCTAGGATGAGCTCATCTGGAGACCAGGGGCGCCCGCAGAAATTTTTTCTAGGGGTGGCCACAGGGTGGCCAGAGAAAATGTCAGGGTGGCCAAGGGTTATTAAAGGATAACTTTTGTTTCTTCCAACCTGGACTTTATTTCTGGAATTAATACAGAGTAACCTACATGCATTTACTCATCAGTAACATTTCTGCATCACTCTGACTCCTTTGGACACTGTTTAGATCAGTCGTAGATCCGCGTTTATCCATATAATGGCAGTGAAGGGGGCAGAATGAATGGGCCTCTGGCATTATCTGCAGCAAACTTCCTTAATTTCAACAATACACTGTAAAAACTCAAATCTTACCAAGTATATTTTTCTAATTTCTAATCAAAATATCTCATCACACTCAAAATAAGACAAAACCACCTAAAGAGAAACATTTCAGTGAGATATAGGAACTTGTTTTAAGACAAATGCATCTTATTTCAAGAAAGAAAAGAAAGAAAATGTCACTTGGTCCATTGGCAGAATTTTTTTTTTTTTTTTTTTTTTGGCTTATTACAAGCAAAATAAAATCTTGTGGTTTTTTTGTTGTTTTTTTTAAACTTATTTTAAGAGTCGTCAAGACTTTTTTAAAACTTGTAATAAGCAGTTCAGTGTGTGTGTGTCGCAAACAAATGACTTCACAAAACTTCACTATGACGACCTCACTCACACTGAACACCAGAGCTGAAGACGCCTCAATTGTAATATGAACAAACTAAATGGGGGTAGTGTGGTGTCGGCCCAATGAGGGTAAGTAGGTGCTGATGTGAAAGGGGCATTAGGAACTGGTCGGGGCAGTTCTGGGTGGCACCTTCCTAGATGAATTTGCATAAGAAAGGCTGAGTTGATTAGGCGTAACAGACCTGTGGGGGACTACAGCAAAACACCAATGGCAGAAGGTGGTAGGTCTAGTGTAATATTTTTATTCATTTTATTTTTATTAGCCTAGAAACATTTTGACAAATATAAGCAAAGCCTGCTGCACCATATTAATAGTACATAGAAAATTGATATGAATGAAAAAAATCTCATTTTTATAGGGGTGGCCAGTGGGGTGGCCAGCTTTTTGTTCAGGGGGGCACTGGCCACCCCTTGGGGGCGTCCCTGCTGGAGACAGCCAGCCGCCACTCTATCAACGTTATCTGCTTGTTATGAGAACATCCCGTGCTGAACAAGGTTAACTCACATGCCTTCATTTTCCACCAACAATCACTTAAAAATCATTCTTTTGGCATCTTTCTTTACACATGTCATTTGCTCACATTACCTCTTATTTCATTGAATTCAATCATTCAGTTACTTATTATTCATAATCTTAATCATCACTTTTAATGAAATGAAATGAAAAATACTTTATTCATCCCAGAAGGGAAATTCAGTATTGTAAAAGCTCACTTTTTTTTCCTTTTTTTTAAAATAAATAAATAAAAAAGTCAGTCAGTCTTGTTCTTTAGGGTGATGGCTGCTGGCAGGAATGAATTTCTGTATCTCTCCGTTCTACAGCGAACTTGACGCAGTTAAGTTAATTATAATTAACTTAATATATTATAATTAATTAATTATAATTAATTAAGTTAATCATAATTACGAACATAAGAACAAGATTGCGGGTACAAGCGGCCGAAATGAGTTTCCTCCGCAGGGTGGCCGGGCTCTCCCTTAGAGATAGGGTGAGGAGCTCGGTCATCTGGGAGGGGCTCAAAGTAGAGCAGCTGCTCCTCCATATAGAGAGGAGCCAGATGAGGAGGCTCGGGCACCTGGTTAGGATGCCTCCTGGACGCCTCCCTGGTGAGGTGTTCCAGGCACGTCCCACCGGGACCAGACCCCGGGGGAGACCCAGGACACGCTGGAGGGACTACGTCTCCCGGCTGGCCTGGGAACGCCTCGGGATCCCCCCGGATGAGCTGGCGGCTGTGGCCGGAGTGAGGGAAGTCTGGGCTTCCCTGCTTAGGCAGCTGCCCCCACGACCCGATCCCGGATAAGCGGATGAAGACGGTACGGTACGGTACGGTAATCATAATTAATATAATTATGATTACTTTTTCATTTGAGTGCTTCGCTGTTATCTGTCTGTGTTGGGCCTGTTTTCCAGAGAGCAGCGCCGACTTGCCCTGGTAGCTGGTTTAAATCTGGCCTCGGGGACTTCACATTACTGAGGCTTCTTTAACAGGACTGCAGCTCATTGAATAACATAGTAACGTGTTTGCTGCATTATGCGGAATGGAACGGAACGGTGCGGCCTGGAGTATGTGGAATCTGGGGGTCAGACTAGATCCGTATCTGCTGTGGCTCCATGGTTTGACAGTCCGCCTTTTCCACATTCAGCTAAGTGTTGAGCAGAGGTCAGTTAGCTCTCTGTGGACTTGAAGGCGGATCTGCCGCATAGTCCACTGCTATCTGGGTACACATTTGCCCACCGGAGGTTGCTCCTTGGTGTAAAAAAACAAACATGGACGGTAGACTGCTCCAGAGCCAACTAGAGGCAACTATGTACAACTGGAAATCGTGCGTAAAATCAGGTCAAAAATCATGTAGTGTGTCCCAGCTTTATAGACCAGCAACAGGAATTTAAAGTCTATCCTCTGACGGACAGGCAGCCAATGCTACCCCCAGATTCCACAGACTGTGCACCGTTCCATTCGACTCTGCCATGCACAGCGTTGCAACGCGCACTTCATGCACCCGGCACCTCTGCACTTCATCAGGTCTTGGAACCCAGGGAGAACATGTGCCAAGTTTGCATTATAAAAGTATGAATGTAAGAAAGCTTATAAAGAGGAGACAGACTAAACGAACTGTTCATTCATCCCAATTATGCCAGAAAGAGCTCCAGTTCTTCACAAAACATCATTGTTAAAGTCAGCTTTTGTCTATTTTTAGAAAGAAAATGTAAATGTATCAGTTGGAGTATTTTAATGTATTTCTTTTTGTTCATAATCAATGTCCTGATCTGTTGCCTGTAATATGACCGATGTAGAACATACGGTACAAAAACCTCAAATTTTAAAGGTGATTTTTAATCAAACTGTGAAACTTTGAAAATCCAGATATAGTCCATGTTCACATTCCTGTGTTGTGATCTGAGCTGCAGGAATTGATCTGGCCTGTGCCGATGGGGCAGAAATTGGACCGGTTTTGCAATTTGGGCGCATGGCAACAGAGAGACTATATCAATGAGTCGTTCAGAGCATGTGGACTGCAGCTTATTCAACAACATAGCAACGTAGTTGCTGCGCCATGCGGGGCGGGGCAGAACAGAGTATGTGGAATCTGGGGGTAAAGACGTGGACTGATGTGGTCCAGGTTTCTGGTCTTAGTGAGAACTCGGGCAGTAGAGTTCTGAATGAGCTGCAGGTGTCTGTTTTTTTTTTAGGTAGACCAGTAAAGACACTGTTACAGTAATCAAGCTGACTGAAGTTGAATGATGGACTAGTTTTTCCAGATTTCGCAGAATCATGACATCTTTTATCTTGTTGTTCTTCAGGGCCCAGTATTTCAAAACTTTGAATCCAGATAATTTTGATCTGGATTTCCAAATCCCTGGATTCAGGTCCTTGGATCTCAGATTGATATCTGGATATTTCAAAACTTTTAGTGGATTGGATCAAAATGATCCTGATCCTGTTAGATGGAGACTTACAAATCCGTCCCTCCCACTGGATCTTTGACAGCAAACAGGAAATGATGTCATAAAGAACTTGCCTTGAGCATGTGTCTGATCAATATTATCATGTATAAGTCAATGCTGACGCTGAACCATCACTGCAAACAAAGAAACAACTCTGGCAGTCAAATTTATCATTTCTTCTTTAACTCAGAAGTTTGTTCAGCTACAGAGAAGCTGTAGTTGAGAAACAGAGCGGTCTGTAAATCGGCTACTTTTAACATTTCCATACCAATAAAGATATTTAATAAATTATTTTAATATCCAAGACACAAATCAAGGAAGCTCAATCATTTTTGGCAGCAAGAAGTGTTGTAGTAATGTGAATTGATGTTTGCGGTTCGCCACTAAGGGGCGAGGCGATGTTCATTGTTGTTGTGTGGTCAGAAAGTGAAGAAGGGACCACTGGTTTTTGCTGATAGCAGAAAGCAGCAGCGACAAATGAATGGATGCACAAGGCAAACTGAATAATTAAAGTTCTGAAATAAACAGCAGTGTCGGCCAATTACTATACCTGTTCGGGACGTTTTCTTGTGCGTTCAGCCAAAGCGATGTGCCACAACTTTTCCTCTTTAACGACATGGAGGCGTTTGTCTGAATGCAACCGGTATAAGACACAATAGACTGCTTTTCAGAACAAGTTTGAAAGGTTTGGAACTGTATTCTTGCCTGAAATGCTTTGAGTGGTCCGCAAAATGAGTAATTTAGCGCATCGCTGGAACATAAAATGTTGTCCATGGGTGCAGTTTCAAACGTGGTTACACACCTCAAATTTTTAAAGTGAAAAACAGAGGTCTCGAGCAAAAATAATTTACTTAGTAGAAACAAGAGCACTATGTTGGATGTTTGTTGTAAATTTGGCTCTATCACAATGCGTATGAAACATTTAATTTTTAGAAAATATTGCGTGATCATATTGTTTCCTCAGTATGAAAGGAGTTGGTTTATTTATCAGATTCAGAGTGAAAGATGTGTAGTTAGTGACTGCAGCTGCCAACCTCATTGTTTTCCACCTCAAGATCCTCCTCAAATCCACCTCTGAGGTGGGTTTATTTTAATCCTCATTTTCAGGATCAAAATTATCCAGATTTGGGCCCAAACTTTTGAAATACCCCAAAGAGCAAAAGAAATCTGGATCAAATATAGGATTGGATTCAAAGATCTGGATTTAAACCTTCAGGATAAAATCTTGTTTGAAATACCCAATTTCTGATCAGACTGGAAAAAAATCCAATCCACCTGGATTAATCCTGGTGGATTATCTTTGAAATACTGGGCCCAGGTGATAGTCCGAACCTGAGAGGAGTTGGCTGCTATTTAAAGTGCCTAGGGAGCAGTTGGTGGGGGTTAAGGATCTTGCTCCAGGGTCCACAGTGGTTCACCTGAGTGTCGTGTCGGGGACTCAAACCTGGGTCTGCCGCACCAAAGCCTGCCATATTACCACTACGCTACCCCTCCCCATTTAGGCCCAAGTCTATCGCTACTGCCAGATTTCTGACCCAGTTGCACTTTTTTTATGTCCACCACTACACACTCAAAAATAGAGGTACCAATTTTTACTTAAAAGGGTCCAAAGCTTGTCACTGGGGGGGTTCCTTTCTGAAAGACATTTCTGTACCTTCAGTCCTGGTCCATTTTTGTACCTTATCAAGCTGTACGAGTTAATAAAGTACAATTAAACCAATTAAAAATGATGAATAAAAGTCAATAAAATAGAGATTATGACAACAATCAAAGATGCTAATAATAAATGAATAATTATTATATAAATATTAGGCCAAACACATATAATTATACATGTAATTATTACTATGATTACTATGGAAATCATAATATAATAACTATACTAGTGTTTAGAAGTACTGCTAATTATAGTTATTGTACAAGCTACACACTTTTTTTTTAATGCTGCAGGTACCATTAAGGTTGAAATGGTACAAATTTGTACTTTATATTACTTTGGACCCTTTTTCATAGTATATAGGTACTTCTGGCCTCATTAAGACCAATATTGTACTTTTGAGAGAACATTTGTAAAAATGTACCTACAGGTACAGAAATGTTCCTGTCTTGTCTTGATTTCTGGCCAGATTGGTGCCTGCCTTCCCCACTTCCCGCCACTGGTGAAAAATTTCACTCGATAGGCATGTCTTGTCAGGGAACATCTTTAATTGTAAACTTTAAAACAATAAAACAAACAAACACAGCAATTTGTTTCTCTTAACGTGATCAGAAATAAAGCAACCAAATCGGCTTCGGTCATTTTCTTCAGCACTGAAAGTTTGACATTCAAGCTAAGTGCTCGTATCAGGTCATTTTGCATTTTGATGGGCAGCAGAGAAACCTGGGGCTCATGGCCACATGCCTGTTTTCCATGGGCTACATCAAGATGAAGCCTAAGCACACTGTCATACTGGCCAAATCCACTAGACTCAGAAAATTTCCTCTTGATATGCTCCCATCGTTCCCCCTAAAGGCCAAGACCTGTCTTGGTAGAAATAGTATGTCAGTCAAGGGTAACATGATTTCTCTGTTTGTCAGCCTCTGTTTTTCTTTCATCATTTGCATTTGAGAATCACCTACAGCAAAACCCTTCAGCAGTGTGTTTCTATGAAATGCATGTGATTCATGACTGCGGTGTTTCTTTGGTTTAGCTTTGGCATGCCTCCACATCACATCATTCTGTGAAGAATATTCCAGCCGTGGGTCATCGTCAGACCAGTGGGCTTGAAATGATCACCCTTTGCATTTTGGGGGTATTTAACAGGACGGTTAGGTCCATCTGACTTTGAAAACTCAATGAAAGCCTCATTGTACTTCAGATTATTGCCCATTACACGGGCAGAGTACCCAGGGTGCCCAGTACATTGAATCGCTCAGTTTCAACAGAACATCAACTTCTATTTCTTGGGTTTGGCTTCACTCTTCATATCAGCATCGTCCCTTGATGGCATCCTGTCCTGACTCGTTTTGTCATCTCTCCTCACTGCCATGCTCTGGATCCTGTTGTGCAGTTGGTGTGCTTGGCTCTTCATCTGTCCGATGACTCACACATCATTATGTTAGGCCTGGTAGAAGCAGTTGCATCTTGTTTTGGTTCTATAGAAAATCTTTCAAAAGGTTTATTAAATATACCTACTTTCAGTGCTATAAAACTTTGCATATGATTAGCTGTTTTGTCTTACCTACCATTACTTCAAATCAAATCAAACTTATTTATAAAGCGCTTTTCCTCCAAGGGCAACACAAGTGCTTTACATAATAACAAAAAACAAATGCATTTAAGATAAAAACAAGCCTTCACACACCCAAGTACAGCACACATACCCATGAACACTCACACAAACACAACATACAGCTCCCACCCCCCTTTCTACACATACCTCTGACCCCTAATTTCTGTCCCAAAACTAAAAACACTAGGCACTTTTAGACTGTAGTGAACTTTTGGAGTTCCTAGAACCTTTTCGGGAACCAGGCCATTTTTTTGTGCATTCGGACACTGTGTCCGAATGTACAAAACCGGCCTGGTTCCAAAACAAGATGCAACTGTCCGGGACACATAGGAACTAGGGACCTCGGACCTCAGTTCCTAGAACCTTTTTAGCTCCTATTCAGAGGCAGGGTCTTTTTGGGGTTTGAAAGGAACTGAAATACGTAGGTGTTTAGTGATTGGTAGAACTGGCAAGCCCCGCCCCTTACTGAGCTCCGCTTCTTCCAAGATCATAATAATAAGAACTATTACAATAGAGTGTACCAATTCATTATTAAGTCAATCACAATGGTACACGTCCCGAATCTATAACTATTTTTAAATGTTCCAAAGTAATTATTTTTTATATTAACTTACTGACCCAAAAACAGCTGCAAAGTGTGGCAGTAGATTCTGCAACTGCTGCCCAGACACTTTAGTGGACGGACCGTCCACTAAAATGCGTCCACTAAGTGTCTGGGCGCGCTTCAACAAAAGGTAAACAAGGGAAAGGGAGGGAAAGCTGGTAAGTTAGCTTTTATAATAGCTTTGAATAAAAGAGATGAGAAACCTCAGCAGCAGCACTTCAAACTCGCCATGAGGCTTTAGAAGTTCTAGTTCCATTTGGTGACCAATGCTGCCCCACTTCCATGTCCCCGTTACCATGGTGACTCGCTAATCGTGACTCCATTGATACTAACTTATTGGCGGTGCACGTGTTAAATGGACATGTGCCGGTATGAAATTCTGCCAGTATGATAACCTTGAGCTAAAATATCACGGTATACCATGGTATCATGACTACACTCTTAAATATTGTTTTTAAGTGTCTGGGTAAATAAAAACAACTTATTTTGGTTGAACAATGCCCTTTATTGGAACATCTGTACTTCTTCCTTTGATGTTTAATGGCGTTGGCATTGGCAAGACATGAATGAAACCTCTTTCACAATATTTTGCCGCTTAAATGGAAGGAAAACGTGAAAAGATGTTTTAAATGTGCCATGACATCAAATTTAACTTTTCTGGGGTTTTGGGGTATAATATGATCTGTTGTGCATGATGAGGCCATGTGAATGTCAGAGTGAGAATCAAAGTCAGCTTTGACTCTGTTCAGAAACGGTTGAATCATTCTAGCTTATCATTCCACGTAATTCATTTGCTCCAATTAGAGCACACTATCAAGTAAACAGCCAACAACATAAACTAGTTTTTAACTGTTATGTCATCACTCCTTTAACAAAACAAAGTATGGGTCTGTCAGAGCGAAGTTGATTATAAAAGAATAAAAGTTCATAATAAAGTTATAAGTCTGCAACCGTTTGTTTGCTGTACTGGACAATAACAGTGTAAAGCAGTTTGAGCTTTACTAAAGGCCATACGTCAACATTATTTATCAAATTGGAACAACACGCTGTCGGATCAGAACAGATGACTCCACCCACCTGGCTTCCTACTCAGTCGCCTGGGAAGTAAATGGAGCGGACCCAGACAGAGTGCAGCCGGTGTCTTGCGGCACCTCCAAAGCTTCTCTCTGAACTGAAGTGGCTGTAAATCTGCTGGTTTACTCTCCAGTTCACTGAGCTTTCTTAGCTAAACGCTAGTAACAAACGGGAGTAACGTAGTGGCTTGTCTTTGTGTCACGAGTGTGTGTTTGTGTCTGTCTGTGCACATGCGCGTTGTTTATACAGGCAGACAGCAGAGCAACACGAAGAAGAAATCCTCCATTGAAATAAAGGTAAACGTAACTAATTTGATAGAAACATTTACTGGCCATGTGGTGGGTAGCCCTCTAGATTTACTCACTGAACGGAAAATTTAGTCGCATTTGGCGTGTTAATTTCGGACCGGACTTAAGTGTGCATCAGGACAGGCGGCGTACACCTGACTTGAACTCTCTCCCTGTGTTTTATAAGACATAATGAAGTTCATACCACGGTCAAGGTATGAAGGTATGAAGGAAAACATAAAGGTTTTCATACCGCTATAAATGTGATTGCTTTATTTTGTTGAACAGTTTTGTTCATACCGCTACGTTTTAATTATACCTTAAACCGGAAACCGGGACATCCCTAAACTAAACCCCAGGTTGAACTACCCTGAGTTGATTAAACCAACTCAGATCAGCTGTGCTGGAACCAGAAATCACATTTTCTCAAGTAGACCAACTCTGAGTTAAGGGTTAGACTCAGAGTTTGATAAACCTGCTTTGTGGAACGGATCTCTGTGAGTGTAGCCTAAGTGTGATTAAAACAAGAGCAAGTCATCCCAGGGAACTTAGATACCCCCCACCACCACCACCACCACCACCACCACGCCCTGCATGATGTGCTTGTCCCCAAGACCCAGCATGTGTGTGTGAGGTAGAGTGGGGGAAGAGAGGGTTGCAAGGTTATTATAGTTAACTAAAACTGACAAAAAAAAAAAAAAAAGACATGGTTCCCATGCGTCCTGGAAAACCTTGAAAATTATTGAACATTGCCGCTTGTCTCTGCTTCATCACTGCTTCATCTCTGCTTCATCTCTGCTTCGTCTCTGCTTCATCTCTGCTTCGTCTCTGCTTCGTCTCTGCTTCGTCTCTGCTTCATCTCTGCTTCGTCTCTGCTTCGTCTCTGCTTCATCTCTGCTTCGTCTCTGCTTCATCTCTGCTTCATCTCTGCTTCTTCTCTGCTTCATCTCTGCTTCGTCTCTGCTTCGTCTCTGCTTCGTCTCTGCTTCGTCTCTGCTTCGTCTCTGCTTCTTCTCTGCTTCGTCTCTGCTTCGTCTCTGCTTCGTCTCTGCTTCATCTCTGCTTTGTCTCTGCTTCCTTGCTGCTTAGTCAATGCTTTGTCGCTACTTCGTTGTTACTTTGTCGCCACTTCCTCCCTACTTCATCTGTTTCATTGCTACTCAGGCACGAATTAGGCACGATGTAGGTACTACTTAGGCACTACTTCATCTCTGCTTCATCACTACTTCATTGCTACTTTGTCTGTTTTATATCTGTTTCGTCGCTACTTCGTCGCTACTTCATCTCTGTTTTGTCGCGACTTAAGCATGACTTAGGCACAACATAGCAGTGTTGTATAAAGTACCCAAAAGCCATACTTGAGTAAAAGTAAAAGTACCTTACTGGAAAATGACTCGAGTAAAAGGAAAGTCGTCTGCTAGAATAGTACTTGAGTAAAAGTAAAAAAGTAGCTAGTATTTTCTGTACTTAAGTATCAAAAGAAAAAAGTACTGTTAATTAAACGCAATCAAAATTCAGTTCAACATTTTCTTTATTTCTTTTAATTTATTTTTAATTTTAAATTTCAAAGTGTAAGGAGTTTCAATACCTCCTTACATAAACCAACCATATAGAAAAATACTGTACACACAAACACATCCTTACAACCTGCTGCATTCCTACCAACATTCATACCCACGTGCATTCAATATTAAATCATTCCTAATAAACTCTTGGTGCTCGAGGTGATGCAACAAACAAAGAACTTGATTGGTTGAACTTTAACATGACTGCAGTGCGACAGCACATAACTGTCCATCCAGTCGTTACTAACCCTAAAAACTTTTTGTTCAATCTCAAAAAAGTTGTTTCTCAAAATGGGAGAACTCAGTCTGGCTCTTCTTGGACTGAAGACCAGACCAGCGATGCTAAACAGTCGTTCACCTGCTGCTAGGCAGGTAAAGGTGTGTTTAGCTTCAAACGCTGCACACGGCTGCTACTAGTCCCACTACAACAAAGCAAAGACTTCATTGGCTATTACGTTCCTTCTTATTTTGTAACGAGTAACTAAGATGCTCAGGTAAATGTAATGGAGTAAAAGTATTGATTTTTCTCAGAAAATGTAGTGAAGTAAAAGTAAAAGTTATCAGAAATAGAAGAGTAAAGTAAAGTACAAATATAAAAAAATACTACTTAAAGGTTGAATATGGAACATTTTTATTAAAGCTATATTTTTTCAAAAATAATACCTCCACAGGTCGTTTGGGGGGGTACAGAATGAAAGTACAACATTTCCCAGAAAAATTATATTTAGCCTAAAAATAATTATAAAATAAATTTTTACGGGTTCATAATGGTATTTTATTTACGTCTATAAGCCAATACATGCCGCCATTGCAGGTTGCCAAATATGATCTCTGTGTGGACACAATATTTTGGTCATAGTCAGAACTGTACAGGGGAAAACCGTAGAGATGACCAGTGAAGCAGCTGCTTCAGAGCCCTGGATTATCTGTTTCTGAGGAGGAGTGACCTGAGAAGAGCAAAACCTGGAGTAAATTTAGGTGAAGACTTCACTAAATGGACCCACATAAACGTTTTCCACGAGTCAAAACACGGAAATGGCGACTTTTCTCCGGATCGGTAAGCTAGCTCGTTTGCTAACATGGCTAACGTTAGCTGTCGGTTATAAACTCCTCTGCGTTACTTGTTGGACATGCTGCAGACTGATGGTCACTTGCGTATCGGCAGATTCTGGCATCCCAGCGGCTGGAGTTGTTTTTCTGCAGTTGCAACTACAACCTAGACACACGTGATGTCGCTGTTCTGTCCGTATTCCATATTCAACCTTTAAGTAAAGTAACAAGTATTTTTACTTAGTTACTATACAACATTGCAACATAGGCATGACATAGGCACTACTTAGGCGCTACTTCGTCTCTGTTTTGTCTCTGTTTTGTCGCTGCTTCATCACTGCTTCATCACTTACAAAATATAAGCTACAATTGTAGAACACTTCTCTAAAAGCTTGAGTGGAATTTATTAGTATATATTGTGATAACTTGACTCATACTGGAGCAGCTGGAAAAGTCCTGCAAATGTCCTGGAAAAGTCCTGGAAAACAACTTCAAGAAAAGAGTGGGAAGCCTAACGAAAACTAAAATTGAAAAAACATTTTCGTTAACTGAAATAAAAATAAAAATGACAGTTTTTTTTAAAAAAAACAAAAACTACCTGAAACTGTATTGTGTCTGTACAGAATTACCTAAAATTACTTAAAAAACATCCTTAGTTTTATTCTTTGTTAGTCAGTGACTTTCTGATGATTTTGAATGTCACATGAGACAAATACCTATACCGTAATTTATGTAAAAAATACTAAACTAAAACTAACACTAAAACGAATGAAAACTAAACTAAAACTGAGCATTTCCCAAAAGATAAAAACTAATAAAAACTAGCAAAGTTGCTAAAAAAAACCCATAAAAAACTAAAACTAACTGAATTGAGAACCAAAAAGTCAAAACTAAATAAAAACTGAAACTAATAAAAAATCCAGAGCTATTATAACCATGGGGGGCTCCACAGTGGGATTGCCTTTAGAGAGCGCTTCGCTGAGGGCAGTGGGCCCCCCCCCCGAAAATTATAAAAAGAAAGCCAAAATCTCTCTTAAAAGATCGAAATGCAGAAGATGTGCCGGTTTCCGGTTTCAATAAACTTCATTCTTACTTATCAAACACGGGGAGAGAGTTCAAGTCAGGCGTACGCCGCCCGTCCTGACACACACCCCCAGTTGGTGGCAGTAAATTCATGTTTGCCAATGCCTTCAAACATCAAAGGAAGACGTACAGACGTTCCAATAAAGGGCATTTTTCAACCAAAATAAGTTGTTTTTATTTACCCATATACTTAAAAACAATATTTAAGAGCGTAGTCATGATACCGTGGTATACCGCGATATTTTAGCCCAAGGTTTTCATTCCCTCAGAATTTCATACCGGCACATTATCCAACCTTGTCCCCTGCACACAGAGATTTCTCCTGATTCTCTCCATCTTCTGATGATAATCTACACTGTAGATGGAGGATCTTCAAAGTCTGAGGAACATTTTTTCTGTTCAAACTTTTAAAGGGACATTGCGTAAGTTCTCCTGTTATATATCCACAAAAATCGATTATTTGGTTCAAAAGTGTTTTTTCATTAATCAGTAATCACTCCCATCAATAAATATGTTGTTTATGTTCTACTGTTTATTTTACTGTCTGTTTATTATTATTATTATTATACGTATCATTATTATATTGCTGATGTCAATGCTAAAAGTAAACTGATTTATTGTGTAAAAGTGAGCAGCATAAAACATATCTTCAGAACAAAAGAGCAGACAGTGGCATATGGGAATATTTTATTCAGACTATATAGGCTCAAATACAATGCTTCTTATTGAGGTAATAACAGCATAACTTATATACCGATACATGTCTTATACATACATATACAGAGATAAAGTGACAGTGGAGTTATATTCTGAGCATCGAGCACATCTCATGTTTATATTCATGCTATTTTTTTAAGGAATTGAAGCTTATTTACATTCCAGAAGCAGAAAGTTCGACAGTCAGCTGTCAGATAAAGTTTTCATGTTCTCATCCTCATTAATTTGAGAAAAAGAAAATAAAAAATGAAATATGAAGGCTATATTACATTAACAGACACATAAATGTCTATTAACGAAATATTAACAGACATTTAATAAATTTGAACAAATGTGAAGAGATGCTAGCCAAAACCGCCTCATCCAGAATTCAGGAACCACAAACATGAACCATATTCACATTAATGATAGAGATATTAACAAATACAACTTTGACTTCGGCCTTTTAATAAACTTCTACAAAGGAAACTGCTGAGTTTTAGTGACTGTTGGGTGAGTCAAGCTTTTAGCTAACGTTTAGCTAATCAGTTAGCATGCAGACTCAAAACACAGCTCTGCAACAACGGGCAGCAGTCTCCCCGCTACCCCAAATACTGAAAAACACAATGATTTGTTATACTGATATCCTGAGATCTTTAGGGATTAATCGCCGTGAGCCTGTTTATATGACCGTCAAAGTAAAAAAAAAAAAAAGAGGTACCAATATTTCCAATATCACATTTTAATATCGGCCAATAATGTTCAACATCCCTATTAGTAACACATGAAGACGACTTCAGGCCTGTTTATGCTCCCGTACGTACGTAGACAGGTACGTCGTCACGCGTCGCTGCGCTCAAACTTCCAGGCGTCTGCTACGTTGTGTTGGGTTGGGTTTCTGCTGGTATCGCTGCCCTCGCTGCGTCACGCGACGGATGCACAAGCCTCCGAAAACAGACCAAATTACGTATGTAGACGATGAAGGAGACGGATGAAACCGTCCGTCCATCTGCGCCGAACATAAACGGACCTCAGATTACCTCGTTCTCATGCATGACTAAGCCAAAACTACCCACGTATTTCTGCTGATGTCAGTGATTCTCTGCACATTGCCGCCGTTGGTGAGTGAAGTCCGGCCTGCGTTCAGTAACGTCACCAGAACTGTGAATTTCTGATGCAGCGCTGCATCAAAGCGTGAAGCGTACCAGCAGCTGTGTGATGCATGAGTGGACAGCAATGCTAACCTGCTAGTTAACAGAGCAGAAACTCGGTGTTTGAGGTGAAGGGACCGTCGCGTCTCCCTGATGAACACACATCACAACCGTTAACGGGGAACCGGGAGCATGCAAACCAAAGCACAACATCGTTTCATAGATACGGACAAGAACGGGCAAACACGAGTTGCATGCAGCCGGAACAGCATGTTCCTGCACCCCCGCCTACAGGAGACCCAACCAACCGGAGTCAGACATGCGGACGCGTCTGATTGGCTGATTCCTCCTGCATCACCACCAGTCTGAGGTGTTTGGGAGTTTAGATAGAACCAGCATGGCTGTGGGACTGAAGACGTTCCCAGTTCAAGTTGTGTAAGTGCAGAAACATTTGGAGGTTGGTTACCTAGGCAACACCAGACCAGCCTCCTGCGTGTTTGTGTCATCACAGCACCATGGTGGGTATGTGATGGACCAGGGAGGCCGGGTGGGGGACGGCGGTCAGCTGGGGCGGGTGAGACGGGGGAGGCGAGTGCACTCCTCCCACCACCACCACGCCTCCCCCGGGGGGCCCGGCGGCGTCTCCTGTGGGCCGGTGGCGTGCGCTCTTCTGGTGCGCGCGCAGGCCGGCCAGCTGCGAGTACGCGGACTGGCAGACGTGGCACTTGTAGGGGCGCTCGCCGGTGTGCAGCCGCACGTGGTTCCGCAGCGTGGACGACTGGCTGAAGCGCCGGTTGCAGAAGCGGCAGACGAAGGGCTTGTCCAGCGTGTGGATGCGCATGTGCGAGCGCAGGTTGCTGCGGGAGTTGAAGCCGCGGTGGCAGATCACGCACCGCATGCGGCCCAGGCTGGAGGAGGACGACGAGGAGGAGGAGGAGGAGGAGGAAGAGGAGGAGCTTTCACAGGGGTGGAAGTCATCTGTGAAGAGTTGAGAGTGTGTAAGCATTACTGCCATCTAGTGCTGAAGATGGATACAGCAGGTAAAACAAAGCATGAATTTTCCCAAACAGGGCCCAAGATCCAAAACTGCTGCTAAACCTTCACACAGAGCTCGATGGTAAACATCACCCTGGAACTACTTTTTCCAGACGTGTTACTACACGATCGTAAACATCGCCCTGCAACTACTTTTTCCAGACGTGTTACTACACGATCGTAAACATCGCCCTGCAACTACTTTTTCCAGACGTGTTACTACACTAAGGTAAACATCGCCCTGGAACTACTTTTTACAGACGTGTTACTACACGATGGTAAACATCGCCCTGGAACTACTTTTTACAGGCGTGTTTCTACACGATCGTAAACATCGCCCTGGAACTACTTTTTGCAGACATGTTGCTACACGATGGTAAACATCGCCCTGGAACTACTTTTTCCAGACGTGTTACTACACTATGGTAAACATCGCCCTGGAACTACTTTTTACAGAAGTGTTACTACACGATGGTAAACATCGCCCTGGAACTACTTTTTACAGGCGTGTTTCTACACGATGTTAAACATCGCCCTGCAACTACTTTTTCCAGACGTGTTGCTACACGATGGTAAACATCACCCTGGAACTACTTTTTACAGACGTGTTGCTACACGATGGTAAACATCACCCTGGAACTACTTTTTACAGACGTGTTGCTACACGACGGTGAATATCACCCTGGAACTACTTTTTCCAGACGTGTTACTACACTATGGTAAACATCGCCCTGGAACTACTTTTTACAGACGTGTTACTACACGATGTTAAACATCACCCTGCAACTACTTTTTACAGACGTGTTACTACACGATGGTAAACATCACCCTGGAACTACTTTTTACAGGCGTGTTACTACACGATGTTAAACATCGCCCTGCAACTACTTTTTACAGACGTGTTGCTACACGATGGTAAACATCACCCTGGAACTACTTTTTACAGGCGTGTTACTACACGATGTTAAACATCGCCCTGCAACTACTTTTTCCAGACGTGTTGCTACACGATGGCAAACATCGCCCTGCAACTACTTTTTACAGACGTGTTACTACACTATGGTAAACATCGCCCTGGAACTACTTTTTACAGACGTGTTGCTACACGATGGTAAACATCGCCCTGGAACTACTTTTTACAGACGTGTTACTACACGATGGTAAACATCGCCCTGGAACTACTTTTTCCAGACGTGTTACTACACGATGGTAAACATCACCCTGGAACTACTTTTTACAGGCGTGTTACTACACGATGGTAAACATCACCCTGCAACTACTTTTTACAGACGTGTTGCTACACGATGGTAAACATCACCCTGGAACTACTTTTTACAGACGTGTTACTACACGATGGTAAACATCACCCTGCAACTACTTTTTACAGACGTGTTACTACACGATGGTAAACATCACCCTGGAACTACTTTTTACAGACGTGTTACTACACTATGGTAAACATCGCCCTGGAACTACTTTTTACAGACGTGTTACTACACGATGTTAAACATCACCCTGCAACTACTTTTTACAGACGTGTTACTACACGATGTTAAACATCACCCTGCAACTACTTTTTACAGACGTGTTACTACACGATGGTAAACATCACCCTGGAACTACTTTTTACAGACGTGTTGCTACACGATGGTAAACGTCACCCTGGAACTACTTTTTACAGACGTGTTACTACACTATGGTAAACATCACCCTGGAACTACTTTTTACAGACGTGTTACTACATGATGTTAAACATCACCCTGGAACTACTTTTTACAGACGTGTTACTACACGATGGTAAACATCGCCCTGCAACTACTTTTTCCAGACGTGTTACTACACTATGGTAAACATCACCCTGGAACTACTTTTTACAGACGTGTTACTACACGATGGTAAACATCACCCTGGAACTACTTTTTACAGACGTGTTACTACACGATGGTAAACATCACCCTGGAACTACTTTTTACAGACGTGTTACTACACGATGGTAAACGTCACCCTGGAACTACTTTTTTACAGACGTGTTGCTACACGATGGTAAACATCACCCTGGAACTACATTTTTACAGACGTGTTACTACACGATGGTAAACATCACCCTGGAACTACTTTTTACAGACGTGTTACTACACGATGGTAAACATCACCCTGGAACTACTTTTTACAGACGTGTTACCACACGATGGTAAACGTCACCCTGGAACTACTTTTTACAGACGTGTTACTACACGATGGTAAACATCACCCTGGAACTACTTTTTACAGACGTGTCACTACACGATGGTAAACGTCACCATGGAACTACTTTTTACAGACGTGTTACTACACGATGGTAAACATCACCCTGGAACTACTTTTTACAGACGTGTTACTACACGATGGTAAACATCGCCCTGGAACTACTTTTTACAGACGTGTTACTACACGATGGTAAACATCACCCTGGAACTACTTTTTACAGACGTGTTACTACACGATGGTAAACATCACCCTGGAACTACTTTTTACAGACGTGTTACTACACGATGGTAAACGTCACCCTGGAACTACTTTTTACAGACGTGTTGCTACACGATGGTAAACATCACCCTGGAACTACTTTTTACAGACATGTTACTACACGATGGTAAACATCACCCTGGAACTACTTTTTACAGACGTGTTACCACACGATGGTAAACGTCACCCTGGAACTACTTTTTACAGACGTGTTACTACACGATGGTAAACATCACCCTGGAACTACTTTTTACAGACGCGTTACTACACGATGGTAAACGTCACCCTGGAACTACTTTTTACAGACGTGTTACTACACGATGTTAAACATCACCCTGGAACTACTTTTTACAGATGTGTTACTACACGATGGTAAACGTCACCCTGGAACTACTTTTTACAGACGCGTTACTACACGATGGTAAACGTCACCCTGGAACTACTTTTTACAGACGCGTTACTACACGATGGTAAACATCACCCTGGAACTACTTTTACAGACGCGTTACTACACGATGGTAAACGTCACCCTGGAACTACTTTTTACAGACGCGTTACTACACGATGGTAAACATCACCCTGGAACTACTTTTTACAGACGTGTTACTACATGATGGTAAACGTCATGATTGTGCAGTAATTGTAATGTTTTTAGTTTTTCCAAAATAGTGAAACTGTTTCAGTTTGCATGATTTTGAAATCAGATTTCCACATTCACTTTCATAAAATATAATAAAATATATTTTTAATCAACATCGGTATTTTCCATGAGTTCCATTTAAACTCCAACATTTTCAACAGAAGCTGAACCGTAATTAATGTTTCACTGATCATATAATCGTCATTAAGCTCTCACACATTCAACCATAATATTTCTAAAATGTTAATAAATCTGTTTTTAAATCTGAGATTCCAGCTGAAGTCTCGCTCCTTGTTCCTGCGTATATATAAATCGATACACTGATCAATAATCATTTAACATTACCGGTTTTGGTCTTCTTGCTCTGCTCCTCGTCTCCTCCTGGAATTCCAGGAATTCCCAGGAAGGTGTTGTGAGAGTTTCCGTACCACACCAGCAGTTCCTGGTCCGGAGGGATCGTCTGAAGAGAGAAATGTGCACAGAGTTTAAAATGATGCTCTTCAGAATTTAATTTAATTTAATTTAATTTAATTTAATTTAATTTAATTTAATTTAATTTAATTCAATTCAATTCAATTCAATTCAATTTAATTTAATTTAATTTAATTTAATTTAATTTAATTCAATTTAATTTAATTTAATTTAATTTAATTTAATTTAATTCAATTTAATTTAATTTAATTTGATAATTTGATAATTTTATATTAATTTAATATTATTTATTTATTAATAAATGAAACAGTTCACTGGTGCAAAACAAAAAAAGAAATAATCCATTAAATAGAGAGTAATTCCTTTTTTTCTCAGTGATTTATACATAACACAATACTGATATTTGCTGTCTAAATATTTTAGGGGTTTTTCTCTTTTTATATATTGAGAATAAAAAGCCGTGTTGACAAAGTGTTTTAAAATTTTCTTTCTTTTTTAAAAGTGAAAATGATATGTGGTTAGTTAAACTGACTAAAAGTCTGCTTTTTTTACAGTGCAATGATTTAGCTTTTTTAGTGACATATTTTAAATTTTTCATATTTCTTATTCTTTCTAAATAGGCGATTATCCTCATTATTTTATTTAGTGTTTTGGTTTTAGCTCTTTGAAGCAGTTTTTCCTCCCAGTTTCCTTTTGAATATTAACATCATCCTCGTCAGCATGTCGTTTTTTCTAATACTTGTATTATTTTAATGTAAAACTAAACATTAATAGAGGAAACAATCAACAATTAAATCAGTAACAGACATAAATATGCTGCTGCTGTGAGTTGACAGAAATCTCTGCATGAAAATATTGAAAATAATCAATAATCAGCTAATGAAGTAAAAGCAGCACAGCAGTGAGTGATCAGTCTGGGAGCTCGACAGTTGCAGTCGTCCTCAAAATGATTCAGTTACAGACGGAAAAAAGTCAACTGTCAGTGAAATAAGTTGAAATTGACTAAAGTAATGATAAATAAAGATTCTATGAAATCATGATGTTGATTTTGAATTGTGGTTTAACAGAAATATTAAAAACAAACACAGAAAAAAAAACAAAGTAAACAAGCATGATGGAGCTCCGAAGCTGAAACGTCCAATCAGACGTCTGCACCTGTTGGCAGGTTCTGTTGGTCCACTGTTGATGGAAAAGGTGCTCTAATGTGTCCGGGACAGTTTTCTCTTTTTTAAAATTATTATTTCCAACCACAACTCAAAAGCAACATTTTATTTAACTAAATTATATTTTTATGATTTTGTATTTATTATTAGTTTCTTTGGTTTCTTGTTATTTGAATAACTGTTGTGAATTTATTCTTTAACTGAAGCGCGTGAATCATTTTGGGGACGACTGCAGAGGTTTGTGGTGATCTATGTTCCTGCCAGCAGAGGGCGCCGCTGGTCTGGACTCAACACAAGACCAGAGACCAGATTCACGAGCTCAGCTCTGGACTTTAAGCAGAGTTCAAACAGCATGCTGGTAATGATGATGATGATGATGATGATGATGGCTCACTGAATGCAGTTTTTGGCCGTTAGAGCCAAAATCGTAGTAACAGGTTGTTGATGGCGACACGATGAAGTTCCTCCAAATCTCCTGCTGTCTGCATATTAGGGGTGTAACAGTGCTGTACATGCACTAGTACTGAACTGAACTGTGGGTGTGTACCGAGCCGTGACCACCGTGTACCGAATACTGAGCAGCGCGTAATTCTTCACGAGAACGAAAACTCAGTGGATCTGCAACAATTCAGACCTGCTTTGTTTTTCACGGTAATTTCAACCATCATGGTAAGATAAAAGGTGGATAAAAGCAGATTGGGTTTAAAAAAAAAAAAAAGGCATTAAAAATGCGTGTGTGTGTGTGTGTGGGGGGGGGGGGGGGGGGGGGGTACTGAATAAATATCAAACTGAATTGAACCATGATTTTTTGGTTTTGTTGCACCAATAATATATACGATCGTTATAAATTATTCATACCTTCCAATTAAAAGCTAAATTCACAATAGTAATTCAAAGAACACTAAAGAAACTAATAATAAATAAAAATGTACTAAATTATAATTTAGTGAAATAAAATATTGCTTTTGAATTGTAGTTGGAAATAATAATAATAATAATAAAAACAAAACAATCACATAAAACTGAGACACATCAGAGCCATGAGTGGACAAACACTTCTGTCAACAGGTGTATTAGTCTTTATGAGCATTACAGACAACACGATTGTTTACTTGTTTTATTTATTTATTTTTTATATTTCTGTTGAACCAAAATTAAACATCATTGTCATGATTTTCATGACATTTTTATTTCTTATTATTTTGTTTAATTTAAAGTTATTTTACTGACGCCTGAGTTAATTTCTTCTTTCATGGGAGGGGAGGAATAATTTTGAAGACGACTTTAGCTGTCAGAAAGAAAACTGCTAAATCGTTTGATAGCACTATTTTTATTAATATTTTTATTTTTGACCAATAATTTTATTCTTTCAAACCACAGTTTAAAATCAATGTCCTCATTTTCATATGATTTTTATTTATTATTACAAATTGTGAATTTTCAACAGCTGATTGGTTTTCTTCTTCAGTCTGAGGATATGAATGATTTTGAGGACAATATATACTGTATATATATATATATATATATATATATATATATATATATATATATACAGTATCTGGTCTTGTCTCTGTTGTATGTGGTTATTTCAGCAGTGAGGATTGAACTGAATTCGTTCCTGCACAGGTTTCTGTCTGTAACATTAATCTGCTGCAGCTCTGCAACAGCTGAGCGTCTCCATGGCGACCAGCTCAGCCTGTGATGAAGCCGGGCTGTAAGCGGGTCTGGACTGAGACGTGGTCCTCAGACGCCGGGCTGTTCTGCGATGCGTTCACTGACCTCCACAGCCTTGTAGAAGATGCTGCTGCCGATCTGGACCACCTCCAGGTTCTGCTCCTGCTCGTTCCGGGCACACTTGATGTAGGTCATCCAGCTCCGCTGGTCCTCCTGACTCGCATCGATGAAGTACCGGACCGTCCCGTCCTCGTTGAACACCTGGAGACAAGCAGAGACATTCAGGTCAGCCCGGGGTTCACAGCTCCCTGCTCAGATGAGGGGGGGGGCACTAATTATCACTGTTGAATGATGTTTTTACAAAACACTGCTGGGACCTGGACCAGGACCAGGACCAGGACTAGGACCAGGACCAGGACCAGGACCAGGACCAGGACCAGGACCAGGACCAGGACTAGGACCAGGACCAGGACCAGGACCAGGACCAGGACCAGGACTAGGACCAGGACCAGGACCAGGACCAGGACTAGGACCAGGACCAGGACCAGGACCAGGACCAGGACCAGGACCAGGACCAGGACCAGGACCAGGACTAGGACCAGGACCAGGACCAGGACCAGGACCAGGACCAGGACCAGGACCAGGACCAGGACTAGGACCAGGACCAGGACCAGGACCAGGACCAGGACTAGGACGAGGTGGAACAGGAGGAAGACAGTGTGTGTGTGTGTGTGTTCCTGTACTTGCTACATTGTGAGAACTATCTCCTGCTTTTTACCAACAATGTGAGGACATTTTTGGAAAGTGAGGACATTTTTGGACAGTGAAGACATTTTTTAACAGTGAGGACATTTTTGGACAGTGAGGACATTTTGGAAAGTGAGGACATTTTTGGAAAATGAGGACATTTTGGTCAGTCCTAACTAAAAATAAAAAGCCTCAGAAAAGGGTGAAGATTTGGTTTTAGAGTTAAAGTTACATTTAGGTTTATGATTTAGGTTTAGGCATCAGTTGTGATGGTTAAAGTAAGCAGCTAAGGAATGCATTGTGTCAATGGATGAACCCCATGGGGATATAAAAGTAAACGTGTGTGTGTGTGTGTGTGTGTGTGTGTGTGTGTGAGGTAAGCAGCATCACCTCCCACATCAGGTTGTTGTTCTTGTACAGGTCGATGTGTTCAGGTGAGACCAGGCGTCCGGTGAACGGTCCCATCTCTGTCCCGGCCTTGATCCAGGTCTTCGAGAAAATCCCCAGACCTTCTCCTGTGGGACCAGCGGGAGCCACCATCAGTGTTGCACTTAGACCATCATCATCATCATCATCATCATCAGTGCAGTTATATTTGCTTATCCAAACCCGTCAGAGATGATTAAATGATTAAAATCTGTCGCTGACGTCACATAAAGGCAGAGTTGTTCACCTGGGACTGAACTCTGAGCGATGATCACCTCACTGGGCAAAACCAGGCTGGACAGCTTCTGCACCTCTGGACACAAAAAACATTCATTTATTCCTCATCTGGACGGAAACTTTTCACAGATTCACAGAAAGTTACCACGAGGAGGGAAAGCGCGCGCACTGAGCCGGCTGGAGAGAACCGGGTTAAACCTCCGTTATTTCCTCCAGCAGCCACATTCAGGATGATTATTTTCCACATTCAGGGAAAAGAGAGGGAAAAGTGATGTCAGGAAAGAAAGAAAGAAAGAAAGAAAGAAAGAAAGAAAGAAAGAAAGAAAGAAAGAAAGAAAGAAAGAAAGAAAGAAAGAAAGAAAGAAAGAAAGAAAGAAAGAAAGAAAGAAAGAAAGAAAGAGTCCTCTTCACTGTCACAGCCGCTTTCACGCTCAGTCGGAAGCGTGAAAGCGGCTGTGACATAAAGGAGAAAAGAGATTTAAAGCCAGAAAAAAAGATTATCCGAGTTTAAAAGCCCGAAGAAAAGAATTAAAAAAGAAAAAAACTCATAAATGCCACGAGCAGAAACAGCGGATCGAGTTCACACGATGGAAACCGCGGATTGAAATTCCTGCGCAGGAGAAAGAAAGAGAGAAAGAAAGAGAGAGAGAAAGAGAGAAAGAAACATCTAAATAATTCTGTAGAAATTCCGCGCGACCACCGGGACGCTGAAATCCAGCTTTCCCCTCTTCTCTGAAATTATCTCTAACGAATTTCACCAAAAACAGAAACGAACTTTCAATCAAAACCACTAAAAAAACAAACATGAGTGAAGGATTAACGAGCGCAGCGGCCGCGCGCGCGATCGGCAGAAATTACAGCTTTTTTTTTTTTAATTGATAAAACAGGATTGAATCATTTCAGGAGTCAGTAGTTGATATAAAATTAATTATTCAGCGGATTGAAATGAATAAATTAAGATGTTTGGAGAACAAAGTGATCAATTACTGAAGAGTACATTCTAGAATTAATAATTTGAATAATAATAATAATAATAATAATAACAATAACAAATCATGATTTTCATAAAGATTTAAAACAGATCCCAAATTTACAAAGAAAATAGTTTCTTTTCCCGCAGAACCGATCTTATATATTGAAAAGTTTTTTATTCCCGTTCAGATTAATTGTTCAAATACAGATTGATAATCTGTTACATAATCAACCAATTTAATAAACGGAAAAGGCCGAATGTAAAGTTATTTAAACACCTGGAAATTTCTATTTTTATAACAACAAATTAAATTTTAAAATGTGACCTAATCAATAACTTTTACATGTTGAACCTGATTTTTACTGATCAGGGTTTAAACGGTTTAAAAATACTAAATAAATCCGGTTTAAGTTCGACATTCTCGCTGAAAACCTGTCAGGAAATAATTCTGATAGTTATCAGTTATTGATCACGATCTGATCCGGGATCTGATCCAGGATCTGATCCGGGATCTGGGCACTGACCTCCGGAGAAGGACTGCGCCAGCACCTCCGCGGTGAAGGCGGTCTTGGGGCTCGCGCTCGGGCCGGTGCGCTCCTCGTGCTGCAGGTGATGCTGCTGCTGCAGGTGCGGCTGCTGCTCGCCCAGCACGTGCCTCCAGCGGCCGTACAAGAAGCTGTGCAGGATGTCCGAGGTGATGATGTCCGCGAGGGACAGCGGCTGCTGCGGCTTGAAGGCCGGCTTCAGTCCCAGCGAGGAGCCGGGCAGCACGGAGCCCATGGCGGGGGAGCCGCTGGGGGTCAGGGACCGGGTCTGGGTCCGGGTCTGGGTCCGGGTCCGGGTCCAGAAGAGACTCGCCGGGATTAAAACTCCTCTCCTTTTTATTTCTGTTTCTCTCTGAGCAGACGTCAGGCGGAGCTGAGCGCGCGCCTCAGGTTGTCTACACGGAAGTTTAGATCGTAACAAGTTGTGAGGCGCGCGGGGAGTGTGGGGGGGTCTATATACCGGAGCTGCATCACCTCCGTGGAGGGGAGGAGGGTCCTGCACGCGCTGTTATTGGCTCTGTTTACAGCTCCGTTAGACAAGGCTGACCCCGGATCAGCAGTTAGAGACCAGCGGGGCTCAGAGTCCAGGAAAAGCTGCTCCCAGATCAGATCTGGAACACCAAGCTGGACTGGACTCAGACCAGAGTCCAGTTAGATCTGGAACACGAAGCTGGACTGGACTCAGAATCAGAGTCCAGATCAGATCTGGAACACGAAGCTGGACTGGACTCAGACCAGAGTCCAGATCAGGTCTGCTGCAGCAGGACGGGGGGCACAAAGCCCGCAAACCTCCGCCCCTGGCACGGTGGTGGCAGCATCATGGTCTGGAGTGTTCTACAGCAGGACTGGGCCTGGACCTGAAACCCACAGACCCACAACACCCGGTCTGGTCAGAACCAGAACCATGAAAGTGAGAATAATAATTATTTCCATGCAGACGTACGACTCAGCATCGTAAGTCCCGACATCTCAGACCTGAATCCAAGACCTGTTCCAAGACCTGTTCCAAGACCAGCATCCAAGACCTGTTCCAAGGCCTGTTCCAAGACCTGCATCCAAGACCTGTTCCAAGACCTGTTCCAAGACCTGTTCCAAGACCTGCATCCAAGACCTGTTCCAAGACCTGTTCCAAGACCAGCATCCAAGACCTGTTCCAAGGCCTGTTCCAAGACCAGCATCCAAGACCTGTTCCAAGACCTGTTCCAAGACCTGTTCCAAGACCTGCATCCAAGACCTGTTCCAAGACCTGCATCCAAGGCCTGTTCCAAGACCTGCATCCAAGACCTGTTCCAAGACCTGCATCCAAGACCTGTTCCAAGACCTGCATCCAAGACCTGTTCCAAGACCTGCATCCAAGGCCTGTTCCAAGACCTGCATCCAAGACCTGTTCCAAGACCTGTTCCAAGACCTGTTCCAAGACCTGCATCCAAGACCTGTTCCAAGACCTGCATCCAAGGCCTGTTCCAAGACCTGTTCCAAGACCTGCATCCAAGACCTGTTCCAAGACCTGTTCCAAGACCTGCATCCAAGACCTGTTCCAAGACCTGCATCCAAGACCTGTTCCAAGACCTGCATCCAAGACCTGTTCCAAGACCTGCATCCAAGACCTGCATCCAAGACCTGTTCCAAGACCTGTTCTCAGACCTGCATCCAAGACCTCTTCCAAGACCTGCATCCAAGACCTGTTCCAAGACCTGTTCCAAGACCAGCATCCAAGACCTCTTCCAAGACCTGCATCCAAGACCTGTTCCAAGACCTGTTCTCAGACCAGCATCCAAGACCTGTTCCAAGACCTGTTCCAAGACCAGCATCCAAGACCTATTCCAAGACCTGCATCCAAGACCTGTTCCAAGACCTGTTCTTAGCCCAACATCCAAGACCTGTTCTCAGACCAGCATCCAAGACCTGTTCCAAGACCTGCATCTAAGACCTGTTCCAACACCTGTTCCAAGACCAGCATCCAAGACCTGTTCCAAGACCTGTTCCAAGACCAGCATCCAAGACCTGTTCCAAGACCTGCATCTAAGACCTGTTCCAACACCTGTTCCAAGACCAGCATCCAAGACCTGTTCCAAGACCTGTTCCAACACCTGTTCCAAGACCAGCATCCAAGACCTGTTCCAAGACCTGTTCCAAGACCAGCATCCAAGACCTGTTCCAAGACCTGTTCCAAGACCAGCATCCAAGACCTGTTCCAAGACCTGCATCTAAGACCTGTTCCAACACCTGTTCCAAGACCAGCATCCAAGACCTGTTCCAAGACCTGTTCCAACACCTGTTCCAAGACCAGCATCCAAGACCTGTTCCAAGACCTGTTCCAACACCTGTTCCAAGACCAGCATCCAAGACCTGTTCCAAGACCTGTTCCAAGACCTGTTCCAAGACCTGCATCCAAGACCTGCATCCAACACCTGTTCCAAGACCAGCATCCAAGACCTGTTCCAAGACCTGCATCCAAGACCTGTTCCAACACCTGTTCCAAGACCAGCATCCAAGACCTGTTCCAAGACCTGTTCCAAGACCTGCATCCAAGACCTGTTCCAACACCTGTTCTCAGACCAGCATCCAAGACCTGTTCCAAGACCTGCATCCAAGACCTGTTCCAACACCTGTTCCAAGACCAGCATCCAAGACCTGTTCCAAGACCTGTTCCAAGACCTGCATCCAAGACCTGTTCCAACACCTGTTCTCAGACCAGCATCCAAGACCTGTTCCAAGACCTGTTCCAAGACCTGCATCCAAGACCTGTTCCAACACCTGTTCTCAGACCAGCATCCAAGACCTGTTCCAAGACCTGCATCCAAGACCTGTTCCAACACCTGTTCCAAGACCAGCATCCAAGACCTGTTCCAAGACCTGTTCCAAGACCTGCATCCAAGACCTGTTCCAACACCTGTTCTCAGACCAGCATCCAAGACCTGTTCCAAGACCTGCATCCAAGACCTGTTCCAACACCTGTTCCAAGACCAGCATCCAAGACCTGTTCCAAGACCTGTTCCAAGACCTGCATCCAAGACCTGTTCCAACACCTGTTCTCAGACCAGCATCCAAGACCTGTTCCAAGACCTGTTCCAAGACCTGCATCCAAGACCTGTTCCAACACCTGTTCTCAGACCAGCATCCAAGACCTGTTCCAAGACCTGCATCCAACACCTGTTCCAACACCTGTTCCAAGACCAGCATCCAAGACCTGTTCCAAGACCTGTTCCAAGACCTGCATCCAAGACCTGTTCCAAGATCTGTTCTCAGCCCAGCATCCAAGACCTGTTCCAAGACCTGCATCCAAGACCTGTTCCAAGACCTGTTCTCAGCCCAGCATCCAAGACCTGTTCCAAGACCTGCATCCAAGACCTGTTCCAAGACCTGTTCCAAGACCAGCATCCAAGACCTGTTCCAAGACCTGTTCTCAGCCCAGCATCCAAGACCTGTTCCAAGACCTGTTCTAAGACCTGCATCCAAGACCTGTTCGAAGACCTGTTCTCAGACCTGCATCCAAGACCTGTTCCAAGACCTGTTCTCAGACCTGCATCCAAGACCTGTTCTCAGACCTGCATCCAAGACCTGTTCCAAGACCTGTTCTCAGACCAGCATCCAAGACCTGTTCCAAGACCTGTTCCAAGACCTGTTCTCAGACCTGTTCCAAGACCTGTTCCAAGACCTGTTCTCAGACCTGCAGAAACGTTGGTCCAGGTTCCTTCCAAGACCAGGACCTCCTCACACTGCAGATGATGAAGAACTGAACCTTTATCGTCTCATTCCTTCTGAAAAACACAGATTCAGATCTTAAACAGTCCTTCTTGTTTTAGGTCCAGTACCTGTACTGTCCTCTTCCAGCTCAGAACTGAAGGTCCAGAACCCGTACCGTCCTCTTCCAGCTCAGAACTGCAGGTCCAGAACCCGTACCGTCCTCTTCCAGCTCAAAACTAAAGGTCCAGAACCTACACCGTCCTCTTCCAGCTCAGAACTGAAGGTCCAGAACCCGTACCGTCCTCTTCCAGCTCAGAACTGAAGGTCCAGAACCCGTACCGTCCTCTTCCAGCTCAGAACTGTGGGTCCAGAACCCGTACCGTCCTCTTCCAGCTGAAAACTGCGGGTCCAGAACCCATACCATCCTCTTCCAGCTGAAAACTGCGGGTCCAGAACCTGTACCGTCCTCTTCCAGCTCAGAACTGAAGGTCCAGAACCCGTACCGTCCTCTTCCAGCTCAGAACTGCGGGTCCAGAACCCGTACCATCCTCTTCCAGCTCAGAAATGAAGGTCCAGAACCTGTACCGTGTTTCAGTCATGTTGCTGCAAAATCTCAGAGAACATTTCTGATTCATCCATCATGGAACCCTGACCTGAGCGGTACCACGACAGAATCAGGCCTCTGGACCTGATAACAGTCCAGATCAGGGGTGGGCCACTCTGGTCCTTGAGGGCCTGCATCCTGCAGGTATCAGGAGTTTCCCTGCTGCAACACACCTGACTCCAATCAATGGCTGATTGTGCAATCAATGGGGAACCTGTTGCATCCAGAGAAGATGCAACATCTGGAACTCTGGACCAGGTTTAGATTCAGCAGAAAGAAGCCACATGTAAACCTGGTCCAGAGCTTACATGGTTCTGGATGCAGGTCCATCTGAGGGTCCAGGGATCATGGGGTCCAGATAAGACCTGCTTCTGGTCGTTTCACACTGAAAATCCTGCTGATTGAGGGTTTGAGGATTTTATGACTCTGGAGCAGGGGTGTCCAGCTCCGGCCCTGCAGGTTTTCCCCGCGTCCCTGCTCCAACACACCTGACTCACATTCATGAGTCGTTGTCCTGAACTTCATCGGCTGTAGATTCTTTTGATTGTGTCAGGTGTGATGAAGCAGGAAGGCAAGGAAAAACTGCAGGACAGCGACCCTCGAGGACTGACGTCGGACACCCCCGATCTAGAGGGAGAAGACAATCTGGAGACAATATGAAGACAAACTGGAGACAATCAGGAGACAATCTGGAGACTTCTTCTTCTCTTGGGTTTTATGGCAGTTTGCAACCCATTTCAGGGAGCATTACCGCAACCTGAACCGAATCTGGGACCAGAGAACAGGAAGTTACAGACCGCAATTCCAGAAAGAGAAAAAACTCTATTATATTATACTGTATATACATATACCTATATATTACACACACACACACACACACACACACACACCCAGTTTTCATTCCTCATGGGGTCTTTCCATTGACATAATGCATTCCCTAGCCCCTTACCCTAAACCTAACTCCCAGAACTGATTGCCTAAACCTAACCCTTGTCCTAATCCTAACCTAAACCTAATTGGAACTTAATCTCTAAAACCTAATCTTGATCCTCAAATCGGGGTTCATCCCCATGGGGACCGGGAAAATGTCCCCACGAGGGCAAGACGTCCCCACAGTGATAGTAAAAATCCAGAACACAGTCCCCACAATGTTGCAATTACGCGTCCACACACACACACACACACACACACACACACACACACACACACACACACACACACACATCACCTCAAATCCTTCCCATTAAACCTGCATTCTGAAGGAACACAAATAAACTCTGCAGGATCCCCCCTCCCCTCTTAAGAGATTCCCTAATGTAAATACACCTTTACCCCTCTCCCCCACCTTCAGCACTCTTCTCTACCCCCCCATATCTCCCACACTCCGTTACCACATGCTGCACCCATTCAGTTCCCCCTGTTCACATTTCCCATCTGCGTGCTTGGCAAATTTCTGTAATGTCCAATCTCCAGCCGCGTCCACACCATCTCCTCCCGCCGGTTCCTCCCAAGCCTCCTTCCCTCCCCAACTGGTCTCTGTATTGCATACCGGTGTCTTCCTGTATCTTGGAGCTCCCAGTATTCCTGCCACCGCTGGTGTATATGTGTTCTTATGAGTGCTTTCTCTTCAGCCTCGCCCAGTCGAACTTGAACATCCACCACTTGAGATCTGAATGACTGCTTAGCTAAACTGTCAACATCCTCGTTCTCTTCCATTCCAACAGGGACTCAGACAAAACCCACATCCCGCCCTCTCCTCTGAATTTCATACAGGATCCTATGAATCTCAAAGATCCGCTCTGGTTTGCAGGACTTCAGTGTTTGAATACTTGTGAGGTATCGGATGCAATCACTGCCTTATCGATCCCGTTTCCTTCTTTCCTCTGCAGTGACTCTTATCGCCAATTCTTCAGCGTATACTGACAAATGATCTGTACACCTTTTCTCAATATTAACTTTAACCCAAGGAATGTACACAGCTGCCCCAGTCCGACCTGTTTTCGGATCTTATGATCCATCGGTAAAAACTATATTTGTATTTGGGTAGGCTACTTCTCTTCCAGATACCTCAGAGCTACACTCCCACCTGCATCATGCTGCTTTATTTTCTTAAGCTGACTTAATCTCAAAACTTATTACAGGTGCTGCAAAAAGCCAGGGAGGAATGTTTGACACTGGGACTGTTTGACTAAATTGTAGCTGATCCGAACCTGCCTGTTCTGCTTTCACATTCCAACCAAAGCTATTTACATTCGTCTTCCCATGCTCCCAACAATCATCCAGAATAGTCTCGACTGGTTGTGAGTCATCATGGCCCCCAATACCCACCCAGTATGCCAACAGCATTTTCAGCCTCCTGAGTCTCAGTGGTTCTCCCACTTCAACCTGCACAGCTGCAACTGGGGAAGATCCGAATGCTCCACTACAGCAATCAGGAGACGATCTGGAGACAAACTGGAGACGATCTGGAGACAATTAGGAGACAAACTGGAGACAATTTAGGAGACAATCTGGAGACAATTTAGGAGACAATCGAGAGACAATCTGGAGACAATTTAGGAGACAAACTGGAGACAATTAGGAGACAAACTGGAGACAATTTAGGAGACAAACTGGAGACAATTTAGGAGACAATTTCGGAGACAAACTGGAGACAATTTAGGAGACAAACTGGAGACAATTAGGAGACAAACTGGAGACAATTTAGGAGACAATCGAGAGACAATCTGGAGACAATCAGGAGATAATTTGGAGACAATCTAGAGACAAACTGGAGACAATTTAGGAGACAATCGAGAGACAATCTGGAGACAATCAGGAGATAATTTGGAGACAATCTAGAGACAAACTGGAGACAATTTAGGAGACAATCGAGAGACAATCTGGAGACAATTTAGGAGACAAACTGGAGACAATCAGGAGATAATTTGGAGACAATCTAGAGACAAACTGGAGACAATTTAGGAGACAATCTAGAGACAATCTGGAGACAATTCAGGGGAGACACACTGGAGACAATTTAGGAGACAAACTGGAGACAATCAGGAGATAATTTGGAGACAATCTAGAGACAATCTAAAGACAATTTAGGAGACAAACGGGACGGACTAGAGACAATCCGGAGACAATTTAGGGGAAAAACTGGAGGTATCGGGAGACAATTTAAAGACAATTTAGGAAACATTCTGGAGACAATCACGAGACAATTGGAAGACAATCTAGGAGACAATCTGAAGACGAACTAGACAATCTGGAGATAATTTAGTAGACAAACTGGAGACAATTAGGAGACAATTTAGTGGACAATTTGGGAGACAATCTGGACAAGCTCTAAATCAGCGGTCTAATTCTCTTGAACACCCTCGTGCAGCTTTACTCCGTCACACCTGAAGAAACGTGGTCTCGAGGCGCGACCAGGAATCTGTTTGTTTGTGACAGAAATTATTCCAAGAGGAGATGAACATGCGAAGCAGCGGAATGTGAGGAGGATGAGGAGGAAGAGGAGGATGAGGAGGGAGTGTGACTGACAGAGCACAACAGCAGATTACCGAGACAACAGCTGCTTTCTTCATCCTCCTCCTCCTCCTCCTCCTCCTCCTGTCGGCCCTCAACAGGATTATTATTCTCTTTCACTCTGATCTGTATTTATGAGCTTTTAAACATTTATTGTTCCCCCTCCCGTCAACGCGCGCGCGCACACACATTTCTCTTCAGTCGCTGAATCTCCAAACATCAGAATTATTTAACGTGATTTAACAGAAAAAACGGAAGTTTTCAGCGCCTAAAATAGTAAAAGCAGAAAATTTTAAATGTGAAAATTAAAATAAAATTAGATGAAAATCAGAAAGAAGGAATTTAAATAAAACAAAAAACGGAAAATCTTTATTTTCTGAAGTGGAAAATGATCCACAAACTGTTGATGTTCAGAGAGGAAGATTAGAGCCGAAGCAGCTTTTATTTCTGGAGATGTTAAAATGAGCAGCGACCTTCAGAAAAATGTTTGTTTTATACAATCGTTCATTTTCATTCCTTCTTTTCAGATTTTATGGAAGAAAAATGTTTATTAAACTCTCTTTAGTGGATTTAAACATCCTGACTGCGCTGCAGGCGGGAAACCCTCCCCGGCCTCCCGGAGCTCCGGCGGCTCGCGGAGAGCTCCCGCCGGCTCCGCCGCTCACTCCGCGGCTTCTCCCTGCGCGAGCCCTCCGCGGCGGCCTCCCCGGAGCTCCGTGCGTAACGGATCCGCGCCAGGCCGCGCGCTTTTGTCCCGGGAGACTGAGGAGAAATAAAGGAGAGAAAATCCGGGAATAATAGCAGATTTGCAAATGTTTTTTCAATTGATTTGACTCAATGAAGGCTGCACTCCCTCTTTTCTCCTTTTCTTTCTTTCTTTTGGGGGAGAGTTTGGCTGCGGCCGCCTCGCACGCGAAGCCGAGCGGGAGTGTATTAATGGAGAGGCGCGTCTGCGCTGGAGGAGGACACGCTTTAATGAGCTTTCCTCAACAAAAAGCTCGCGGTGAGTGTGTCCCGGTGTCCTCTCCGCCTTTATGCGCGCTCCACGCGGCCAATAAGAAACACTTTAGCTCGAAAAGACGACGGGAAGTCAGGAGGCGAGGGGGGGGGACGGCAGGTGACTGGCACGCGTAAAGACAAGAGCACAAGAGGAGGACAGAAGTGGAGGATGAGGGCGCGCGGAGGAGACGTAGGGAGAGAAAAGAGGGATGGACAGGAGGTGAAAGGAGAGGTGAGGAGGAGGTGGTGGGAATGAGCCCAAATGGCGCACTAACATTGTTCCGCTAACGTGATTAAGCGGCGCAGCGGCCTCATTAGTATTCATGCGGGCGGACAGACGCAGCGTGCGCGCCGCTAATAATCCGCCTTTAAAAAGCCTTTAATAATCATCAGCGGAGCTCCGTCAGCTGCGGGCGTCCAAATCAAACGCTCCCTCCTCCTCCTCCTCTTCATCAGATGAAGCTGTTGAAGTTCAGAGTTTAGATGGAAATTATTTCGCAGATTAAAACCTGCAATTCAGGTTCGGCTGATCTGGAGACAGCGGGGCCCCGGCAGAAAACTGGACCTGGTGAAGGTCTGCGGTTCATCAGGGTTTCTGCGTCTCCGCGCGACAGGTGTGCGCGCGCAGAAAACATCCCGCTGGAGGGAAGAAGAATCATCAGGTTCAAATTCTCTCTTTAAAAAAGAAACCATCAGAACCATCAACGTTTTAGAGAACCTGAGAAACCAGCAGACCTCCCCAGTCCTCAGAGGAGAGGGTGGTCCCTGAATCCAAATCGGAGCCGTTTTCTCTTCCTGAAACCAGATGGGAGCCAGTTCTAGTTCCTGAATCCAGATGCGAGCCGGTTCTGCTTCCTGAATCCGGACCGAGAGCCAGTTCTGGTTTCTGAAACCAGATTGGAGCCGGTTCTACTCCCTGAATCCAGATGGGAGGTGGTTCTGCTCCCTGAATCCAGACCGCGAGCCGGTTCTGGTTTCTGAAACCAGATGGGAGCCGGTTCTGGTCCCTGAATCCAGACCACGAGCTGGTTCTGGTCCCTGGATCCAGACCATAAGCCAGTTGTGGTCCCTGGATCCAGACCAGGAGCTGGTTCTGCTCCCTGAATCCAAATGGGAGCTGATTTCTCTTCCTGAATCCAGACCGCGAGCCAGTTCTGATTCCTGAATCCAGACCATGAGCCGGTTCTGGTCCCTGGATCCAGACCAGAAGCTGGTTGTGGTCCCTGGATCCAGACCAGGAGCTGGTTCTGCTCCCTGAATCCAAATGGGAGCTGCTTCAGCTTATTGAATCCAGACCGCGAGCCGGTTCTGGTTCCTGGATCCAGACCAGGAGCTGGTTCTGCTCCCTGAATCCAAATCGGGAGCTTTTTCCACTCCAAATCTAGATGGGAACGGGTTACACAAAGAGGTTCTGATAACTGATGGTTCTGGTTCCTGGTCTCCTTCTAGAACCTACAGGATCCAGCAGTAAACCACCAGACTCAGACTGAAGCTTTGACGGGAAATCCAGAACTCTGCGATCTTACAGGTCCAGTGGATCCTGGTGTCAATGGTGTCAATGAACCGGGAAGCCGATGAAGAGAAGATGAAGCTGGAGAACATGATGATGATGGTGGTGGTGGTCCTCACCAGAACCCTCGCTGCAGCACCATGGATCAGATGCACACTAAAACCTGCCAAACTGCTGGGTTTAAAAGGGACCAATAATGTCCGGGTTACTAACTGAGACATTTGGTTTGTTGGCAGAACTTCTGGGTTAAAATAACCAACGTTGTCGTGAATACAATCCAACTTCTGGGTCAAAAATTCAACCTGACAGTTGCATAAAAAAAATAACCCAGTTTTCTGGCTCCAAGTGTCCCGGAAATGAGATGGTCCCTTTCAACCCAGCAGTGGGTGACGCAGGAGTTTTTAGTGTGTGGAGACTTTTCAGATCAATAATCAGGAATTCCAGTCTAGACGGAGGCCCATGGACTGGTTTTTCCGCCTGACTGGGAGACGGGACCAATGTCGTAAGGTACCTGAGGTAAGTACCTCGATTAATATTTCATGGGATTTTTTTATTATTATTGAAAATAAATTTCATTTTACAAAAAATATGAAAATCTAATTCAACATTTTAAAATTGAGGTAAAAAAAAAAAAGAAAAAGAAGAAGCAGTATTATTAGTCACATTTACATTAACTGATCATAATTCTGCATGTTTGTACTTTTTATGTACTTTCAGTGAGTTGAACCCTCTGGAGTCAGGATCAGCCTCTGTAAGGTCAAGATGAGGGATGCTCTGAAATTAAAATTCTTGACCGAAACCAAAAACATAAAATGAGCAAACCAAGACCAAAAACGAGAACACCAAAAGAAATTATGTCAATTATTAGAACCAGCATTTTTTACTACGATGTGTACTAACCTCACTGAAATCAAGGCATTGCAATAAATCAAATACAAAAGTATCAAAATATTACCACTGACATTACAGCAATGCACAATATAAATCAGAATTCAAAATAAAATATTTAGTTTGACCCCACTCATGTACATTACATGATGCCTTTTAAATATGTTCTCTGTAGTACTACTACAATAAATACTAATATCCAGGCTGATAACTGACTGAAGCTAAAAGACTGAAATTAAATATGTTCTCACATAAAAACACAAGTTGCGTGCTGGACGTGCTGTTTGCAGCATCATCACGAGTTCCGTCCGTGTTGTTTCGGTGATTTATGTCTTTCAGCTGAAAACCGAAAATGTTCTTTTGGATCATTTTAGGCCAAAAACGTTCGGTGGCTGAATTTTCAGTGCATCTCTAGTCAATACAGGCTACAGTATATGAGAGTGTCAAAAATGATAAAAGCTCCAGTCAACAACATTATGTGATTATGCAATTACACAGTTTAAAACACTTAATTTGACTTTTCATTCACAAATAAGGACTCAAATAAGGAAAATTTTTTTCACCCGCATATCATGCGCTCGCATGGTTTTGTACCTCACTGGTTTCATAACCCTGGACAGGACGTGTTAGATTCCTCCTCCACGGCCTCTGCAGGTCCCTGCTGGTCCCTGTGGTCCCCGAGCTGCAGGGAAACGTCTGGCCCGGGTCCAGATCCCCATCACTTAAATGTTTAATCAGGTCTGAAGTTCATCTGTACTTACCGAGCCGCTTCCTGTACTCTGCAACCACAGCACACACTCATCCTGGTCCTGCATCCATCACCGGACCACCACACACTCATCCTGGTCCTGCATCCATCACTGGACCACCGCACACTCATCCTGGTCCTGCTGCGTCCACCGGACCACCACACACTCATCCTGGTCCTGCTGCGTCCACCGGACCACCACACACTCATCCTGGTCCTGCTGCGTCCACCGGACCACCACACACTCATCCTGGCCCTGCATCCATCACTGGACCACCACACACTCATCCTGGTCCTGCATCCATCACTGGACCACCACACACTCATCCTGGTCCTGCATCCATCACTGGACCACCACACACTCATCCTGGTCCTGCATCCATCACTGGACCACCACACACTCATCCTGGTCCTGCATCCATCACTGGACCACCACACACTCATCCTGGTCCTGCATCCATCACTGGACCACCACACACTCATCCTGGTCCTGCTGCGTCCACCGGACCACCACACACTCATCCTGGTCCTGCTGCGTCCACCGGACCACCACACACTCATCCTGGTCCTGCATCCATCACTGGACCACCACACACTCATCCTGGTCCTGCTGCGTCCACCGGACCACCACACACTCATCCTGGTCCTGCATCCATCACTGGACCACCACACACTCATCCTGGTCCTGCATCCATCACTGGACCACCACACACTCATCCTGGTCCTGCATCCATCACTGGACCACCACACACTCATCCTGGTCCTGCATCCATCACTGGACCACCACACACTCATCCTGGTCCTGCATCCATCACTGGACCACCACACACTCATCCTGGTCCTGCATCCATCACTGGACCACCACACACTCATCCTGGTCCTGCATCCATCACTGGACCACCGCACACTCATCCTGGTCCTGCATCCATCACCGGACCACCACACACTCATCCTGGTCCTGCATCCATCACCGGACCACCACACACTCATCCTGGTCCTGCTGCGTCCACCGGACCACCACACACTCATCCTGGTCCTGCTGCGTCCACCGGACCACCACACACTCATCCTGGTCCTGCATCCATCACCGGACCACCGCACACTCATCCTGGTCCTGCATCCATCACTGGACCACCACACACTCATCCTGGTCCTGCATCCATCACTGGACCACCACACACTCATCCTGGTCCTGCTGCGTCCACCGGACCACCACACACTCATCCTGGTCCTGCATCCATCACTGGACCACCACACACTCATCCTGGTCCTGCTGCGTCCACCGGACCACCACACACTCATCCTGGTCCTGCATCCATCACTGGACCACCACACACTCATCCTGGTCCTGCATCCATCACTGGACCACCACACACTCATCCTGGTCCTGCTGCGTCCACCGGACCACCACACACTCATCCTGGTCCTGCATCCATCACCGGACCACCGCACACTCATCCTGGTCCTGCATCCATCACTGGACCACCACACACTCATCCTGGTCCTGCATCCATCACTGGACCACCACACACTCATCCTGGTCCTGCTGCGTCCACCGGACCACCACACACTCATCCTGGTCCTGCATCCATCACTGGACCACCACACACTCATCCTGGTCCTGCATCCATCACTGGACCACCACACACTCATCCTGGTCCTGCATCCATCACTGGACCACCACACACTCATCCTGGTCCTGCATCCATCACTGGACCACCGCACACTCATCCTGGTCCTCCATCCATCACCGGACCACCACACACACAACGTGGTCCTGCTTCCTCCACTGGACCACCAGCAGCATGATGCATGATGAGGCCCTGGTCCACACGGAACCTGAAGAGACCTGAACCCTGCTTTCTTGTCTAGAACTGGGTGTCAGACTCATTTTAGTTTGGCGATACAAACAGCCTGTTTGATCTGGACCAGTAAAGTAGCAGCATACACCCTGTAAATAAAAACTCTATTACAGAGACAGTCTTGGTCAAGGTTATTGACACCCTCCAATTAAAGGTCGACGGTCCTGTCACTATGCCTCCAATTGATCATGCGCCCTGTGTACTCTGCCACAGGGATATCTCTTTGGCTGAATGGTTAGCATGCATGGATCTTACTCAGGAGATTGAGGTTCTAACTCTGCCTGGGCCATTCTTCATCCTGTTATACAACCAATTTGCAAATGATTGAGTAGATACAGGTGTAAAGAAACGGAAAGATGCCAGGTCTGTCCCTCCCAAGAGGACAGTAAAACAAGCATCTTTTGTGTGAAATGCAAGAATTACCTTTCCAGAAAGCACAGTTACATTCTGTCCATCATGGAGAACACTGAAAATGATTAACGTCAATAATCTAAACAAATAGGGCGAGTTAAAAAGAAATGACTGTGTGAAGAAAGAGCAACTCAATCTAAATAGTTATTAAAACAGTTTTGGAATTAAAAATTATACTGTCTGTCTTTTATATGTGTTTATCTAATCAAAAATAGATTTGTTAGTTGTTTTAACCTAGTTTTTTGACTGTTCTGAATGGATTTACACAGTATGGGTCAAAATGACCCCCAACATAATCAATGTAATTTTTTTTCAACATAATACAGAGGTTGAAGGACTGCGGCCCTTGAGGACTGTTGCTCCCCACGACTGCTGTTGCAGATATGAGATTTAAATGTGATTAATTAGATTAATTAATTACAAATCCTGTAATTAATTAGATTTTTTTAACCGCCTGACAGCCCTAATTATTATTATTATTATTATATTACTATTATTAACTCAGAAAGATAAAAAAAAAGACAAAAACAGCTGGATGTTTTAGATTTAGACCTGACGTGGACACATTAGAAATTACGGTCACCTTTAGTAAAACTTGCCGTTAATTTCTTCTGCCGTTTTTACGTTTACCGAGTTCATCCCAGGGGCCAGACTGGACGCTATGCCTGGCCGGTTTGAGTCCCAGGGCCTTATGCTTAACAAGATAAACTTCAGACTAAAGGAGATGTCAGAGATGGAGACAGTTGATGTGGGGTCTGGTCTGGGGACCCAAACACGGGCCTCCATGCAACAGGCCCTGCAGAAAAGGAGCTGCAGGCCTTCATCGGTCCCCTGAGGTCAGCAGTGTGATTACAGTAATGACGATGACATCACCGTCAGCGGCCATCTGTCTGCGCCGCGGGAGCATGAATAAATGATGAAGCCACTTCTCATGTCTGAATGCAGGAAGCTGCTGCGATGCTGCTCAAACCGGATCCAGAACCAGCACCAAACAGCAGCCTGACCCCAGCTCTCATCTGGACTAGAGACCAAGTCCAAACCTCCTCACAATAAGCCCAGTTTCCAGGTCCTCTCTCGGGCCTGGACCTGACGTTGGAGAAATGGCTGCCACCCACTCTTCATGTGCCAAAATGGCTCCAATTAGCTGAATAATGGAAAGTTCAGAGTTTAGGAGGAGGGGGGGGGGGGGGGGGGGTCTTAAAATCACAGTTTAACTGAACATGTTGCCTCAATTACAATTAATGGCAGTTAAATCAGTATATATATATCTATATACATATATATATATGTACATATATTTTTTTTTTTTTTTTAATATATATATATATATATATATATAGTCCTTAAAGCTTACTGAAAGTATGTTGATTTTAAAATAAGTGAAATGAAGCAGACTCAGTTTAACCACCCACTGAGCATTTTTTGGCCTAAACGACGTCTAATCGTCCTTAAACATCTAGGCTAAAATTGGTCGACCACTGGTCTAAAAATGAAAGGTCTAAGCTTAGACTAAATCTAAACTACACTGTACATTGATCAATGACTGGCCAACCAACATTTGGCCATCATTTAGGCCCAATCCCAATGTTCCCCCTACTTTTAACCACTAGCCCTCACCTGCTACCACTACACCTTTGAATTGAAGCCACAAGAGGTAGGGCTTTGTAATCTTACGTAGGAATTGGGACACCACTTGCTGCATTTACAGGGAGTGCAGAATTATAAGGCAAATGAGTATTTTGATCACATCATCCTCTTATGCATGTTGTCTTACTCCAAGCTGTATAGGCCCAAAGCCTACTACCAGTTAAGCATATCAGGTGATGTGCATCTCTGTAATGAGAAGGGCTGTGGTCTAATGACATCAACACCCTATATCAGGTGTATTAGGCAAACAGAATTATTAGGCAACTTAACAATAAACAAATATATCCCCATTTCAATTATCTATTTTCACCAGGGAAACAAATATAACAGCTCAACATTCACAAATATACATTTCTGACATTTAAAAACAAAACAAAAACAAATCAGTGACCAATATAGCCACCTTTCTTTGCAAGGACACTCAAAAGCTGCCATCCATGGATCCTGTCAGTGTTTTGATCTGTTCACCATCAACATTGCGTGCAGCAGCAACCACAGCCTCCCAGACACTGTTCAGAGAGGTGGACTGTTTTCCCTCCTTGTAAATCTCACATTTGATGAGGGACCACAGGTTCTCTATGGGGTTCAGATCAGGTGAACAAGGAGGCCATGTCATTAGTTTTTCTTCTTTTAGACCCTTTCTTGCAGCCACGCTGTGGAGTACTTGGATGCGTGTGATGGAGCATTGTCCTGCATGAAAATCAGGTTTTTCTTGAAGGATGCGGACTTCTTCCTGTACCACTGCTTGAAGAAAGTGTCTTCCAGAAACTGGCAGTAGGACTGGGAGTCGAGCTTGACTCCATCCTCAACCCGAAAAGGCCCCACAAGCTCATCTTTGATGATACCAGCCCATACCAGTACCCCACCTCCACCTTGCTGGCGTCTGAGTGGGACTGGAGCTCTCTGGCCTTTACCGATCCAGCCACGGGCCCATCCATCTGGCCCATACCAGTACCCCACCTCCACCTTGCTGGCGTCTGAGTGGGACTGGAGCTCTCTGGCCTTTACCGATCCAGCCACGGGCCCATCCATCTGGCCCATCAAGACCCACTCTCATTTCATCAGTCCATAAAACCTTAGAAAAATCAATCTGAGATATTTCTTGGCCCAGTCTTGACGTTTCAGCTTGTGTGTCTTGTTCAGTGGTGGTGGTTTTTCAGCCTTTCTTACCTTGGCCATGTCTCTGAGTATTGCACACCTTTTACTTTTGGGCACTACAGTGATGTTGCAGCTCTGAAATATGGCAAAACTGCTGGCAAGTGGCATCTTGGCAGCTGCACGCTTGACTTTTCTCAGTTCATGGGCAGTTATTTTGTGCCTTGGTTTTTCCACACGTTTCTTGCGACCCTGTTGACTATTTTGAATGAAACGCTTGATTGTTGGATGATCACGCTTCAGAAGCTTGGCAATTTTAAGAGTGCTGCATCCCTCTGCAAGATATCTCACTATTTTTGACTTTTCGGAGCCTGGCAAGTCCCTCTTCTGACCCATTTTGCCAAAGGAAAGGAAGTTGCCTAATAATTCTGTTTGCCTAATACACCTGATTTTGGGTGTTGTCATGAAACCACACCCCTTCTCATTACAGAGATGCACATCACCTGATATGCTTAATTGGTAGTAGGCTTTGGCCTATACAGCTTGGAGTAAGACAACATGCATAAAGAGGATGATGTGGTCAAAACACTCATTTGCCTTATAATTCTGTACTCCCTGTACTTTCAGGCAGGTAAGCAACTGCGTGGTGATGTTTGCACATACGTCTCACCATGACAACACACCCAGCAACAACACAGAGTAAACAAATGCAGTCACTTTTCTTTTTTTTTCTTTTCATCAGTCATCATGCCTCGGTCTTCTCCACATAGGACATTTCCCCTCCCTACATAAAAGATGGAGTATTCATTAATATTTTACTTGGGCTCACCTATTTTTTTTTTCTTTTTTTTTTTCTTTTATTTTTAATTTTTTTTTATTATTTATAATTAATTATATATTATATTCACTTCATTTATCCTAATCAGATTATATCCCATTTTTCCCGGGTGATCCCTCCCCCCCTTTTCCTCCCCTATCTTTCCCTTTGCCCTTCTTTGACCCCATACTCTCCCCACCTGTCATCTAGCCCCCCCCATCACCCCGGGCCCCCGCTCCCTCTCCAACCAGTGACCGCCCCGCTCAAACGCCCCCCCCCGCTCCCCCCTCGCGCCCAACCACCCCGCCTGGGCACGCCCCTAGGCACAGCCCTTAGGGTCACACGTCGAATTGGCTTTGATTATTTAAACCTTTTTCTCAAAATTCTTTTTTTAGGCACCCAGTCTGACTGAGCCCATCATCACACAGAGGCTCCCAGAAGAGGCGCACCCAGATAACTCGGCCCCCACATCCGGGGGCGCCCCCCTCGGCGCCCCCCCCCTGGTGGTCTCCCCCCCAGCGCCCATCCAGGGACATCCCCCCATGGAAAACACCCGAAAGGACCCACGTTCCCGGGCCGCCCTGGGACGCCCCACCATCCCCCCCCATGAACTTCTGGATGTGGCTGGGGAAGGGAAGTCTGGGCTGCCCGGCTTACGCTCTGCCCCTCAACGCGACCCTGGCTAACTTAAAACAATTATATGGTACTATAATGTTTTTTGTAACATTTTATCAGATTTCTGGTGACCTTTTCCAGGTTGTCCCTGCCCTTCCCCCGCCATTCCCCCCGTCATACCCCACATAACCCCGCATCCCCCCCTGCATTGCACCGCACACAAAAATGAATAATCAATACACTTAATCACTTTCTTACTTATTCACATACTTACTCATATGTTTGTTCCTCTTTATCTCCTTATTTATCTCCTATTATTTCTACACGATCTTCTACTTATTATTTTTTATTTTTTTTTTAATATAATTTTTATCTTCTTTTTTTTTTATTATTTTATATTTTTTATTTTTTATTTATTATTTCTTATTTATCATTAATTATTTCACTATAATTTCTCTATTAATCAGTATAAATAGTTTTTTTTATTTCTTTTTACTCTTTTTGCCTTTTAGAATCTTTTTTTTTTTCTTTTTTCCCCTCTCGAATCCGGCCATCTTTTTGCGCTTTCTGCCATATATGATCCAGGGACCTCAGAACACAGTTTCTAGTTCCTTTTTCCCTCCTACTCCCAGCCAGGGCCCTTTCCCTAGGCCATGAAATATGTAATAATTTGGTGATTGGTAAAATTTACCCTTACCCCCGCACCTGGCCTCTTCCTCCTCCACCCCTTCTATCTTACATCTCATATATTTATTTACTTATTTCTTAATATCGAATTAAAAAAATAACTATTAAAACTAGAATTTTTTCATTTAATTTTTAACTATTCTTCATTGTTTCAATCCCAAAACTATTTTCAATTTTCAATAACCAATTATAATTATTCTTATTTTATTTTTATTTTCCAATTCTAATTACAAAATTTAACATCAAATATTCCCCTGCTGCCTTCTCAGACCTCCCAGCGGCCACCCCCGACCCACATGCCCCCCACCCTTCTGAACAAAATACAAAAAAAAAAAAACAAAAAAAAGATTAAATATAGTTTTATATTAATTTTAAATAAATAAAGAAAATTATTTTTTTTTAGATCTGCAGGTGTATATTTTTCTTTTTTTCATCCATTCATTTTTCCCATTTTCCTTTCCATCTTCCTCCCCCCCTTATAATCGAACGCTAACTCAAAGGCAAATCTTATTATTAAAACTTGGAGGGATTGCTTTAGTAATTGCCTTTTTATCCTCTCTCTCCCTATATCCCCCTTATATGCCCTGTGCCCCAGTCAGGGCCCCTGCATTATCCAGGATCCACTCTGGGATAGCCCACAACCCCCCACGACCCCAACCATGAGATAAATAATAAAAAAAAAAAATGAATCACTTCTTTCATTTAATTCTTTATATGTATATATATTCTTTTATATTATTTTTTTTGAGAGGAGTAGTAATAATATTTTATTATTATTATTTATTATAATAATATTTTTTTTTTTATATAATCTCCACCCCTACTACTCACACCCCATCATTACTCTATTTCTATTTTTTTTTTTCTCAACTTCTAATCTCATCACCACTTTTTTAGGATTTTTCATTTTCATTTTTTTTATAATTTTATTTCAATTTAATTTTTTACTTTCTTCTTCCTTTCCTCATATTTTTATCCACAACACAACCTATAGCCTTTTTATTTTTATTCTTTTTTTCTTTTTTTGAATTTACTATTACTAATGAGTATAATTAAATCAAATAAAAAAAAAAATCATTAAAAAAAAAAAAATAATTTGAATTTGCCGGACTATTAGTTGCATTTATTTATTTAACAAAGATTGATTTTCAGATTTTTTTTCCTTCTTTTTACTTGCTAAATATCCCACCAATCCCACCCCCCAAAAGTTAAATTATTATAAATATAAATAAAAAAATATACATATTTTTTTTGAATTTTTTCTCCACCCCACTGACAGTACAATCAGATCCCAAAAATCACCCCCACTCACTGAGATAAAAATTTTTTGGTTTTTTCCCCCTCAGCAGAAAATATTTTTCTCACACTTTTAGTGCCCTCTGGTGGCGTTAGATGGTAATATTTACTCCTTGGTTCATGTCAGTCAACATGAATTAACACTTAAAAATATGTTAAATTGTATGTACAGTACACTGCCTGGCCCAAAAAAAAAAAGTCGCCACCTGGATTTAACAATAGGTTCGAGACCCCCCTTCTATAATATTTTTTTTTTGGGGGTTTTTTTTTCTGCTGCAACATATTTTTTTTCCCCCACTGTGCGATTTCTTTCTCCTCTTTTCCTAAACAACCTTGTGGAAAAACACATCCGTGGTCGTGGAGATGTTATTTTTTTTTCTGAGAGGGGGCTCATCTTTGGCATCAAGAGGTGAAAACATCTAAGGAGATGCAGAAACTACTAAAACTGGGTTCAGAACAGTCCAACGCATTATGAAAAACTGGAAGGATAGTGGACCATCGTCTTCCAGGAAGAAATGTGTCCGGAAAGGCAGATGAAGTGATGCAGCATCATGCCTAGTGCCTACTGTATGAGCCTGTGGGGGCAGTGTGATGATCTGGGGTTGCTGCAGTTGCTCAGGTCCAGGTTCAGCAACAGTATGAGCTCAGATAATGAGGTCAGCTGATACCTGAATATACTGAATGAGCAGGTTATTCCATCAATGGATGTTTCTTTCCTGATGGCACGGCCATATTCCAAGATGACCGTGCCAGAATTTATCGGGCTCAGATTGTGAAAGATGGTTCAGGGATCATCAGACATCATTTTCACACATGGATTGGCCCCCACAGAGTCCAGACCTGAACCCCACTGAGAATCTTTGGGATGTGCTGTGGTCAGACTCTACAATCATCATCAAGATCTTGGTGAAAAATTGATGCAACAGGATGCAAATAAATCTGGTGACATTGCAGAAGCTTCTGGAAACACAGCGAATGCTGCCGCAATCAAAGCTAAAGGCTCCAACCAAATGTTACATGTTTGACCTTTTTTTTTGTTGGCGACTTTTTTTTTGGGCGGGCAGTGTATTTTGATATATACGTCGCACAAGCAGCCAAACTATGAAAAAAAGTGGGATTTGTCTTCCGGAAAATATGGTAATTTCCTGCATTTCCAGCCTAATAAAAACAGTGTGTCGGGGCGAGGACTCTGAGTCTATAAGAGGCTGATCTGTCTCATAAAAACCTTTTCAATCTAAAAATGCCTTCTTAAACAGTCAGATTTTATTCTAGATGTCTAAAAGGCATTTTAAGGTTTTTATTCTGCAAACAGAAACTTAACTTTAATTTTTTACATCCCATTTCTTTTAATAAAAGTAAACAGGTAGGTTTTGTGTGTGACATCATTCTGACATCCGTCCAGGTTGCTGGTTTAAATCCAGCCTGATAAAAACGTTGACACGTGTGCGCTTGCAGCTTTCAGCCTGCATTTTTTCACACTGAATAAAACAAAATGATCACTGAGCAGCTTGTTTTAGGTTTAGTGAACCAGTTTAAACTTCGTCCAGTTCGACTTCACGTGTGTGAACTTCTACATGCGAGTCACTGCTGGACAATTCAGTCCTTTTCAGTCATGTTTTCACCGCTCATGGTTTTATTTTTGACTTGGTAACTTCATCCTGACGTTGCAATCATACTAAGATCGTCTCATTGAGACTATTTGCAAGTGTTACAGCCAAAAGGGGAGAAACCAGTCCACGAGGAAAAGCCATTTCCGATGCCAGTCCAGGAGGAGAAAATGATGGAAAACCCTGAAAATCAGCCAGTTATCGCTCTCAGTAAGGGCTTTGCAACTACTCTAAATTTGATTGTGATTTCAATTTTTGTGTCAAACAATCTACAAATTTGTATAATTGAGTTGAAACAATTTTTTTTTTTTTACAGTTTTCTTGCACAACTTCTAAGTTATTCTGAGGTTGTCCCGGGCAATTTGTTGCATGTTATTAACATAAATGTCAGATTTGGAATGCTCAACTAAGTCTAATTTGGGATATTTTTTATATAAATAAGTATATTTATTTCATTTTTCAAATATAGAAAAATTGCAGAACTGGATGCATCGTTTTTTTACTTTAACGTTCCAAGTATATTTATTTTATTCATCAAATTTTTTATACATTGCAAAACAGCTGTTAAGTACATATTTGTAGCCTATTTTTATTTTCAATGAAACCTTGGAAAGAAATGCTAAATAATATTACACTAGTTAAAATAATGCAGTGTTACCTGATGACGGCCCTGTTTCCTACTGTGTTTGAGGTGGTAGGGCGGGTTGACTCAGCAATCACCTGATTGCCTCAAAGTGTTGCTCAACAGTTTAGGAGCCCCATCATGCTCGTTTAGCTACTTATATTTTTTGTTATTAATATTTCTGTTTAGGGCTGCACAGTTTATGGTTAAAAAATCGCGATCTCAATTCACACATACATGTAATCTCATTTCTACCAACGATTCTGAAGCTTTTTTAATCACGAGCTGCATCACAAATAAAAGTTTCCATCCTTCCCAGATTTTTTTCAAGTGCCCCTCAAATGCAGCACTTTACAGACTTTAAAACTTCTAAAAGCTAAGGTGGGAAAAAATATCAATACACTGAAATATCGCAATATTATGCTGATATCATATTGACATTTAAAAACATGGTATCGATCTACAAATGAAATCTCACGATATTTCATCGTTATGTTATGAACTCTCGCGAGAAGTCACGAAATATTGGTAGAATTCGTAACAGAAGCATGAAATCTTGCGAGATTTTGTAAGTAAAGTCAATCTGCACCTGTTTTTTAAATATCGATTTGACATTGGCATATAAAAATAGTGATATTTCAGTGTATCAATATTTTTTTCCACCCCTACTTTTCAAAGTGCAGGAAGCGAATAATAAAACTGCTCTTTGCAATGACTGCTTATTTTTTTCAGCTTTATTATTGGTATCGTTTATCGGCCACCTGTGTTTTAAAATATCTACAGATTGGATATCAGCCAAAATTCCAATATCGTGCATCCCTAGTTAAGTGCTCCAACAAAGCTCTTGTGCAAACACATGCTTCAGTTTGAACTTCCATTTAAATAGGTTGTTTTGTTTGTTTTGATAAAGTTTAGATGTGCAATAAAAAAAAAAATTGTGCCAGAGAATAGTGATATAAATTTTAAGCAAAAAAAATTGCGATTCACATTTTTCCCAGAATCGTGCAGCCCTATTTCTGTTGCGCCACAATAAAAAATTTCATAATTTTCATAAATTATTTGTCAATTTCAACTTATTTCACTGATGGCAGAATTTTTTTCCTTATCTAAATGAAGGGGATGAACCATTTTGAGAACCACTATACTGGTGTTTAGAAATATTAGCTGGTTCTTTATTAGTTATTTTCAAAATTTATGAGAACCATAGTGGAGGACCCAAAAAGCCACCTGCGGGTTGCAGACCCCTGTTTCAGGACCTCCTGCTCCTCTAAGGATATTTTCTTATTTCAGGAAACCTTCGCAGGGGTAGTCTTCCTCCTGCGGTGGCAGAATAATTTCACAGTGAAACATTTTATTTTCCACAGAACAGTTTAGAAACAAAGTCAGAAAGAATGAGCCTGTTTATTAGCCCTCATATTAATCATCATCATCATTATCATCATCATGATCTTCCTCGGCCACCGACAGTCTCGTGGCCTGGGTTCATAGACAACTCTGTCATAGAATCTAATAGAAAAATCTGCAGGTTACAGTTGGACGTCTGTCCGTTAGAAAAGAACAGAAACAAGAAACCAAAAGCCCCCGTCCCCCGTCCCCCGGGACCGGCGTTGGGAGAGCCGCATGCCGAGGTGGACCGGTGGGGTCCTGTCCGGTTCTGGGACGTCAACAGATTCAGTGTGGCCACCCCAAACCTGGAAACAGAACCGGACCCCTGGCCAAGTCCACGCCAGTGGTTTTGGTAAATCTGGGGCATCTGGGCCCCCCCCTCCCGCTACAGCTCTCCTCGCCTGGGAACCGCCACACATACGAGGAGCAGGACTTCAACACGCGTGTGAGGACAAGGCTTCGCTTGTCATGTTTCTGGTCCAATTACAGGTGTGTTGGAAAGCAAGAACGCCCGCCGACTTCTGAAGGTGGCAGCGTCCAGACAGACCAGGAGGACACAGTTAGCCTAGCAGTCTTGAGAATAACACTCAGCTTGTATTTGCAAGTTGGTTAGACAAAACATGGAAATTAAACAATCTCATTTTAACAGGACAAAGAAAAAAAAAAAAAAAAAAAAACAACATTGTGAAACGGAGAGCACCCGCCAGAGTGGAAATTTACAAAAACCAAAGTATCTCACCAACAAACTGAATATTCATAAGATTTAAATAGACTCCTTATTATCGTTGTCATCATCATCAAACATACAGGAAGCAGAAGCATGACTCAGCATTTCATTCAACAGGTAGATCTCCGTTAGCAAGACAAACCTCTCTGTGGTCCCACACGCAACACTTGGCTAGCACACAGCTAGCCCACAGATAACACAACGTAGTACAAAGCTCGGGCTAAAGTACAACTACACACCCACTATTTACAGAAGTAAGCTAGCATAATCCCACCGTAGCACCGTTCAGGTAACAAACACAATGCTAGGCTAATTCACCAGTAACGCACGCCAACAAACATGGAATCATACAAACACGCTAATAAAGGTGTGAGAACTTAAAAAGGAAGCTATGATACCGGAAGTTTCATGGAAGAAGGAAAATAGCGAACAACAAAGTAGTATTCAAATTAAACAAATGTGCACTAAATTAGCTAATCAGTAGATCCGAAGTTCTGCTGGGTTCGGAAAGAAAAATACATCTGTGCAAATAAACGACAGCAACACAACAGCTTCACATCTGAAGTTTCATCCGGCCCAAAATAAGCATGACGTACAGCTAGCACACATGAGCTAACACACGGCATACAGCTAACGCATGACAGCTAACACACAACATACGGCTAACAGACGCCATACAGCTAGCACGCGTCAAACAGCTAGCACACATCATACAGCTAGCAAACGTCACACAGCTAGCACATCATACAGCGAATGCATAACAAGTAACACGTCACAGAGCTAACACACAGCTAACTCTGAACATACAGCTAGGACACAACAGACAGCTAACACGACATACCGCTTACACACAACAGCTAGCTTACATGGCTAATAAACATTCAACACTACTGAGCTAGATGGGAGAAGCTAATGATTTCTGTTAGCAGCTTAAATTACGGCTAATGCTGTTTTCACTGAAACTGACTTCATAAGTTGATAACCGTGCGGTTAAAGCAGACAGAGGGTTGCTACACTATGCTACGTCAGTGTTTTGGGCGGGTTGAAAACTGACAATGCAGGAGTTTTGATGATGTGAATGCCGTTGTATGAATGCTAACACTAGTTTCTTTGGAGCCATTTGGAGTCATTTCGAGGTTAGGTAGCGTTTTACATCCAATCACAGAGCTGGAAATCCGGTTCACTTTAACATCTGTTCTGGACAGCGAATGCGTCACATAATGCGCTGACTCATCATTTGATGCTAGCCATGTGGCTGAAGAAGACTACCATAAATGCCGACTCATTATCCGAAGCTAGCTGTGTGGCTAAAGCGGACAACCATAAATGCTGACTCATTATCTGATGTTAGATGCGATACTGAAGCAGACAACCGTTAATGCTGACTCATTATCTGATGCTAGCTGTGTGGCTAAAGGGGCCAAGCATAAATGCTGATTCTATCTGATGTTAGATGCGAGGCTGAAGCAGACGACCGTTAATGCTGACTTATTATTCGATGCTAGCTGTGTTGCTAAAGCGGACAACCATAAATGCTGACTCATCATCTGATGTTAGATGCGAGGCTGAAGCAGACAACCGTTAATGCTGACTCATCATTCGATGCTAGCTGTGTGGCTGAAGCGGACAAAAATAAATGCCGACTCGTTTTCCTTTAACCCTACAAAGACCAGTTCTGACACTTTGCTGGCAGATATAAATTTGACTAATAGCGCTAAATAGATGCTAAAACGAGCAGTTTATTTTGGAGGCATTTTGTTCTTAAGTTGTTCTTTTTTTTTGTCTTTCTTAAGGAGTTTATAAGTCTTTAACGTAATGTTGGCCATCTAAGTGATATGAAGTTCACATTTCAGAGGTGAAAAGCTAACGTAAATGTTTTAAACGTGAGCCCAGAACAATGCAACATTAAGCAGACAGAAGAGCTAATAAGCTAACGTTTGATGCTAATGAGGCGGTTCAAACAGATAACGGCCGAAAACATCTGAACTTTTGTCAGCAAGTCTAAACAGATTTAACAGTAGATTTACCTTAATAGTGAATTTATAATATTTTTATGCTCAAGAATTCCAAACATCTTATATATTTATTTTTATCTTTTAGCATGTGGTTCATCATAATAAAAACGTACGCCAGCAAATGTTTAGCTAATCGCTACAAACCGCTTTATTTCCCACATTCATTCACATATCTGTAACACCTGTTGACAAAAACCAAGAACCAGCTGATGTAATGCTGCGGCTGCAGATCTCCGTCACCGCGAGCGACCAGCTAGCAAACATTCATTTGGCTAATACACAGCTGAGGTAACACTTTTTGCTTATGTGCTTTTTCAGCTAATACACTGCTAATAGCTCAATAATGTCATCATTTAGCTTTAAACACATCCAACAACATCGCAGCCGAATAAAAAAGCACAACTGACAAGAACTACAATTTCCCCAGTAAGAAAGTCGTAAATCCGTGATATAAAAGTGGAGGCGGGGGAAGGTGGTGACGGTCTGTGAGGACACAAAGTGCTTGACCACAGAGAGATCTGGCTTTAGACAACGCAATATAATCGTCATTTATTCATCATTACATCATAAAACCTAAAGAGATCACTAGAGAGATACATGAATAAAAACTAGCATCATCGAACAAAAACACAAACGCGTCATTGCACCTCCAAGATGGCGACTTAACAGATAAAATTAGATTGAGAACGGACCCAGCGAGCACAGATTTAGTACAAAATAGTTTCGTCTCTGACGGTAAAACATCACATTTCCATCCAACGCTATTAAAATATATCTATGCCAAAATAAAATAAAAAAAAAAAATAACTGAGAGTCAACACACAATCTTGACGCATGCTTTAAAACATTATCATAAACAAAAATAATAATAATATCCGATTTTCTTACTCAAGACTGCTAAGCCTTATACCGTTTTCTTATTGGAAAATAAAACTAGACAAAATATAGATTATACTGGATTTGTTTTGTTCAAAGCCACACTGATACATCTTTAAGTTCAAGTTTGATAAAAAACCAAAAAGAAAAACCAGGTCTACACTGTGGAGAGACCAGAGGCTAGTCCAAAAAAATCTGCCTGACAAAATGTCAACTTTATAAGGTTAAAAAACAGAAAGAAAAGAGTTCGTGATTTTCAGTTAATCCTTAGTTTTCTCTACAAAAAGGAAGGAGGAAGCGGCAGAGCGTTGCTTGGAAACCCCTATTTGGCTGCTGAAGACGACCATCTGAGGCCTCGAGCCGATGAGGGAGGAGCCTCTAGTGATCCTGAGGAAACAGGAAATGACATCATTGCTGGGTGTGTGTGACAGAGGTGTGGCACCTGCAGAAGGGTGCGTACCTGTATCTGGGCGGGGTTCCACAGGTAGGGCTGCTGTCTGTAGTATTCTGCTAACGCTGCAGTGTAGTCTGGCACCGAACTCTGCTGGGACGACTGACCTGCAACACAACCGTCGCCACGTCAACGGGAACGTCCAAAACTACAGAGCACACATTATTATGCTGACTCAGCAATTTTCCACCCAAACCTTACATCATCCACAAAAACTCCACGCAGCTCATCTCTGAGTTTCCTTTTTAAGTTTGTAAGTTTGAAGGTGATGCGTTACTTTTACCCGCCATAAAAACACCACATTAGTCAGATTAATAAAACTACAATAATCCGATTAATGAAACAACAATAATCAAACTAAAAAAACCTACAATAACAGGAATACATACGAGGGGGCATGAGGAAATGTGAAGGGAGCATCGTGTGTACGCGACATGCTTCAGCCTATTTTTGTTACTACTAACTGTTTTCTTGGGTTGTTAGCAGAGTTCATCTCCCAAGAAATGGATTGCAGTTGGTCAAGCGTCTATACTTTAGACCTAAACTCGTGAGACCATCCTGATCTCGCGAGCTTCATGTTTTCACTCGTAGATCAGTCTGGCTACTTTCCGTTGAAGAGAATTTGGATCAGTTCACCAAACGAACGTCCAATCAGCGTTGGCTTTGAGGCGGGTTGACGTGTGACGCAACGAGAAGCGACAGTTCAGTCTAAACAACATGGCGGCACTACGTTCAATGTATTTATTTAAATTATTGCATTGTGTTTATTTTTTTTTTTCTCTTTCTTTTAAATTTGTGTTTTTAATATTTCTGCATTTCCTCTTATTATTTTAGTCTCGCATATTTTCCTTTTTTATTATTTGCTCTTGTTTGTATGTAAATGGACTTTCAAGAAGTGTTTTGTACTGTTGATTCATTTGAATAAAAAAACAACATGGCGGCTTCAGCGGATTAAACTAACGTCAGCGTGGCTATCGCTCAAGTTTTATCTTTACCATTAAACCCCACTGACCACACCACAATGAGGTGGCGATCCCTCAGTGGGGAAGAAGCGGAGACGAAGCAGAGAAGAAGAAGAGACAAAGCAGAGACGAAGCAGAGATGAAGCAGAGATGAAGCAGGGACAAGGCAGAGACGAAGCGCAGACGAAGCACAGACAAAGCAGCGACGAAGCAGCAACGAAGCGGAGACAAAGCGGAGACAAAGCGGATACGAAGCGGAGACGAAACGGAGACAAAGCAGCGACGAAGCAGAGACGAAGCGGAGACGAAGGGGAGACAAAGTGGAGACGAAGCAGAGACGAAGAGGAGACGAAGCAGCGGAGACGAAGCAGAGACGAAGAGGAGACGAAGCAGCGACGAAGCGGAGACGAAACGGAGACAAAGCAGAGACGAAGCAGAGACGAAGAGGAGACGAAGCAGAGACGAAGAGGAGACGACGAGGAGACGAAGAGGAGACGAAGAGGAGACGAAGCGGAGACGAAGCGGAGACGAAGCAGAGACGAAGAAGAGACAAACCAGAGACGAAGCAGAGATGAAGCAGAGATGAAGCAGAGATGAGGCAGAGATGAGGCAGAGATGAAGCGCAGACGAAGCAGAGACGAAGCAGAGACGAAGCAGCGACGAAGCAGCGACGAAGCGGAGACAAAGCGGAGACAAAGCGGATACGAAGCGAAGACGAAACTGAGACAAAGCAGAGACGAAGAGGAGACGAAGTTGAGACGAAGTTGAGACGAAGCAGAGACGAAGCGGAGACGAAGCAGAGACGAAGCAGAGACGAAGAGGAGACAAAGCGGAGACGAAGCAGCGACGAAGCAGAGACGAAGCGGAGACAAAGAGGAGACGAAGAGGAGACCAAGCAGAGACCAAGCAGAGACGAAGCGGAGACGAAACGGAGACGAAGCAGAGACGAAGAGGAGACGAAGAGGAGACGAAGCAGAGACAAAGAGGAGACGAAGAGGAGACGAAGCAGAGACGAAGCAGAGACGAAGCAGAGACGAAGAGGAGACGAAGAGGAGACGAAGCGGAGACAAAGCAGAGACGAAGAGGAGACGAAGAGGAGACGAAGAGGAGACAAAGCGGAGACTAAGCAGAGACGAACGCAGAGACGAAGAGGAGACGAAGCGGAGACGAAGCAGAGACGAAGAGGAGACAAAGAGGAGACAAAGAGGAGACGAAGCGGAGACTAAGTGGAGACGAAGCTGAGACGAAGCAGAGACGAAGCAGAGACGAAGCAGAGACGAAGCAGAGAAGAAGAAGAGACTAAGCAGAGACAAAGCAGAGACGAAAAGGAGACGAAGCGGAGACGAAGCAGAGACGAAAAGGAGACGAAGCGGAGACGAAGCAGCGACGAAGCGGAGACAAAGCAGAGACGAAGCAGAGACGAAGCAGAGAAGAAGAAGAGAAGAAGAAGAGACGAAGCAGAGACGAAGCAGGTAGGACGCGGAGACTAAGCAGAGACGAAGCAGAGACTAAGCAGAGACAGAGCAGAGACAAAGAAGCGGTGAAACAGCAAAGGACCGGCGATGGCACGGCGGCGAAGCAGAGGAAGGAAAAATCCTCCAGCTTTTCCGGGACATTTTACTATTTTCCCATTTTCCATGTGTTTTCCATGACTGGAAAAATGTTTAACCATTTTCCAGGTTTTCCAGGACGTGTGGGAACCCTGCTCAAGTTGAGAGGGGTTGGTTGGAGGTGGACACACCTGTGTGGTGCTTCTGATTCTATTTATCAATATTTCTTGCAATAGCCTATAAAACTGATCTGTGGCGGTTTGTGGTTTGGAGGAGTGGAGCAGCGCGCATCCTCCAGCTTTTCTGGAGTAAACCAGAAAAAAGTGTTATTGATAACGTTGATTACTGAACAAATACGATCGTTTTGTAAAAATATGAGAATTGCAGTTCTTTTGCCCTTTGTCAAATAATAGTTGGTCTTCAGGAGCAGAAATAAAAGCTTACAATGATCTGTGCTCCGACCGCCACAAATGTTATGAAAAGTATCCCGGGGACATGATGCGGATCAGATGTATTTAATCTGTCCTCGTGATGATGTGTCCTGGTTTCCCTGCCAGCATGGCGGCGTAGCTCCCGGAGCTCTGTAGTAGTTACTGGGTGCTGTTAAGAGCGAGTATTTGACAAGGACGAATACAGCAAAATAGGCCGGTATCGGAGTGAGTACCGATACCGCCGTTGGTATCGGGACATCCCTAATCACCACCATGCTGCAGACTGGAAGTATAAGACTAAAGTGGAGCCGGGAGTCGTCGTCTCCACCGGCTCAGGGCCAATCACAAGCCAGCCGACGTACTCTGTTTCTTGTAGTAGTCCTCCCAGGCCTTACTGTAGTCCGTCATCAAGCTCTGAGGCTGGTTCTGCTGACCTGAACACACACATGAACACACACGTTAGCCTGCCGCTCCACAGCCCCAACACGTGGAACAAAACGCAAGTTTCTGCCCATTCCTGCCGTTTAAAACCAGACTTCCTTCCCTTCAGAGACACGGCTGTGCTGGAGTGTGTGAGGACTTGCCTAGCTTCTTATAGTACTGCTCCCATGCTTTAGAGTAGTCCATCTGTCCTGTCTGAGCCATACTGTGACCTGCAACACAGACAGTTTAACTGCAGTGTGTTTGTGTGCAGCCTGGTTTCAGCAGTTTCGGGCTGTAAACATCCGACCTGCCGGCTCGATACTCCCACCGCATGAGGAACATGAGGACAGTAAGGAGGTGGGATGTTCTTCCACCGTCTACAAGGTGGAAATAAACCAGGTGATGATCCTCGGCCCTCCATCGCTGCAGCTCTACATGAACCCCTTTCACACCATCACCTACATAACCACGCCCTCTGGGCTCCACGCCGCACCACCCCAGTTTCCTTTGTTCACATTACAATTGAGGGCCGTTGTGGTCGTCATAGCGAGGTTTCGTGAAGTCATCTGTTTGCGACGCGCACACCGAACACGGAGGAAGAGGAGCTGGTTCTTTACCTGCTGCTGCTTTTATCAACACCGTTGACCACAGTGGTGGTTTCGGGATTCTCTCTCCTCTCCTCTTGCTGTGCTTCTGCTATTGCTAATCCTTTCTCTGGTTTTTGGGTCTTTAAAGTGCATCTTTCATTTTAAACGTATGCAGAAGCGCTTGTAGTGTATCAGGTCCATGCTGAACATTGACAATGCAAAAATGAACAAATACTAGTCGGACGGGGCTTTCCTGCCACTCCGTGTGAAAATAGCAACAAACCGGAGGTGACGTCGAACGCACCCGGCTCTACTAAAACAACATGGATCACAGCAGGAGGAGGCGACTCTGAATACGACATCATCACAGCTTTAATGCTAAAGGCCACATATATATGTAGAGACATGAAAATGTGGAAAATAACATGAAAAAAATGATTTTCTAAGTCACCTCTTGGTTAGTTTTCATTTTGAGATCATGTGTATAAGCTGCTCGGTGTCACATTTAGACCTTCTACGGTCTTTACACCGTTTGAAAAAATCTGTTCCGGTTTATCTGATTCATTTCATTTTATTTTAGCAACAATCATTATGTATTTGTTTCAGTGTGTTTAAGCGACAGTTGCTAACAGGAGACGGACTCCGCTCCAGCGGATCACCTGGGGCATGAATGTCCACCGAACACGACCGTGTGTTTACTTCCACCGACAACCGGCTCCGTTACACAGCAGCAGGACATTTTCCCTTTGACTCTGTCCACAGATGTCTCTGCTAACAGCAGCAGGACATTTTCCCATTGACTCTGTCCACAGATGTCTCTGCTAACAGCAGCGGGACATTTTCCCTTTGACTCTGTCCACAGATGTCTCTGCTAACAGCAGCAGGACATTTTCCCATTGACTCTGTCCACAGATGTCTCTGCTAACAGCAGCTGGACATTTTCCCTTTGACTCTGTCCACAGATGTCTCTGCTAACAGCAGCGGGACATTTTCCCTTTGACTCTGTCCACAGATGTCTCTGCTAACAGCAGCGGGACATTTTCCCTTTGACTCTGTCCACAGATGTCTCTGCTAACAGCAGCAGGACATTTTCCCTTTGACTCTGTCCACAGATGTCTCTGCTAACAGCAGCTGGACATTTTCCCTTTGACTCTGTCCACAGATGTCTCTGCTAACAGCAGTAGGTCATTTTCCCTTTGACTCTGTCCACAGATGTCTCTGCTAACAGCAGCTGGACATTTTCCCTTTGACTCTGTCCACAGATGTCTCTGCTAACAGCAGTGGGACATTTTCCCTTTGACTCTGTCCACAGATGTCTCTGCTAACAGCAGCGGGACATTTTCCCTTTGACTCTGTCCACAGATGTCTCTGCTAACAGCAGCTGGACATTTTCCCTTTGACTCTGTCCACAGATGTCTCTGCTAACAGCAGCTGGACATTTTCCCATTGACTCTGTCCACAGATGTCTCTGCTAACAGCATCAGGACATTTTCCCTTTGACTCTGTCCACAGATGTCTCTGCTAACAGCAGCAGGACATTTTCCCTTTGACTCTGTCCACAGATGTCTCTGCTAACAGCAGCTGGACATTTTCCCTTTGACTCTGTCCACAGATGTCTCTGCTAACAGCAGCGGGACATTTTCCCTTTGACTCTGTCCACAGATGTCTCTGCTAACAGCAGCTGGACATTTTCCCTTTGACTCTGTCCACAGATGTCTCTGCTAACAGCAGCGGGACATTTTCCCTTTGACTCTGTCCACAGATGTCTCTGCTAACAGCAGCTGGACATTTTCCCTTTGACTCTGTCCACAGATGTCTCTGCTAACAGCAGCGGGACATTTTCCCTTTGACTCTGTCCACAGATGTCTCTGCTAACAGCATCAGGACATTTTCCCTTTGACTCTGTCCACAGATGTCTCTGCTAACAGCAGCGGGACATTTTCCCTTTGACTCTGTCCACAGATGTCTCTGCTAACAGCAGCGGGACATTTTCCCTTTGACTCTGTCCACAGATGTCTCTGCTAACAGCAGCGGGACATTTTCCCTTTGACTCTGTCCACAGATGTCTCTGCTAACAGCAGCGGGACATTTTCCCTTTGACTCTGTCCACAGATGTCTCTGCTAACAGCAGCGGGACATTTTCCCTTTGACTCTGTCCACAGATGTCTCTGCTAACAGCAGCTGGACATTTTCCCTTTGACTCTGTCCACAGATGTCTCTGCTAACAGCAGCTGGACATTTTCCCTTTGACTCTGTCCACAGATGTCTCTGCTAACAGCAACACCGTCTCACGGCTCATACAAAGGACTTTCTGGAGACCAAATGTGGAGAAAAGTCGAGCGAGCCACTGAAAGTGACCGAGGAGCAGATATCAATCGTCATCATCCTGGAAGGAAGAAAAGACGTCCTGGAAGCCGAACGTGAGCTCAGTCTGGAGGGACGAGAGTGTCCTTCCTCTTCGTGTTACTCACAGTAACACGGTGGGTCTGTCCCAGACTTGAGCACTTCAAACACTTCAAACACTCTTTTTGAGTGTGTAGTGGGTTCATGCCGTCATTTAAGCGACAATTCAGTGCTCTCAAAGAACCAGGATGTTGCCCTAATAACGGCAAAAATGAGGTGCAAAACCAAGCACAGTACTCGCACTAAACGGACGCCATCTTGCTGACGTAGAGGAAGAGGCGGGACTTTTGAACTGTTTTCAGAGCTGAATAATGAAATGAAAAATACTTTATCCCAGAACGGAAATTCAACATTGCAAGAAGCTCACTTTTCTTTTTTGTTTGTTTTTAACAATATAACATTTATATGAAGTAATATCACAATAATAATCAGTCAGTCTTGTTCTTCAGGGTGATGCTGCTGGCAGGAATGAATTTCTGTATCTCTCTGTCCTACAGCGAACCTGACCCAACACTGACCTAAACTAATGGCGGTGAACGAAGCGGTGGCGACCCCTGCTGCATCGGAGGCGGTGTTGTACTGATTTAAGTAACATTTATGAAATTATTCAGACACAATTACTAATGTATATGTAGCTACCAAGCTGTTCACTCCCTGATGACAGTTATGACCTGGTCGTGTGTTTGAGGCTGCGGTTATACCGGCTCAGTAGAGTTAGCTTACGTTAGCAGGCAATGCTAGTCCGTCACTTCCTGTAAGTGCAGTGCTCTGTTTGGGTCAGCATTTAGCGACAAAAGCGCGCACTACAGACGAAGTACACAGTGTGCACTACGCACTGAATTCCAGTGCACTCGGGCAAGTGTGCGGTTTGAGAGAGGCTCAGTGTCTGATGCGGCGGCAGTCCTGCGGGTTGCGGGCGGACTGAGTCATCGTTCCCCGGTTCGTGAGTCGGCGACGCCGTTCTCTTTGTAGGAAAACAATTTCACCATGCATCATGTGTACGTTTATGAGTCCCACCTCCGGCTTTGAGCTCTTGATGTTGAGATGAACAGCGAGAAACAAACACCGAAACCTGCAGAAACTCAGCAGCTGCGCCGGCTAAAGCTAAGCTAACATTTCCAGGACCCTGCTGTGGATGAGTCAGTCCAAGAGAAGAGGACGTCTCTGGAGGCGATCAAGAAGGTGCTGGCCGGGAGAGTTCAGCCTCAGCTGTAGAGGTGAGGTTCAGAAAGAAGACGAATGTTCAGAAAGATGATGTCTAGCTGCTAATCGGCTGCTGTCTCGCCGTTTATCTGTTATTGTTTCGCATTGGTCAGCTGTGGGATTCACAGCACTTCACCTACTCTGATGTCAAAGGTCACAATTTTCCAAAACTGTGCGGTGGTTGTGAAGGAGAGTTTTATCGCCTCCCCTTCCCTTTGTAAGTAATACTTCCTGGTTCTTTTCAACTTAAGAGACCTAACAGTTACTGCCTCATCAGGGATGATTTTCTGCCGTTATAAAGAACATGAACGATGCACTTTCAAGATGGCGTGGTTGAGAATATCGGAGGCTGAGTTTGTGTCAATCGATTTCCAAACCCCTATAATCGAGTTCAAACATTAAGGGGGGGGGGGGTTTTTCTTCACACAATTTCTGAAAGTTATTCGTAATTTAAAGTTAATTTCAGTGGCTTCCACCCATGTGATTTGCTGGGTGTCATTAACAAAAATGTTAGATTTGGAATGTTCTAGAATTGCACTTAGGTTTAAAGTTTATTTTGAGATTTTCTTTTTAAATATATATATAAGTTATATATAAGTTTATTTATCTTATTCTTCAAACATAGAGAAACTGCAGAACAGCTGGATAAGTTTATTTTGTATAAATGTATGTTTTTCAGCGTTTTTTGCATTTCTTCAATTTTTATAGTATATTTATTTTATTCATTTTTTGATTTATACTTTGCAAAATAGCTATGTAGGTACATATTTGTAGGAAAGTAACGATATTGTCGATATCGCGATATCACTGGAGGTAAACTGCCGGGATATCGTCGTGGTCTTGTCGCAGTATTAAACAGCGTATCTCTTGAGACAAAACTAATAGTTTTCAGTCCGCTCAATGCGTAGCGCAATGTACTAAACTACATAGACCATAATCCTTTGCTGCCAGTGCGCTCTTTTGAGCCAATGGGAGCACACGTAGCCCCCACGCACAGGAAAAACAAATACAGCATGGATATACAACGAGGATGGAAACAGCTGTTATTCTCCACGAGAAGCGAGAACTTTGTTCCTGTTCTGGAGGCCGCAGGAACAAGAAAGTTAGTTTTGATCCGGTTATTCCTCCATGAGAAGCTTCAGCCGTGATGCCGCGGAGATCGCCATGTTGACTTGGTGAGTTTATATTTAATGATGAACTTGGTCCGGGGGGGCTGCGCATGCGGTGATGTCCGTGTATCAAACGCCTCGCGTGCTGTACACATTTTGGTATTTTTTCACCACCTCGATCAGCCGTTCATGAAAACTCTCCGTTTAACCTGCAGCAGCGGATGCAGAAGAGCATCTGATCAGCTGATTGTCGACATCACAGTGCTGCAATCATGTCTGCTAGGAGCCTGTAGAAGTTCAGACATCTGACTGACCACTGACAGACAGACGGACTTATTTATTTTGAATTTATTGACCACTAAAGATGTGGCAGTTTCTTTTTGCCTGGGTCTGTTTTTACTTAGTAAATAGGCTGTTTTAATGCTGGTTGAGTTTATTTAATCTAGTACCTGAGCTGTCTTCTCAATGAATATATGTTGGATTTTTACTTGAATTTCAGCTTCAGCAAAGGTTTTTCAAGCAGGTCAAAATGTCATAACCTTGAATTTGACAATATTGTAACAATAACTCGTCAAAGCATTTTATGTCATCGTTGTTATCGTGAGCCTCCCCACAATATCGAGATAAATATCGTACCATGGGGTTCATATCGAGATATCGAACCGTGAGATGTGGATATCGTTACATCTCTACATATTTGTAGCCAATATTTATTTTCAGTTTGAAAATTTTGTGTAAATTATCAATGAAATGTTGTTTGAAAGAAAAAGAAATGCTAAATAAATGCACTGACTAAAAAATAAGGGTTTGAATAATCGTGATTACAATATTGATGAAAATAATTGTGAAAATGATTTTTTCCTTTATCCAGCAGCCCTACATGAAGCTAAATAAAAAGTTGAAGGACGAAAAAAGATGCAGGATGGGAGTGGCAGTCAACATATCCGTACCATAACCCACCTGATCTGGCCTGGCCTGACCCGACCCGACCCAGACCCGTGGGTGGAAACGGGGCTATAGGTGCTGGTGTGAAAGGGGTAATAGATCCTGCCATTGGGGAAGACCGGGCCAAGACGAAACAGTCCATGTAGTCTGGTGCAGCTCAGGATCAGGGACTAAAATACGGAGGAGGTCTGATGCAGTCGGACCACTCCTAGACACCTTTCCTCCCTCAGCATGTGCTGTATGTGGACACTGTGGTAATGAGGTGGACTAACTGGATGGAAAACTATCTGGGAATCCCTGTTCCAGTTCTGAATTGGTCTGAATCCAACTTGAAAGACAGGAACTACGATGTATCAACTGGCTACTATGGATCAAATCTGGACCTCCTGGGCCGAAGTCCGAAAGGTTTTCGTTCCATCCTCGTACCAACACCAGAATGGAATGAATGAGTCACGTGCAGAAGCTCATAAGCTGGTGGATCCATTTCATTTGAGTGCGGTCTGTTGGAGCAGGGACACAACGAAAACCTTCTGGACTCGGTCCAAAGACGTCCAGATTTGGTGATCCCTGCTGTAGATCTCAGTGTTTCCCCCAGACCAGGCAGCAATGTGTGGAGCTCCCTGGTCATGGTGAGGGGATGGGGGGTGGTGGTCAGTGGAGTCGGTCATCATGGTGCTTGGAAAGTGTGTGATGCGGGCAATGTTCAAACACACTTCCTGGAGTGTGTGGCGCTGCATCCTGATCTGTGGTTCTTTAGGGGGACTGATGGTTTGGCTCAGAGGAAGCTTTAGAAATAATCCAGCTCAAGCTCGCCGTATTTTCTGGACTATAAGTCAAGCTTTTTTCCAGTTTCGCTGCTCCTGCAACTTATATATAACAATATATATAATTGAACATATTTAAAGTTAAATCTTACTGACTGAAATGGGCCAAGGAGTAAACGTTTCCATCTAATGTCACAATCATTTCAGTTTATTTTGGACATCTGGCTGTACTGCCTGTGTGGATAATCCATCGTAATTATGATGTTTATGATCATTTATAATCTATTTGGAATCAGAGCGAACTGGGAATTTTTTAGCAGTAACAAATAGGAAATGAAAAATCCAAAGATTTCCCCAACTTAAATAAACAAATAAGGACTTATAATCCAGTGCGACTTGTATGTTTTTTTCTCTTCATGATGCATTTTTTGACTGATGCGACTTATAGTCCGGAAAATACGTGTCTGCCTGGTTTCTCCCTGCTGTACACGTCTACCAGTGAAGACCCTGCAGCATCATTATCATCATAATCATCATCACCAACACCGTCCCTGCTGCTGGTTTCTGGTCTAACGCCCCTGCATGGACTTGGCAGACTACGGGACCTCTACCTGGACTTGGGACACTACCGACCTCTGTCTGGGCTCGGGGCACTGTGAGACCTATACAGGCGCTTTTGGACTGTAGGAACCTTTTTGAGTTCCTATAACCTTTCCGTGAACCGGGCCGTTTTTTTGCGCATTCAGACCTATAGGAACTAGGGACCTCGGCCCACAGTTCCTAGAACCTTTTTGGCTTCTTCCAGCCCCGCCACATTTAAAAAGTCTCACAGCCGTTTACCTGTTTAATAACAACAAGTACTATTACAATGGGAGTGTACCAATTCATTACTAAATCCATCACAATGGTGCACGTCCCAAATCAATAATTATTTTGAAATGTCCAAAAGCAATTATTTTCATACTAATTTAATGACCAAATACAGCTGCAAAGTATAGCAGTAGAATCTGCGGCTGCCGCTCCGTCCACTTTAGTGGACGGACCGTTCACTAAAGTGTCCGGGCGCACTTCAACAAAAGGTAAACAAGGGAAAGGGAGGGAAAGCTGGTAAGTTAGCTTTTATAATATCTTTGAATAAAAGAGATGGAAAAGCCAAATACAGTTGCAAATTGTGTCAGTACAATCTGCGCCACTTTAGTGAACAAACCCCGGTCCGTCCACTGAAGTGTCCGGGTGTACTTCAACAAAAAGGTAAACAAGGTGCTAGTAGAGCAGCTTTCCAACGGGGAGCTGTTCTGTTACATGATACAAATGACCGTGATGAGGGAAAGCTGGTATTTTATAATAGCTTTGAATAAAAGAGATGAGAAACCTCAATTTTGCATCAGATCATCTGGGGCATAAATTTGTCTCTGTCGCAACGATTGCGTCACACATGGTTCCTAACGATGTCCTCCCTCATGTGCGAACGCACGCTGAAGGCGAAGGGTAGTTCTTATAACTAAACTCGGAAAGTGTAGTTATAGGAACTGCGTTCTTAGAACCTCTCTGTCCGAATGCGCCTTACCTGGACTCTGCAGACTACGGGACCTCTACCTGGACTTGGCAGATTACAGGACCTCTACCTGGACTCTGCAGACTACGGGACCTCTACATGGACTTGTCAGATTACAGGACCTCTACCTGGACTCTGCAGACTACGGGACCTCTACCTGGACTTGTCAGATTACAGGACCTCTACCTGGACTCTGCAGACTACGGGACCTCTACATGGACTTGTCAGATTACAGGACCTCTACCGGGACTTGGCAGACTACAGGACCTCTACCGGGACTTGGCAGACTACAGGACCTCTACCGGGACTCGGCAGACTACAGGACCTCTACCTGGACTTGGCAGACTACGGGACCTCTAAATGGGCTCGGGACACTATGAGACCTCTACCTGGACTTGGCAGACTACGGGACCTCTAAATGGGCTCGGGACACTATGAGACCTCTACCTGGACTTGGCAGACTACGGGACCTCTAAATGGGCTCGGGACACTATGAGACCTCTACCTGGACTTGGCAGACTACGGGACCTCTAAATGGGCTCGGGACACTATGAGACCTCTACCTGGACTTGGCAGACTACGCTCAGTCTCTGTTTGGTGAAGACCAGATGTGACGTCCACACCAAGACACCTCCTGACTTCAAGGTTTGTTTTTAATTTACGAGTTTCAGATTAACTGTCCATGTGCAGGTGTGCATGTGGATGTGTGCATGTGCATGTGTGTTACCAGGGTCCTGTTGTCCAGGGTTCTGCCAGCTGGTCTGGTAGGTGTTTCCCCAAACGCCAGTCAGGAAGGTCTGTCCACTGCCACAGCTGCAGAGATACAGCACCTTCTTATCACCGTCCATTCATCCATTCATCATCTATCTATTCATCATTCATCTATATATCCATCCTTCATCCCTCCCTCCCTCCTCAGGGAGTTGGCAAACTCCTCCCATCATGCATGGCAGCTCTTCAGATGGTTAACGGTCTAAAGATGAGCTGAAGTGAGTGTCTTACTTCTGGTGGGCAGCAGGACCCTGGGTGAAGGGACTGAAGCCGAAACCTCCGTTACTGATGATCCCTGAACCCTGCAGACACAAACTCAGAATGAGGACAAACTCCCCCAACGGTCCGCGTTTATCCTATTCCGTTCATGCTTTGGGTTTACGTACCCCGATCTTGTCGTCTATGAGCTGGCGGGCGACGTCCATCTGCTGGGCTGTGCCTCTGATGGTGAACACCCGGGTGTTGGGGTCGGTGGAGGGCGGTGGGTTCCTCTGCAGCTCCACGTGAGCTCCAGACTGCTGGTTAATACTTTTAATGGTTTCTCCACCTGCACACACACACGATCAGCCCATCAGCTCCATCTTCTCTGATGTTTGGAGATGCTGACGGAAACTTTCCAGCATCACCATCAAAGTTTATGCTGCTTCAACCCAGAACCAAAGACAGGAGACAAACGGCTCAGCCATCATGTGACCGTAACACACCGTCATCTGTATGAGCTTTCAGGTAGAAAGGCCTCAAGAGCAGCGGGAAATAAAGTCTCCATAAAACTTTTATGATAAACATAAAAAAAAAGACAAAAACACTGGTGTGTGTATAAAAAAAAAGGAGAAAAAACAGCAAAAATAAAAGAAAACAAACAACTGGCAGGTCAAAATCCAGCATGTAGGTTCATCAAGGTTCAAATTATTATTATTGTAAGTGAGAGTGAATTTTCTGTTAGGCGAGTAAATCTCACAGGCTTCAGGTCTCTGTTCTGATTCTGTTCAGCTGCGCTAAGCAGCACCATTATGTCTCAGTCCTTCTTTATACTGGAAAGACCTCGGGTTCCTGGGACTCGGAAACTGGTACTGTTGGGTACCAACACTTCTGTGTGTGTTTATGTGGGAATAACAGATTTATTTCTCATTCTCAACTTGTGATTTTAAAATCCAGCTGTTTCTAATCTAGATGGTGTCTGAGCTGTCTGGTAGACGGGGAAACGAATCCTGTCACGGCCTTTAAAGGATAACCTATTTTTTTTTTTTTTTTTGAATAAACCTGGACCGTGTTTCTAAGAAATTATAAAATCCTGGTATAAAAACAAGCATTTACTTATCACTAACATTTCTGTATCACTTTGACTCCTTGGATGATATTTAAAAGGTTGAATATGTAACATTTTTATTGAAAAATATATAATGGTATAAATATATAAAGGTAATAAAAATAATACCTCCATGAGGCGTTTGGAGGGGTGCATAATGAAAGTACAGCATTTCCTTGAAAAATTATAAATAAATAAATAAAAAATAAATTTGAATGGGTTTGACAATGGCATTATGTTTACGTCTATACAAGCCAATACAGGCTGCCATTGCGGGTTGCCAGATAAAATTTCTGTGTAGCAACAGTATGTTCGGCACAATTACGCTAGCATTGGGAAAAATGGTGGAGTCGGCAAGTCCAGCAGCTTCTTCAGAGCCCGGAGATATTGTTATCTATCTCTGAAGAGGAGTGACCTGAGAAAAGCAAAAACTGGGGTAAACTTAGGTGAAGCTTCACTAAATGAACCTACAAACATTTCCCACGGCATCAAAACACAGAAATGGTGACTCTCCTCCTGGATTGGTAAGCTAGCTCACTTGCTAACGTGGCTAACGTTAGCTGTCAGTTATAAACTCTGCTTTACTTGTTGGACATGGTGCAGGCTGCTGGTCACTTGCCATATCTGCAGTGAGCCTGGCATCCAAAAGCCTGGAGTTGGTTTTCTGCCATTGCAACTACAACCTAGACACACGTGATGTGACTGTTCTGTCCACGTTCCATATCCAACCTTTGAATTAGTTGTAAATCCCGTTTCAATCAGATCTATTACTTCTCTACAGATCTTTATGTGGCAGGATACGCAAGGGAGGGCCTGGGCGGGATTCGATCCCCAGACTTCCGGGTGAGAGTGAGCTGACCATTCAGCCAAAGGGACTTCCCTGTGGCCAAGTAGCCAGGCCACATGGTCACTCAGGGGCATGACTCTCACCTGGGAGTATGGGGATCAAATCCCGCCCGGGCCCTCTGTTGTGTACCTTGCCAAATTTAGGACAGCTACACTCACAAACATCTTTTTCTTGTTTCTGATACTGTGCTTGTATTTATTTATTTACTTATATTTTGCTGTATTCTAACAAAATGTTTTGCTTTATTCTGATTTACAACTGAAACAATTGTTGGTGCACTGATCCAACATGACTGTTATTGAAATATGTCTATGTGCATGGGTATACTGTATTCTTTTGTTATTGGTACATGTATTTCAACCCACCTGTAACAAGGGATGGGTTTATAGGGGGTGTTTGGACTTGGAGAGCTTTGTCAGTTGGTTTGAAAGCTGTATTTGGTTTAACTTAGTGGATTCTATGTTTGTCATTGGTGTAGCTGTTCGAGTTGAGGACCCCCTCAAAAATGAGATGCTCCATCTCAAGGGGGTATCCTCTCAATGAATTTCAAAGAATCCGTGTATATCCATATATCGGAGTGAAGGGGGCGGCGTAAATGGGCCTCTATAAGACATTATCTGCAGCACAACTCCTTCACTTCACCAATACTATAAGACCATTGAAAGAACGAGTGAGTACCGTTTCCCTGTTCGTTCAGATTTAGCTTTCCATTAGTTATTGCAGGCTTTTCATTGCCATTCATTGAATGGCATTCGTCGTTCGGTCCACTTGTTTGCCTTCCTGTGACTTTCCAAGTTGAACTGGAATCGAAAGAAGGGAATCGATTCGGAACCAGAATCGTTGAAATTCAAACGATGCCCAACCCTAGTCTTGGTCTGATGATGAAGATGTTTTAAATACAAGATTGTCAATGATGTCAATACGTTCACACTCCAGCTGTTTGGTCTTTAAATGGATCGTGGTCCGGTCCATGGATAGTGTGATTTCTGCTCTACAACCATATCCTGATGCGGACCAAAAAAGTGGACTGGTCCACCTGAAAGCTGAGGGTCTGGGTTCATGATTGAATGGACCAAAAAGGAAGCACTGTATGGTAATGAGGATCAAGCATGGAGGAGGAGGAAGTGATGTGGGGTATCTTTTAGGTAGCAGGACAAACAAAGCCAGCACCGTGTTTCAAGAAGCCGAGGTCAGAACAGAAAAGAGAAACAACTAGAAAATGTCTTGGGACACACGGAGTAACAACGAGACATGGCTGGCCAATCACGGAGCCCAGTTTTCTTCTTCTTCTGCTGTTTCATCATTGATCGGTTGTTATTAGGGGAGTAGCGCCCCCAGTGAGCAGCTGTTTTATCCATGTCCATACGGTCTGGTCTGCTTCAGTTCAGTATGAACATGAACTAAATCAAATGAAGGTGTGAAATATGCCTCAAGTTCCACCCAATGGAACTAAGCTCGGAGAAAACGTCTGAACGCAGCTGTGTAAAGCTTGTTCCATACTCCACAAGAAGTGAGAACTTTGTTTTTGCCCTTGAGGGTGCAAGAACAAGAAAAAAGTTAGATTTTGTCAAGTTAATGCAGAAGAACAAGAAGCTCTGCGACCGGGCTCAACAGAGGTGTTCTGCTGCAAACTGGACCGACTGGTATTATGACCGTTGTGAGCTGCAGGGCAAAGACACCTTCATAAATCTGTCAGTTTTAGCCTGAAATCTCCTTTTAACCCTTTAAGATCCAGTTTCCTGCAAGAACTTTGAAAAGCTGACAGCTGTTTGGAGACAGAAACCGGAAACATGGTACAAGAACATGTCAGCTTAGAGCTGACTTTAGTATCCAAGTTATTCGTTTTTGTCACTGTGTTAATTAAAAATTGTTAAAAAGATTTAAAACACTTGTGTTGGCTGGATTTGATCAAACTGAATCATATCAGAACCAAAAGCAACAAAATCAGCTGGTTGAGTTGTTTTTGTTAATTCATAATGTTTCTTTTTCCTTTCAGCTTCGACAGTCGATGTTTTAATCACACCACCGTTCTTTGTGACCCTGCAGCTGGTAGAAGCTCCTCCAGCAGCAGTAATATGCAGTCACGCTTTTCTGGATGTTCTGCTTCACTCTTCTTTCTAACATTGCTACGGTCTATTCTCAGCCAGGATGAGGACTGGACCACGTCAACGCCTCCATTCTTTTCTGTTCAAGTCCAGAGACGTCTCACTCGGAGAGCACGGCCACCCTGGGGAGGAAACTTATTTCGGCCGCTTGTACCCGCGATCTTGTTCTTTTGGTCATGAAACCACAGCTCATGGCCATAGGTGAGGGTAGGAACGTAGATCGACCGGTAAATCGAGAGCTTCGCCTTCTGGCTCAGCTCCTTTTACACCACGACAGATCGATGCAGAGTCTTTGGAGACTTGGAGATGCTGATTCACATCCCAGCCGCTTCACACTCGGCTGCAAATCGCTCTAGCGAAGTTTGAGATCACGGCCCGATGACGCCAACAGAACCACATTATCTACAAAAAGCAGCGACCCGATCCTGAGACCACCAAACCAGATCCCTTCAACACCTCGGCTGCGCCTAGAAATCCTGTCCATGAGGGTTTTGAACAGGATCCGTGACAAAGGGCAGCCTTGGCGGAGTCCAACCCTCACGCGAAAGGGATCAGACCTACAGCCGACAGAAATACCAACATAGTGGGGTAATTTATTCATGACACGAGGTCCCATGTAAAACTGATCCCGTCAGAACAGGGCTCGAGTCTGATAAAGAAAGTCTGGATCAGCATCAGCCCTGAAAAACCCATAAGGGTGGATCCCTTAAGTTCGACACAAGACTTTGAGTGAATATATTACGTCCCACTTCATACGGATGGACAGCCAGCAGTGATGTCATCATGGAAAGCTCATTATGCGCGAGTGTCCTTTCAGAAGTGCCGACCAGCAGCAGAGCACCACTCTCACACAAACAGGCCAGATGGTGTCTAAACACACTACTTGACATTTCTTTTTTTGTGCTTCTTATTTGGGGAGCTGCTGCTCGACCCTCTTGACCTTCACACACACGCACACACACACAGTCTGGTGAATGGTTAATGGCTTTTTAAGGGCTTTTTAAATAGAGAATGGGGCTGCTGGAGCTCTGGTCCTCATGTTTGTGCTCACTGCTCGCTTATTCAGCCACTAATTGTTTGTTTGTTTTCTTAAACGTTCAAATGTTTCTCTGCAGGTTCTGGTCAAAAAGAGGCTGAATGGTTTGGAGGAAAAGGAAAACAAAAACACAGAAACCTACAGCTGCCACCATGATGGAAATCTGTTAATTTTTGTTTTTTTCAGTCATTTCTGTTGTAGCTTTGCGCTCAGATTTGAATGGACAGTCATGACCCCAATAATCTGTAGAACCAGACATGGACGGCGCCGTCAGCTCTATAATTTGTATAAAAATTACTATGAAGAACGTTTTTCGGTGCACACAACATTCTCAGGTCAAGGTGTTGGACTTTTATCTGTCTGTATTCAACAATTGCTAACATTGAACAGAATTTTAAGATAAGCTGTTAATAGCAGAGAAAGGTGGCTCTTCTCTGATTGGCTGATCCACAGTTGTACACTGCATTGTGTGTTGATTGGAAACTGTACCGGACAGAGGCAAGGTTCCCACACTTTTCTTGAAGTTATTTTCCAGGACTTTTCCAGGACATTTTCAGGACTATAAGACTAAATAAATTCCACCCCAAGCTTTTGGAGAAGTTATTTTCAGAGACAAAGAAGCGACGAAGCAGCGACGAAGAGGCGACGAAGCAGAGACAAAGCAGCAACGAAACACGAAGCAGACATATTAGACGAAACACAGAAGAAGTGACGAAGAAGCGACACAGAAGCAACAAAGCAGAAACGAAGCAGTGATGAAATAGTGATGAAGCTATTGTTTAACCTGTTTGTGTTCAGCCACAATGCGGAGAGAAGTAGAGGGTAGAGGAATCATTTTCCACAACCACTCGAGCTTTTTCAGGACATTTTACTCTTTTTCCCCCCCCCATTTTCTATGCGTTTTCCATGACTGGAAAAATGTTCAATCATTTTCCAGGTTTTCCAAGTTTCCAGGATGCGTGGGAGCCCTGAGAGGTTGCAATTGTGTCATTTTGATGTACAGGAGTCCATCAACAGGAGTGGCCGGCCGACCACAATTATCCCAAGAGCACAGCGACGAGTCATCTGAGAGGTCACAAAAGACCCCAGAACAACATCCAAAGAACTGCAGGCCTCACTTGCCTCAATGAAGGTCAGTGTTCACGACTCCCCCATCAGAAAGAGACTGGGGGGGCAAAAATGGCTGCATGGCAGAGTTCCAAGACCAAAACCACTGCTGAGCAAAAAGAACATAAAGGCTCGTCTCAGTTTAGCCAGAAAGCATCTTGATGATCCCCAAGATTTGTGGGAAAATACTCTGTGGACTGACGAGACAAAAGTAGGGATGCACCGATTGTGAAAGTCTGGGCCGATACCGATACCGATGTTTAACATAACAACTTGGCCGATGTTTTCTATTTTTATTTATTACTTCCTTTGTGCCACAGAAATTTACAAGTCTTTCAGCTCTTCATCAGTCTATCCTTGAATGAACACAAATTCAATCAGACCAATTCATGAAACAGAAACAACCTTTAATGTCACTTTGTGGTTGACATTAGTTATAACAAGCTCTTTTCTGAAAACTTTTCATAAACCTGGGACTGATAATCACTAAAAATATGCTTCAGTATATTGCCCAACAAAACTGAGTGGTTTTAGCCTAATAAACAAAAACGTACTCAGTAAGAAGATTATTTTCATGGCCCAATAAAAAATATTTGTGGAGCATGTACTGCAAACTGCGCAATGCTGATCTTTTGCTGAAACGATAAAATATTGCCACACGACCGCCGCCATCTTCGTTTCTCTACTGAGGAAAGTGCGTGGATGCATTCTACCAGTATCTCCCCCCACCCGCCCAAAAAAGAGGGGGAAAAAAGAGTTTTTCTTAAGCACAGTGTTGATGACACATGTAAATCATTATATATATATATATATATATATATATATAGGCTATATAATAATTGGCCACTGCCATCGGCGTATGTCATTTTTATTGGCTGATGGCCGATGGCAGTTAACAAGGTAAACATTGGCCGATACCGATGTCCAGCCGATGCATCGGTGCATCCCTAGACAAAAGTGGAACTTTTGGAAGGTGTAGGTCCCATTACACCTGGCGTAAAAGTAACACGGCATTTCAGAAAAGGCACATCATAGCAACAGTAAAATATGGTGGTGGTAGTGTGATGGTCTGGGGCTGTTTTGCTGCTTCAGGACCTGGAAGACTTGCTGTGGTAAATGGAACCATGAATTCTGCTTCTACCAAAAAATCCTGAAGGAGAACGTCCGGCCATCTGTTGGTGACCTCAAGCTGAAGCGCACTTGGGTTCTGCAGCAGAACAATGATCCAGAACACACCAGCAAGTCCACCTCTGAATGGCTTAAGAACAACAAAATGAAGACTTTGGAGTGGCCTAGTCAAAGTCCCCACCTGAATCCCATTGAGATGCTGTGGCATGACCTTAAAAAGGCGGTTCATGCTGGAAAAGCCTCCATTGTGGCTGAATTACAACAATTCTGCAAAGATGAGTGGAACAAAATTCCTCCACAGCGCTGCAGAAGACTCACTGCCAGTTATCACAAACGCTTGATGCAGTTGTTACTGCTAAGGGTGGAACAACCAGTTATTACGTTTAGGGGGCAAACACTTTTTCACACAGGGACATGGAGGTTTGGATTCCCCCCCCCCCCCTTATTATAAAAACCTTAATTTAAAAACTGCATTTTGTGCTTGCTTGTGTTATCTTTGTCTCACATTTAAATTTGTTTGATGATCTGAAACGTGTGACAAAAATGCAAAAAAATAAGAAATCAGGAAGGGGGCAAACACGTTTTCACATAACCTTAGCTTGTGCTGCCTGGGCGCCGGATGAAGCAATACCGAGCCTCACTGCCGAATAGGCTCGATAATCACTTGCCATGTCCACCAAAAGTAAATAAAAAGTTGGTATTATTACCTGCGACCTGCCCACACCAGAAAAAAATGAAATCCACGGCATATTTACCCGCAAAACACGGGGAAAACGTCCCACTGCAGGCGACACAGGACTCTGCTTTGAGCAGCTGCAGAGAGCGCCGATCGACCAACGTAGCAAAGTAGCATCAACAAGCTAGTAAAAGCTTAGAAATATATTCAGGGATCGGAATAGAGGGAAGACAGGTAGAGAAGCCGTCTGTGTGCTGTTCGACCTTTACAACAGTGAAAGGAGACCAGTAGCTGAAGCTGAAGTTACTGAGTTCTGCTTAAACCCGCTCTGTCTAAGAAGCTCTCCTTCTGGGTCCTGAAGGTTACATCCAGCACAGGGACCCCTCAGGGAGACGAGCTCCTCTCGTACCGCACCTTTATCATTAACCATGCGGGTGATGCTGCAGTAACCATGCTTGGAAATGCGTTGCCATGGCAACAAGTGCATAATAAATGCACCCAGGACCAGAGAAGACACTGTGAGGAGGTCCATCAGACCTCACGTCTTACCTTTGCCGATGACGAGGCCGCACTTGTCAGCGGGGATGGTGTAAGTGACCTCCTGTAGAGGACCAGGAGAGCCCACGGTCCAATCACCGCGACCTCTGACCCGGCCGCCACGCAGGGCTGAGCCAAAACCATCACGCTCCTACAAATAGACCAAAGGGCACCATCAGGGTCCAGCCGGAGGTTCTGACCCGGTTCGAGCTTCGGGTGTCCGTGTGTGGGGGGTTACCTGGGCAGTCTGGATGAGCTCGTTGATCAGGTGGACTGCGTGCTGGCAGCGGTCCGGCTGACCCATCACCATGGCGACACGCTCCGGACTGATGCCATCATCTGGACAGTGAGAAGTCAGAGCTATGATCTGGTTTAAAGATGGAGACTGGTAGAAAGGTGAACGTCCTGATGTAAACTGACCTGTTTTAAACTGGATTCGGACCCCCGCATCATTCTGGATCTTCTTGATCATTTCTCCGTTTCTTCCAATCACGATGCCGACAGCAAACCTGGGAACTGGGACCTGAGCGCAGATGTCAGGTGTTATAATCCCTAACTAAGACCTGGATCTGAAGTGTGTTTGCTGTGTTCTTACATCCAGACTGGGTCCGCCCAGTCGGCTGCCGAAATCGCTGCGTCCTGGCCGGAAGTCGCCGTCCTTCTCCCTGATCACCTCCAGAACCAACTCCCTCGCTGCCTGGAGGACGGAGGAGAGTCCAGAACTGCAGCGTCATGGTTGGGTCATCTGTGGACTACCCTACTGGTTCCTAGCACTATTCTACCGGTTCCTAAGACAACTCGTTCCTTGGACTACTCTTCTCATTCCTAAGACTACTCTACTCGTTCCTCACACTACTTTACTAGTTACTAGGATTACTTTACTTGTTCCTAGGACTATTTTACTAATTCCTAGGATTACTTTAGTTGTTCCTAAGACTCCTCTTCCAGTTCCTAAGACTACTTTCTTAGTTCCTAGGATTACTCTACTCGTTCCTAGGATAACCGGGCTGCTAATCTCTGGTTTCCACTGACAGTAATGTGGTTTTCTTTTCAAAGGAGATAGCATTTCCATTTTCTATTGTGTTTCAGGATAATTTACTTTTATAATAACACACATACTGATTCTGCCCCTATGAAGTAATCTCATGCCTCAGCTTTCTGTAGACACTAAGATTACAGATCCAATCCCTGTCATCATGAAGATGTTCTTCATTCATTTTGGAAGTGTAATCTTGGACAGGAAGGAGAAAAATAAACCTTTCTCAGGAAGACACATGAACCTGAGGAAAGGTTGAGTACCTGAACTTTGTATGGGTCTCCGGAGATGCGAAGAGGTTTATCAGCTCCTGTTGGCATCGGGCCGTCTTGGATCATCATCATCTTCACCCCAGCTCGCTCCTGACAAAAAGAAGAAAACATCCATGCAGAATTTATCCAATCAGAAATATAACTTACTTGGCGTCAATGTTATAACTAATTTACCCCAAGCCTGACCGGTGAGGGTCTTAGCCACTTTACCTGCAGCTGTTTGATGGTGTCTCCTCCTCGGCCAATCACCAGGCCCACTTTGCTGGCCGGAATCAACATCTCCTGAACTGAGGCCCCGCCTTCACCATCACCATGGAAACCTGGACCGTTTCTACAGCGATCCACGATCTGGACCAGCAGCCGCTTTGCTTGCCTGAAAACAGAAGCAGGTTTCATGAAGCGCTCATGAAACAAACACTTCAGATGTTCCACTCTTTCTGATTTCATGATCTGAAACCAGAGCTCTGATTCCTTCTGAAATGTTGAGTTGAAGCATCAGGAAAACTCCACAACTTTTTTCAGATGATAAAAGAAGCTGATGGACTCACTCAATGTTCTCTGGAGTTCCAGTCAGAGAACATGGCCGCTCCATTAGACCTCCACTGTCTGAAAATAGAACAACACAAGCATCATCCCCGACACAGACTACCAGAACCGCAGAACCAGACACAGGAACACATGCAAACCAGTGAAACACCCAAGTCCATCACACACGACTCACCAGCAGCAATCTGGATCTTACAGCCCGACTCCAGCTGGATCCTGGTGATCTGTTCTCCTCCTCTACCAATAACTGAATCAGAAAGGAGAGGGGGGAGAACTGAGAAGATTAGAGAATAATCTGAGGATGGTTCCTCTGCCTCTTCTTCACATGTTTAAAGTGCGTTTTCATATCACCTACATGATCCCAGCTGGACCTGATTATAACAGATTGAAGGTTCTAGCACAGATTAAAGGTTCTGGCACAGATTAAAGGTTCTGGCACAGATTGAAGGTTCTATCGCAGACTTGAAGGTTCTGGCGCAGATTTAAGGTTCTGGGGCAGATTGAAAGTTCGAGCACAAATTGAAGGTTCTAGCGCAGACTGAAGGTTCTAGCGCAGACTGAAGGTTCTGGGGCAGATTGAAAGTTCGAGCGCAGATTTAAGGTTCTGGTGCAGATTGAAGGTTCTGGGCAGTTAAGGTTCTGGCACAGACCAAAGGTTCTAGCACACATGGAAGGCTGTGGCGCATATTGGAGGTTCTAGCGCACATGGAAGGTTCTAGTGCTTACTGAATTTTCTAGTCATGATTAAAGGTTTTAGTGCTTATTTAAGGATCTAGTTGTGATTTAAGGTTCTAATGCTGATTGAAGGTTCTAGTCCTGACTGATGGTTTTATTACTTATTTAAGGTTCTTGTCCTGATTAAAGGTTCTAAAGTAGATTGAAGGTTGTAGTGTTTACTGAATGTTTTAGACGTGATTTAAGGTTCTAATGCTGATTGAAGGTTCTAGTGCAGATTTAAGGTTCTTGTGCCAACTGAAAGTTCTGATTTTGCATGCAGGAGGCCATATGACGTGCCAGACTAAAGGAAAGAGTTTAATCCTCCTCTGAAGCCTATCAACCGGACTGTGAGCCCCCGGTACCAGACCAGAATAACCACAGTTAACCTGTTAAACTTTATCATAACTGTTCCTTCAGCTGTTGACATTTACTGATTTTTTATTTCCTTTTATTTGTGGTGGTGAATCTGAAGTTCAGAGTGATTCATCTTAGGAGCATTGGTACAACCTGTGTCTGGGTACCTGCTAAGGAAAGCAAAGCACCAAGGCATCATGGGTAAAACTGAACTGGTTAACTTAAATGCAGACATGTATAAATGATTATGTTTCTTACTATCAGGCAGCCCTAATCAGCCAATGTCTGAGATGGATCAATCAGTGGAGCATAACATGTTTGGGGCTGAGGGTTCTGGATCAGACAGAGACTCATACTCACTGAAGCCCACCATCCTGTCAGGGACCTTGTAATCCTCTGTGATAACCCTGCTGATACACAACACAACACACATTAACGTCCGGATCACGTGATCAGCCACCTCCACAGTGTGAAGTCTGTATGTCGATAAATGATTATGTTGATGCAGGACAGATCTATAACACTCATGTTCTCTGATGTCTATTTGCAAACAAACGTGATGCTGAGCACACGTCATTACATGCTGCCCTGCTGACCGTGTGTGTGTGTGTGTGTGTGTGTGTGTGTTAATCAATAAGAGCTGCTCCTCATACCTCTGATGGCCCATGGCTGGAAGCTGGTTACCTACTGGGAGACAAAGACAGCAATTAGAAATGAATGGACCCGATCTGATGGAGTCTCAAACACAAACGAGTCCACTTTCCAACCCCCCCCCTCCTCTGGTTCAACACAGTGGGACCTGCAGCACCTGCTCCATGTGAATAACTCAGTCCAGGTCGCCAAAGGTGGTCACTGAAGACAAAGGTTCTGATTTCAAGGCTCCGGATCAACCCAAATATTTTAAAGGTTGTCCCTGAGGTTCAAGAACGTGGTCCTGGTGGATGGGTCAGGCAGGATTGATGGTTTGATGATAAACTCATGTTCTCTCTCAAGAGAGAAAATGCTTCTATTTTCCATCATTCACTCTCCGGAGCTGCAGAGAGAGTTCTATCGAGTCCGGGCCGACTCCAGCATAAGTTACTGGATCTGCTGGAAACACTAGAAGCTGATATCATGATTGACTCTGCTGATAGGTCAGTGTTTGGTGTCATCACAAACTCTGCTACCATACCACTGGGGTCAGATTAAACTCAGATCGATATGAGGCGAGTCGCTTTCATATCATGTCAGTTTTCACACAAGTTCAAGGTGTTATCGATGTTTCTTTCAACAATTTTTGCAATATTCCATGAAACTGAGTTCACTGTCTCATACGCTATGATTAATTAAAAACTTTAAACACTATGTTGCCAAAAATATTCCCTCACCTGCCTTGACTCACATATGAGCTTCAGTAACATCCCATTCCTGATCCACAGGGGTTCAGTATGACGTTGGTCCACCTTTGCAGCTAGAACAGCTTCATCTTCTGGGAAGGCTGTCTACAAGGTTTAGGAGTGTTTATGGGAATCTTTGACCATCTTCCAGAAGCACATTTGTGAGGTCACACTGATGTTGGACCAGAAGGTCTGGCTCTCAGTCTCAGTCTAATTCATCCCAAAGGTGTTCTATGGGGTTGAAGTCAGGACTCTGTGCAGGCCAGTCCAGTTCCTCCACACCAGACTCTGCATCCAGGTCTTTATGGACCTGCTTTGTGCACTGGTGCACAGTCATGTTGGAAGAGGAAGGGGCCAGCTCCAAACTGGTCCCACAAAGTTGGGACATGGAATTGTCCAGAATGTCTTGGTATGCTGAAGCATTCAGAGTTCCTTTCACTGGAACTAAGGGGCCAAGCCCAGCTCCTGAAAAACACCCCCACATCATAATCCACCCTCCACCAAACTTTACACTTGGCACAATGCAGTCAGACAAGTACTGTTGTCCTGGCAACTGCCAAACCCAGACTCTGACTCCTCCATCAGATTGGCAGATGGAGAAGCGTGATTGGTCCCTGCAGAGAACGCCTCCACTGCTCTAGAGTCCAGAGGCGGCTGCTTTCCACCACTGCATCCACGCTTTGCATTGCACTTGGTGATGTATGGATGGATGCAGCTGATCGCCATGGAAACCCATTCCATGAAGCTTCTGCACACTGTTCTTGAGCTGATCTGAAGGTCACATGAGGTTTGGAGTAGGGCTGAACGATATGGACAAAATTTCATATCTCGATATTCTTGCCGGACATCTCAATATCGATACGATACGATATGACTATGGGTTTGTTGAGAACCAAGCACTTTGGTGGAAAGTGCAGTTTTGTTTGTGACTTCCAGAGCTTTATATGCAGGACAAGCGAAGGGAAATCTATATCTTTTATATAGTTGCTTTTGCGATATTAATATCTTGAATGTCCATATCTCGATGTAGATATGATAACGGTATATCTTTCAGCCCTAGTTTGGAGGTCTGTAGTGATTGACTCTGCAGAAAGTTGGCCACCTCTTCGTACTATGTGCTTCAGCATCTGCTGACCCGCTCCGTCAGTTTACGTGGCCGACCACTTCATGGCTGAGTTGCTGTCGTTCCCAAACACTTCCATTTTCTTATAAAACAGCTGACAGTTGACTGTGGAATATTTAGGAGTTTCATGACTGGATTTGTTGCACAGGTGGCATCCCATCACTGTTTCCACCAACAGTCCAGCTCGGGATACGTTCTTCTGCATTTCTACAGGCTAAAACTGAGAAGGGTATCAGAACATCCCGCCTGTCCTACTCTTTAGGACCTCTCCGTAGGTACCTTAATGTTACAGACCATACCCGGGGGTTCGATGCCTCAGTGACATAGTGCAATGTCTTAGTGACATGATGCCTTCCTTGAATTATAACTAAGAAGAAAGCCAGTCATTAAAAAACAGATTGCTATGCAGCCAGCAGTAAAACAAACTACCTCACGGGGATTAAACCCTAACTGTACGTTCAGACCAAAGGCGACAAAAGCGGCAAAGACGCCGGAAGTTAATACATTTTCATTGAGAGCAGGCGTCCTGGGCGACAAGAGCGTTTGCCGCCCTCTGCCGCGCGTCCTCGGCAACAAAAGCGGCTAAAGCGTCCAAAGTGGCACCAGATAAGAAGTTGAACTTCGGTTAACTTTATGCTAATTAGCTATGACGCGGTTCAGCGGCAACAGGCGGCAGCAAATCAGAGTAGAGGTGTCCTACTATCGAGCAGCCCCAAAGAACAACGCATGTGACTTTGGTTCCGACAACAACACACTTGTTCTGCCGATGCCGAGAGGCTGATACCTGTTCCGGTCCATCCCTGGTAACGTTCTTCTTTTTTGGCTGCCGGGACTTAAAAAGAAAAGAAAAAACCTCCTGGATGTTCAACCTGAAGTCCCGCTGGAACCGTCTCTGTCCGGCTGCAGCTCCAGCACCCACCGGCGCCGAGGAAACCTCCTGCACTCAAACCCGGAGAGAGGAACCAGGCGAAGCCGTCTTCTTCAGGTGTACAGCAGCAGCACAGTGATGTCATCCACATCCATGATGAGTCCAGATGGTTTTAAGGGTTAAACGCGCGTATTTATAGTCATAGAGACCATGTTAATGATAAAATAATTACAATTATCAACGGGAATTAATGTCATTTACTGACCGCCTCACCCCTTTCCCCGTTCTTCCAAAACGTTCTTCGCCTCCTGCTCCCGGCTATTTTTCTTTAGAACACGCACGCACGCACGCACGTGCGCTCTCCTGACTTTGTCTCGGCTGCAGCATATGCGGTGTCTCTGCTTGTCTTTTGTTTTGTGTCATACAGGACTTCGTTCCTGCGCAGTGTTTTATGCATTTCTGTGATAAACATATAAACTAAAAATATCTGAAATCATTATCAACATGTGTTAAAACGCACCGGCTCTGCATAATTATGAGAAAGTGACCAGGATGCACGTGCACGCTCTTCTCATAATGCGCATAGCTTGTGAATTTGTGTTGAGTTTATGTGCAGCGAGTTTAAATGTCAGTGTTGGGCAGCGTGGAGAAAATAATGTGAAGTTGTTCCACATTAAATGAAGCCGCTTCACCAAACTAGCAGACGAACTGTGGCTGGATTGATTCTACCGGGCTGAACGGGCTGGATGATGCGGAGATTCTTCCTCTTTTCTCTAAACAAAGATCACACAAACAGCAGCGCGCGCAGTTTGAAGCCGTATTCTGAGTTTATTGTCATTACCGCTTTTTTGTTTCAGCCATATTTTAATGTATTTCAAAGTTAGAAAAGTTTGATGATGCTGTGGTGGATAAATCATAACGCGACTTGTTTGTTTTCCTCAGAAAACAACTCAATCCTCTTGTGACTAAATAGAAAAACATTTTAATTTATGTTAATGCTCTGTGACCCCCCCTGTATTTAATGACCACACAAACGTCCTGCAGTTCTGCTCTGCTTTAACTGAGGGGGACGTGAGCAACAGCAAAGACGCTGTCCAGAAGTCGCTGTGCGGCTCCTTTAAATGAGCAGTGCCATTTAACTTTGACATCAGTCACGTGATGAGCGACCAAAGCAGCAAGAATATCTTCCCGCTTTGGAAGCTGTCCTGTTTGTCGCCCAGCCTCGGGCGTCTTTGCCGCTTTTGTCGCCTTTGGTCTGAACGTACAGTAAACGGGCAATGACAATGGACATCCAGCTGATTCTGTCTTCTCGTCACGTGGCTTTAAGCAACAATAAAACCTCGGTATTCTTAAACATGGAGCCGTTCATGCTTTGTTGTTTTTGCTGAATCACACAGGGAATGATGATGCTTTTCGGGGCCGCGCATTCACGATGCGCACTTCTGTAGTACAGCTGAGAGAAGCAGCTGCTACCCAGACAACAACAAAAATACAATTTGCAAAACTCTGAACTCAAAGGACAATAGAACTTGTTCCTTCGTTCATTGTACTTACAGGGTTCCTACACATTTTAACAAGTTAAATTTGAGACTTTAAGACTTTTTAAGGCCACATAGAGCAGAATTTAATGCCCATTTCACAGCCACACTGGCTAAAACAGATCCCTAAACAATTACAAAGATAATGTCAAAAAAAGATAGATTGAGCAACAACCACACTCACATAAACAAAGCATATTAGGGTTGCACGGTATACCGGTACCAGTATAGTACCGCAATACTAACGCGTTTAGAACGGTACTATACCAGCATTTAAAAAGAAACAATACTTTAAAAAGAAAAAAAACGCAGCTAAATTGGTAAATTGGAGCCTGTCTCTTTAAGAGCGGCGAGGCCAGCAGTGAGTGTGACGTAGTTAATGATGCAGCTCTCAGTGAAGCACCTTCACTGAGGAGGAGGAGGAGGAGACGTCAGGTAGCAGACAGGCTGGTTCATGGCGAGTGGACGCTGCCGTGGATACCGGAAGTTTGAAGTGTTGCCTCCGTTAGCAAGACTGACTTTGTAGCATCGCTTTCACTGTGGTGCTTCAGTGTTCAACGGCTCGCCTTCATCATTCGCTTTGAATCCGTAATACTTCCAAACTGTACTTTGAGCCCCTACTTTATCAACACGGGCTTTTCCAAAGCCGTCATCTTTTCTTTTTTCCTCTAAAGGACAACTACGCGGACTTAGTGACTTCAGTCAGGAACAACTGGTGCTGATGTTGTTCAGTTATGTCAAAGTAAAAAACACAAAACCTCTTCCAGCCCAGTAGAAACCTACAGAAGCCTACATACGACACATAAACGGTTAATAAATACATTTTTAATTTTCTTCAAAGTTATTACAGCCTTAAAATGTTTAAATAAGTTTAAAAATGGTGACAGAGATGAACTGACTGATGATATGTTCAATTATTACATATATATTATAATTATTAATACAACTTGACTGATGTTATAATGAAGTCAGTCACACAAACATGATTTTATAGACATTACCTCATACCCATTTATTGTTTCATATCATAAACTATTGAGACACAAAATTAAATAAATTAACATTTTGAAACACATTAAAAAAAATATTCCAAAAGCCTTACAATATGTAATTCATTTAGATAGTTTTACAATTTATTTTTCTAATTATGTCCATATAATGTTTAATGTATAGAATGATTTTGATTTGGCATTGCTTTATATTACTGGTTCTCTGTGTTTTAAATTGAAGATTTTACTTCTTTGATTATTTTAAAATAAAGACTTCAAGAACAACACAAAAAAGAAATGAGTTTGGTTTACCTTTTTAAAAAAAAAATCGAAAAGTACCGAAAAGTATGGAAATACAAAATGGTATCGGTATCGAAACAGAAATTTGGTATCATGACAACCCTAGAGCATATACAGGACTGTCTCATAAAATTAGAATTCATGATATTCTAATATTGTGAGATAGGATATAGATAGTTTTCTTAAAGCTGTATGCCATAATAAGCAATATTAAAACAATTTCATGTTTTTTTAATTGCATTACAGAAAATAAAGAACTTTATCAATATTCTAAACAGTCCTGTACTGTAAATAAAAAAAAACCTCCCAAATCCACAAAATTCCCACTGTAAGGTTCTTTCATGCATAAACTAAGGCTTCCTGTGTTGGGTTAAATGTTCCCAGATCATTTCTATCTGTAAAGTCAACAATAAATTGGTTCCTAATTTCGTTATTATGATCAGGTTGGTACAGGTGGACATTCGATAACTACCATCACTCTGTAGATGCGTTTGTCAGACATTTCTCCAACACTTTAATGCAATCTGGGATCGAAGCAAAAGAGATCAACTTGACTGAAAACGTATATATTCATGGCATTTATTCTGAGTCACGCAAGTGACGGAAATCCGTTATCGCGTAACATAATTCAAGACTTATCATATGAATTTTAAGATCACAATTGTCATATTCAAGGACTTTTTAAGGTATTACATGCATATTTGTCAATTTAAGACTTCTAAGACTTTTTAAGACCCTGTACTGAAAGCATTGATGAAATCTAGGAGTTTTTGCTGCAGATAATGCCTTATAGAGAGGCTGCCCCGTCTCCACCATTTTACTGATGTACACCAAAGGGCAACTCAACGCAATATCTTCCAAAGGAGTCAAAAGTACTGCAGAAACTTTGCCGGTGACTTTCCTGCAGTCCTACACGTGTGTTTGGTGTTGTAGCGTTAACCAATGATGACCATGCAATTTGTAGTCCCCTTCGCATTTGGTCCACTTGAATCAAACTGAGACCTGCGTTTGTAGGCAGACCGAGTCCGCTTCTTTGTTCCAGATCAGAGTCCGTTTGCACATTCACAACTCTCCCAAACAAAGCGGACTTTCTGAGCAAACGGACTCTGATTTGAATCAAAAAGCTTTGTGAATGTGCCCTTAGCTTAAGAGGTTCAGGTTCAGGTCGGAAGCAACTCAAGCTTGGGAAGAGAGGGATCCTGATCCGGTTAGATCAGGGTGTCAAGTGGTTCCAGAAATGGCCGTGTGGCTGCTGGTTTTCTTTCCAACCAGTAGCATACCAGACCCACTCATCTCATCAAGTGAGTTCAGTCTTAACCTGAAGACTTGACGAGATGAGTGGAATCTGGTGTGCTACTGCTTGGTTGGAAAGAAAACCAGCAGCCACACGGCCCTTTCTGGAACCACTTTGACACCCCTGGGTTAGATGTTTCTGATCCTTACCTCCATCCTCCCCGGGTCGTTTCTGGCCGGGGTAGTACAGCGAGGGCTCCACGCTTCCTGAGGAGCTGTTGAGGTGGGACATAGCTTCTCCGCTCATCTTACCCACCATCTGAAAACAGGAGAAACGGCGTTAACCTTCGGCTCTCTGGACCAACCAGGGACAAGTCCACATAAACAGCTTCAAGAAACAAAAATCAAGATCCAAATCAAACCAGAAGTCATGATCAGCGGCAAGTTTCCCCTCTGGAAGAGATCCAGAGTCCAGGTCAGCAGGTCAAATTGTTCTACATAGAGACCCACACTTTCAGACCAAGATGGTTCACTTCAGGGCCAGACAGCAGCGACTACCCCCATCCAGTCCAGATCCAGTTTCCTACCAGATCTTTACAGCGTCAATAAAAGAGACGTTACATAAAATGTGGGTTTATGAGTCCTTTTCTGGAGTTTAAGTTCTGCTGTCAGTAGAGATGCACCGAAATGAAAATTCTTCACTGAAAACGAAAACAAAAAATGAGCCAACCAAGGTCAAAAACCAAAACACTGAAAGAAATTATGCCAGTTATTAGAACCAGCATTTTTGTCTACATTGTGTACTAACCTCACTAAAATCAAGGCATTGCAATAAATCAAATACAAAAGTATTACAATATTTCTTTACTACTGACATTACAGCCATGCACAATATAAACTAAAATTCAAAGCAAAACATTTAGTTTGACCCCACTCGTGTACATTACATGATGCCGAGAATTTTTCTCTGTAGGATGATGACAATAAATACTAATATCCAGCCTGATAACTGACTGGCTGCTGAAAACTTTTGGTGGCCGAATTTTTGGCGCATTCTTAGCCGTCAGGGATATTTCCCTGAGAAACCATCACAAAGCAGCGTTTCTGTAAACGCCTGAACGCCCCATTACTGTCCACCTTCAGCAGATTCCTGCCCAGCCAGAAAACTTCCTAAAACATTCCCGGTTTGAAACACACAGAAACCGTTGTCATCCAATCACAACCTGGTTTATAAATACAGAAGTCAATAATTTACAAATCTCATCCACGTGTTTTAATCCCATTAGAACATAAAACATATCAGATGTTGACACACACGGCCAAAAAAAGTCACCACTTGGATTTAACTCAGCAAGCAGCTCGGAGCCTCCTATTGGATAATGCATTTGACTGCGATCAGCAATATCGGGATCGGCAGATACTGCTTTTGGTTAGGGCTGTGTGGTATACCGGTTCATACCGAAAACCAGTGTTTGTATTCGTTTTCAGTATTTTTCATATACCACTATACTGGTGAATAGCCCAGACAACGTCCGGAACGTGCGCAGTGGGAAAGTGTTTCAGCAGGGACCCATTTCACTGCTGGACACAAACACCACAGTGTGAAAAGCTGGAGAAAGCTGTCAAAGTGAAGCACACCTTGTTTATCAACAGGAACTAATTCCTAAAAGAGGAGCCACGTCTATGGTTTGGAAGTTTTTTTAGTTTAAAAGATCAGATGTGGACCAAACAACTGTTTGCTAGCAGCTAGCCTAGCCAACAACACATTTTAGAGTAGCAACAACGTCTTTATACGGGACTGGATATGAGAAAAAGAGCAAGAAGTGGTCGGATTACAATCAAATTTCACCGTGACAAGGACACGGTTCCCTTAAATAACGTAGAGAAAGACTGCTTCCAGACGATGGTGGAAACTTTGGATCCCAGCTATGTTCAGGATGTAAACATCCGGAAACATGGCAGCTGCTTTATAAACCATCCCAAAGATGTGAAATTTTTTTCAAAGCGGCCAAATCTGCCATTTCCCATTTTTCCAGCAGTAGCAGACAGTGTGCGGCTGTGACTGTATGTCAGCAGCTGTGACTCCAGAGCTGCAGGACCTGCACAGCTGATTGGAGCACGTTACCTGAGACTCCATAGTCGGGCTGGGTCATATACCGTTCACGGTAAAACCGGTGTAACGTTAGGGAATGACAAGAGAATTAAATATTATGATAGAATGTGGGTGAAACACGCATGTGCACTGCCGTTTTGATACTGTCAAACACACATGCAGCCAATATGGCAGCGACCGAGGAGGAGGAGGAGGAGGAAGGAAGGGAAAGCTGGTGAGTTAGCTTTTATAATAGCTTTAAATAAAAGAGATGAGAAATAGGGATCGACCGATACATCGGCCGGCCGATATATTAGGCAGATATTTGCGTTTTTTGCTAGTGTCAGCATCGGCCGATACGTCGGCTGCGTTGGCCGATACGCGCCCTTCGGCATAATTTACAGTTAGGCATCTATACAGGCAGCAATTGCTGGAGATGCTGCGCCACCCCCCTCCCTCCTCTTCTCTCCTCCACTAACAGCAGCTCTGGCCTACCGAAGCTTTCCTATTAAAAGTTGTAAAATCAGTTTTAATCGTTTCCTTCATCATATTCAGCCGCAGCCAGCTGATGGACAGCAGTGAGAATCGCTGCCTGACTTCACACAATCAAATAAAAATAATTTTAGGAGGTAAAAGCTCAAATGTGTTCCAAACCATCTTCTTTTATCCATCAGCTGATGGAGCATAAGTGTCGGACTTCTCGCTGCGGTGAAGACAAACGCGATGTGAACTGAAAATGAAAAATCTCTATTTACAGTAGGCGATCTCCGTCAGATTTGCATAAATAAGCTACAGAACAGAAGCAGGAGGAAAGTTACTGCTGCTGCTGCAGACCTGAAACTGACCATCAGTTCTCCTGATGGAGAGAAACAGAGGAGAAATCACCTGATCCAGCCGCTCTGGTTACTCACCCACGGAAAACACAAAACTCTTTTCTTTGAGTTTTTGGAAAAAAAAAAAGAGAGAGAGAAATCCTGTTTAGATATTTAATCTTGAAATTACACATAAGGGGCGTGTCCTTTTAAATGACAGGCAGCAGACCAGATGCCAGCCGGTGGCTAACAGTTAGCTCCTGGTTTGCTCTCGGTAAGGTCTCAGTCTGCGGCAGAGCAGCAACATGGTGGTTTAGCCGCTAACAGCAAGTCCAAACATGCCTTACCTTTAGCCCACCACTTAGGAGTAGGGCTGGACGATAATTCCATATCGATATATAGTGATCGATAGAGGTTTTTTCAATAGAAAAAAAAAGGTCAATAAAAGTTCAATATAGAAGCACAGTTTTCTGCTGTAGCCTATCGGGTATCATGATACTACAGTCACTCCTTCCACCAAACCAATCACAAACGCAGACCAGGCAAAGGCTGAACTGGAATTCACTGTTATGCCCCTTCCAGACTTGCACTGGAAAGCGGTAATACTGTGAACTCTGTCCTTTATAACGCTGCATTCAGACATGCGTACCGGTCTTTTACCTCGGAGATGTAGCGGACATGTACCAGCTGGTCTCCATGTCACAAGAGTGGAAACGTTGCAGCACGTTTTTTTTGACTGAACAGGCAAGAAAATGTTCCGGACAGAGTTGAAGGGAGAGCAGGGCTGTGCCAACATTTCCTGATGTCTGAAAGCACTCGGGACGCGATAAGTCCACAAAGAAGCGGCATGTTTGGAAAGACGAGTCCGTTGAAAGACCGGAAGGACTTTCATGCTCATGTTCCACAATGCAGGTCTGAAAACGGCTCTAGTCTGATCTTTATTATAAGTAGGTCATTCAGCAAAAGCTTAAATGGCCAGGGCTGCACCTAACATAGCTTTTAATTTGATAATGGCTTTGTTTTTTGATAAATATCGATCAATACAGATTTTTTTTTTTTTTTTTAATCGAGTCATTTTTCTATATCGTCCAGCCCTACTTAGGAGGCTAATCTTTGTTAGCTCCTGTTAGTTTTGAGTTAGCTCAGTTAGCATTTAGCCCAGAGTTAGTTCACTGGCAATCATTTGCCCTGCGGCCATGCTTTACCCATTTTATTATTTTCCGGGGCAAGATGGCGATGGTGGGAAACGGCCAACTGGCTTCACTTTCAGCTCTTCAGACGTGACCAGTTACTGCATCAATTTTTTTTTACAGTCTTCGGCCGATACCAGGAATCATGTCCTATGTCCGGTATCATGACAACCTACCCCGACATATACAACATATATCATTGTTAGGGATGGGCGACATTTTATCGTGTGCAATATATCGTCAAAGAAATTCCCCACAACAACAATTTGAATTTATCGTTTTTATCGTGAGATGACAATTTATCAGGTTGTGTTTGCAGTTGCACTACTTTGTTTTTTTTAATAAGCCAAGTTAGTTTTGCTGTTTGCATCGTTTGAATAAATGTGGAATTTGGTCTCTCATATTTCAGACTTGTTTGATTGGTGTCAGTACAGTTTTGCAATACAGGTGCACTACTTGAACTTAAAGGCCTCCTTCCACTGAAAACCCGTTTAACTTGCTCCTTCTGAAATACGGAGGGTTTCCCCTTGTTTACTTACACATGCTGACTTGCTAGCGTTGCGTTCCCCCAGTCGGCTGTGCTTCCTCATCACAGAAACAATACGAAGAGAAGAGCGAATCAGGAACAGCCTCGCACTTCTACGTCACATTGCAAATAGCGTATCCCACGTGGGGGTTTCTATCTGTCCATTGGAAGGCAGGTAACCCTCCACTACACACTAGAAGTAAAGACTGTAGCTTCAGAGTTGAGAAGCTAATTAGCTAACTGTTTGCTAGCATGGCGGAACAAACTTGTTTGTCGGCTCTATTTCCTGTCTGTAACAAAATAAGAGCGGGGGGCGGAGCTTCCTTCATACACTGATGGGAGGCAGCCAATCAGACGGAAATTCATGAGAAGGACCCGGAAAAGCTGCCGTTGGACCACAAGCCTCTCTTCTAGTAGACAAATACAGCTGGATACAAAGATACCAGATGGTTTTTTTAAACAGAAAAGATGCAGAATGCATTCAATAATAATGGAGAACACAGAAATATTAATGAAATAACCACGGAAGTACAACTTTAATTGACATAGTTTAGTGGCTTCTAGTATTTTGTAGGGCTTTCAAGACAGAATTTAGCAGATTTATAACAAAATATTTTGCTGATAGTTTTTATCATCACTTATCTTTACCGTGATAAATAAGAGAAATTATCGTGATATATTTTTTAGTCCATATCGCCCATCCCTAATCATTATTTGCTCCGCTCACAATATGAAACCAGCTGACCGGTCAGTCATTATTATTAGGCGCATTCGGACAGAGAGGTTCTAGGATCAGTTCCTATAACTACCCGTCTGGAGTTTAGTTATCAGAACTACCTTCCCCATCAGTTTGCATTCACACATGAGGGAGGACATTGATAGGAACCATGTTTGACACAATCGTCTGTTACAGAGACACGTTTATGCCCCAGATGATCTGATACAAAACTGAGCTTTCTCATCTCTTTTATTCAAAGCTATTATAAAAGCTAGCTTACCAGCTTTCCCTTGTCTACCTTTTCATTGAAGTACGCTCGGACACTTTGTGGACGGTCCGTAGCAGCAGCCGCAGATTCTACTGCTACACTTTGCAGCTGTGTTTGGGTCAGTAAATCTGTATGAAAATAATTGCTTTTGGACATTTCAAAATAGTTATCGATTCGGGACGTGCACCATTCTGATCGATTTAATAATGAATTGCTGGAAAAAGGATATTGATGCAATGAAATATCGCAATATTTTCATATGCTGATATATCGATATTTGAAAACGTGGTATCCATCTATTTTACTCGGGAAATCTTGTGAGATTTCGTCGTTCTGTTATGAAGTCGGGTTTTTGTGTAATCTCGTGTGATTTCTTAACAGAACGATGAAATTTCGTGTGATTTTGTTGGTGAAATAGATCAATATTGCATTGCCATTTTTATTTATTCATTTATTTTTTCATTGAACGTGTCCTGTTCAGCATCGTAGCAGCAGAATGATGATCTGGCTGTTTTACTGTGTTGAACCGTTTTGCTTTGCCAAGGCGAGCTTTATGAGCACAAGGGTCCCCTTGATATCCTGTTTATTCATATATCGCATTTTTTAATGTCAATATGAAATCTGCATATGAAAATATCGCGATATTTCAGTGTATTTATATTTTTTCCCAGCCCTAATGAACTGGTACACTCCTATTGTAATAGATCTCGTTATTACGATCCCGGTAAACAGTTTAACAGGTAAACAGCTGTGGGACTTTTTAAACATGGCGGGGCCAGAAGAAACGGAGATCATGCGAGGGGCGGGGCTCTAGGAACTAAGGGCCGAGGTTCCTGGTTCCTATATATCCAAATGCGCCAAAAAAAGGCCTGGTTCTCGAAAAGGTTCTAGGAACTCCAAAAGGTTCCTACAGTCCGAAAGCACCCGTTTCATTTCAGATTGTCTTAACATACAGTAAATGTTTGAATCTTACTTGTCAGAGCATCATTTTCTATGTTGGAACTTCTCGATTGTAATCCAGATGCATGTTTGCATCAGTTGTATCTATTTTGTATCAGTAATAATGGTCCTTATTGAAGTTAATGTGAATTTGAGATATTGAATAGTTTTATTTGATATCTTTTAGAAAATATTTGAGAGTTTTTCACTGGAAAAGAGAAGCATTTCTTAATATAAAGAGTAAAAAGTCCTTTTGGTTTTGTTAATAGTACTGATGTCATGATTACGTATGCACGTGTTATTAGTTTGCGGTATCGGCTTTTAGGAGCTAAAATTGATCAGTTACTGTTTTTTAAAAAGGTTATTGTGCATCTATAAGTAAATGCAACATTTCTAACATTTCTCCGCCAGAAGCAGGGAAAGATGCTGAAACCTGATCATGGCTGAATATTTCCACATCCCATAAACAGCAGATAACTGCAGCATATAGTACATGTACACGTACCCGTGGACAGAAAACAGCTTTGGATCAAAAAATATGCACACAATAACCTGAAACAAAGTAAATCTGCAAAAATCTGTGAAAACCAAACGCACATCAGCAAACCGACTCAAATATCACAACGGTGCGGGGTTCTCACCGAGCGTCATTTCCCTGCATAAGCCTACAAAGTCTACAGCTGTCCCAATCCGATACCAGCATCGGATATCGGGCCGATAACTGTTAAGAACATGGATCAATAATAAACAGGTCAGTTTTTGCTCAGACTTCTGTTATGAACTTATTTCATGAAGCTGTAAACCAGGTTTTGGAGGGGAGGTTCCACAAAACAGACTCACCGAACAGAACCAGGAATACGGTCAAGAATCTGATCAACAAGCAGAATCTTCACTGCTGAGTATCGGTATCGGTCATGGTCTGGTATCAGTATCAGCAGTGGAAAAGTGGGACCAGAACAGACCTGGGCACCGCTGGTGCGTCTGCATGAAGTCCACCAGGAGAACCAGACCTGGTCTAAGAGGAAGACTACCTCCTCTTCCTCACCTCTCCTGCTGCTTTAACTCCAGAAACTCAGCTGCAGGCTGGGGGGGGGGCCACCGGCAGTAAGGTCAGGATCTCCACCGGAGGTCACGGTGGTGGCCTCGCCCTGCCGGCGGACGCACCTGGGCAGGTGAGGGCGGCGGGAACCCCCATCCCGGGCGGCGGGGCACCGGTCTGGGCGTCTATAGGAGGCGGACACACCTCCGCTGGCTGTATATGGCTGTGAGACTGTTGCATAACGCCAGCCTAGTTTCTACCAACTTACAGTCAACAGCGGGCTGCGGGGAGGGGAGGGGGTCCCGGACACGGTGGAGCCCCCCCGGCCCGCGCGGGGCAGCCTGAGGGTCAGGGAGCCCCGCACCAAGCGGGCACCTGCGTCCCGCTGGGGGGCTTTTTTACCGTGTTTCAGCCTCGCGCACCCAACAGGTTGCCCGCTGCCTCAGTGACACGTGTGGCCAAACTTGTGTCCCTCTCCCCCCGTCACTTCCCCCCCCCCGGCTCCCCTGCACTCCCCTCCGGGTGACAGCTCCACAAACTCCCTCCAAACTACCTCCCGCACCGTGTCAGCCCGGACAAAGTGGCCCAAAGCGGCCGCAAGTCCACCTAAGAAGTGCTTTCTGAGCTAGTTAGCATGCTACTGTGTGTCTGTGCGCGTGAGTGTGTGTTGACGGAGCGCAGAAGTTCAGAGCAGCAACAGACAACACGGGCGAATCCCACAAAAAGTGCTTAGGATTGATCCAAACAGCCCGGCTCGGCCCGGAACGGATGTGTGCGGAGCCCCGGTGGAGTTGTTACCTGCCGGGCCCTCTGTAAAACATCGGCCAGGCCGTCTGACTTCAGCCCCGGCTGGTTCATCGAGGCCTGTCCCTGCACCAGCTCCGCCATCATAGCGCCACTAGCTAGCCGTTAGCCGATAGCTGTTAGCCGGATTGGCTCGCGCAGCTAGCTGTGCTGAAGCTCTTCTCAGAGAGAGGGGAGAGGGAAGAGGTCTCACTCTGATGCCCTTTTCACAAACCAACGGGAAGTAGTTGCCTTTAACTTTTTTGGTTTGTTTATTTGATTGATTGTTTTTTTGTTTTACAGCTTTTACCCTGTGTCAAACAGATAAGGAAATAAAATAAAATAAAAAACCTCACTTTGACCAAAAAATGACACAAACAATAAAAGATAAAACAGAGTTTAGTTTAAAGATGAATTTAAAGGAAGCTGACATGCAGGCCTCATGTGGCCCATATATGGCAGCTATGATTAAGCGGGACAATGTCTACTAAAACGCACATTATTATTATTATTATTATTATTATTATTATTATTATCAGGGGTTAATTCTGCAGAGTGACTCATTCATTTGAATCAGGCGTGTAGGAGCAGGGACAAATGGAAAACCTGCAGGATTTTTGGCCCATGTAGGACTAAATTGAAGCAATTTCAGAATCCAAAATTTCAGGTTTGTATTTCCTGTTTTTTCTATCAGTATAACTTTATCATTTATTTATATATTGATTGAAAAAAATTCAATATAGAATCAAATAAATTATCCAAAACAAAAAAGAGAATTCTTTAAAAAGGTCAATTTTAGTTTGAAATGAAATTGCAGTGCAGGTTTGAGCTCAGAGTGGGTCGTTATGTCAATAGAGGATCTCTGTCGCTGCTCAGCTGTTGGGAAGTCGCTGCTCCATTTCCGCTTCCGCGTTGAGTCACGTGTGTGGGCCAGCTCTACAGGTGGGGAGCCGAAAGTTTGAGCAGAAGAAGAAGAAGTGAGCCGCTGTCAATCAGGGATGAGCTCTGCCATGTTTGTTTGTTTATTTCCTTGTGTTTGTTGTGAACTTTGACCTCTGTGGCTGCTCAGTGTTTCTGACATCTTTCCTGTTTATGTGGACAATATTGATCGATTATCTGTAGAGATGCAAATCAATAATTAAAATAGATATGGAATGAATTCAGTAAGATAGATAGATAGATAGATAGATAGATAGATAGATAGATAGATAGATAGATAGATAGATAGATAGATAGATAGATAGATAGATAAGCTAGTAGTTTTTCACAGGACCTTTATCAGGTTTGTATTTCTGCTAAGTCTAGATAAATAAATAGTATTCTAGATTATTCAGGTATTTTAGAATAAGTCATTCATGTGATGTTTAAAAAATGTCTTCTCAGAATATTTAATTTTAACATCAAGGATGTAACACTAATTAAGTTTTAAATGTTTATATGAGGATGAATTCAAACTGGAAAATTTTCTTACTGTTTCTTTTATAATCATTTTGTGGCACTGAAATATTTTGATCATGTGAGAAATTGTCATGATACAAACTTTGCAAAAACAGTGAGGAAAAGTAAAACTAGATGGTATCATGAGAACATCCATGCATGGCTGCAAAAGTCTGGCATTTTGGTGTCGGACGAACAGTCTGACTCAAAACTTGGCACGAAACGCGACCTAACCAAAGATATGAACCAAGCTGGCGCAAGAAACCCCTGCCAAAGATGGCGGCCAAGCCGACGTACGCTATGGGTCCGAAGGCAGCATCTAGTGTTTATATCTGTGGTTTAATCCAAATCTGCAGGGAACTGGAAACCATTGCTAGAGAGACGCAGCATGTTTTCTGATGAGTTCTGTTATTGTGTTGCATTATTGGACCATATTCAGACATTATGTTATCAATTTTAATTTGCACTTTATTATAAAACAACCCACATTTTCTGTATTTCATAAGAAGAAGAAAAACTGGGTAAAACAAATAGGTAGAAACAGCTGGAGGGGAAGAAACCTGAAAGGGTTTTTTGATTCAGAAAATACATTTTTTATTGATTATAAGATGGACCTTCTCCAGAGAATAACACCTTTATACAGTGGGTACGGAAAGTATTCAGACCCCTTTAAACTTTTCACTCTTTGTTTCATTGCAGCCATTTGCTATAATAAAAAATGTTTAGTTGAGTTTATTTATTTCGCACAACCATGTTGCAAAATAATGAACAATTCATTCTAATTAAAATGTGCAAGGGAGAGAAACCCAAGATTGGCTTATATGAAAACCTCACCCACAAAAAGTAAAAATACAAATCTGTTACAAAAAGATAAAGGGAGAACAACAAAAACAAAAATAACATAATGAGTGTGTAAAATAACATGAATACATACTAAATAAGAGACATAAGAATGTTACATTATTTGATTGACAAGGTATCTTTTGAGAGCTTTTTAAAATGATGTTAAATAAATAATTTTTTTCAGATAATCCGGTAACTGACTCCAGAGACGTGGACCTTGATAACGTAAGAGCCGTTCTAAAGTAGGCAGTGTGGAGATCAGAAGATTTTCTCGTCTGATAACTATGGACTTGATCATTGGACATAAACATATTATGAAAACTATAAAAAGTTTGTTTTATGCTGAAACACAAATATGCAAATCTGATACACATTGATGTCGTAAACATTCAAGAGATCAAGTTTTCAGAACAAGGGGCCTGAGCTTATAAGTGGTTCAGAAAATGTGATTATTCTGAGAAATCGTTTCTGCAAAGTAACGAGGTGTTTGAGGTTTGCTCTGTAAGAGCCCAAACAAGATTACAATAAGAAAGAAATGGATAAATTAAAGCATAATAAAGTGATGTCAGACTTTTCCTTGGTAAAACATGTACAGTGGCTTGGGAACATGCCAGGGAACATGAACACTCGGAGGCATAGTGACAGGACCGTCATTGGCAGCTGATGGTCCTGTCACTATGCCTCCGAGTGTTCATGTTCCCTGGCTACTCGGCTAAGGGGATGTCCCTTTGGCTGACTGGTTAGTGCGCATGACTCTCGCCCGGGAGTCTGGGGACCGAATCCCGCCCGGGCCCTCCTTCATCCTGCCACATACGCACAAGAGTTGGACCTGTCTGTAAGCACGTTCATGAAGCAAACGTCAAAGCCAAAACAAAGTTTTACCAGGACAGAGCAGGTGAAGGAAATGATGTCCCAGCAGAGAAAAATGTGAGAAAAACGTAACTGTGCGGTTGATGGAGAGGATCCGGAGTAAAAGGGCTGGACTCTGATGGATATAAGGAGCGGACGTCTGACGTGAAGTTAACCAAACACTGTTAGCTTCTGTAGCTACATTAGCAGCTTGTCCGTTCATCAACCACCGTTTACTGGTCTCTGACACAAAAGATAATAAGTTACACAGCAGCAACACTTACCGACTGCACATCCTCACTGATAAATATAATCCACTGCTCCCTGGTAAAACTGTCCCTCCTGTTACACTGAAAACTGCTAAATTTCTGCCGAGGCAACTCAGCATGGCAATCTCCCCCCTCCTCCTCCTCCTCCTCCTCCTTGTCGCCGGCGTCCTTTCTGACAAAGCAGGTCTACTCTGTGGCAGGTAATCAGCTGCTTTTAGGTGGCGCTAAAGAGGCTAGCTTAGCAGCTAGCAGCCTCTCTAGTTCACGTCATTCGGACAACTGCGTACTGTGGAGAGCGCGTGCTTGTGGCCGGTTCTGGTGAGAAGAGAGCGCCCGCACTCAAAGACAAAGTTACTTTCACTTTCCGGAGTTTCTGGCACGTTATAACTGAGGTCCTGCTCCAGTACACACGTTTTAACGTGGAAAAGTGGGATTTCCGGGTGATGACACCTTTAACTGATTTTTTAGGTAGACCAGTAAAGACGCTGTTACAGTAGTCAAGCCGACTGAAGGTGAATGATGGACTAATTGTTCCAGATTTTCCTGAGACATCAGATCTTTTATCCTTGAGATGTTCTTCAGGTGATAGTCGGCTGATTTGGTGATCGCCTTGATGTGTTTTTCAAAGTTTAGGTCTGAGTCCATCACTACACCCACATTTCTGGCCTGATTGGTGGTTTTTAGGTGTATGGACTGAAGTTCTGTGACAACCTGCTGTCGTTTCTCTTTGGCTCCAAAAACAATCACCTCAGTTTTGTTTTTGTTCAGCTGAAGAAATTTGAGGCACATCCAATCATTAATCTCATCAATACATTTACCAAGAGCCTGTACAGGGCCCTGGTTAATTAAAGTTATACTGTGTAACTTTTGACCACTATGGGCACTAAACCTGTAACTTCCCACAGGCGCCACAACTGTCTCAAAATTAAACAGTCTCAGTCTCTGTTTGGGAAAAGTGTTGCAGATCACTTTTAAAAGCTGATTTTTAAGTCATCAAGCCATTAATCAAAGTGTTCCAGGTTACATGATCCAATGAGAGACGGCCCGCTCCTGAGGAGTTACAATGCCTGGTTTTTGAGAATGGCAGCCCCCTGAGCAACGACATGCATCAAGTGCTCTATATTGACTGCAGAAATCAGCTATACTTACTTATATTAATGATAATGTAGAATATAATGTATCATAATATTTGCTCACATTGGTCAAAAGTTACACAGTATCACTTTAATTAACACCAAAAAGTTCAATCTTGGTCTCATCAGACCAGAGAGTCTTATTTCTCACAGTCTGGGAGTCCTTCATGTGTTTTTGGCAAACTCTATGCGGGCTTTCATATGTCTGCACTGAAGAGAGGCTTCCATCGGGCCACTCTGCCATAAAGCCCCGACTGGTGGAGGCTGCAGTGATACTGACTTTGTGGAACTTTCTCCATCTCCCTACTGCATCTCTGGAGCTCAGCCACAGTGATCTTTGGCTTCTTCTTTACTCTCTCACCAAGGCTCTTCTCCCACCATTGCTCAGTTTGGCTGGACGGCCGGGTCTAGGAAGAGTTCTGGTCGTCCCAAACTTCTTCCATGTAAGGACTATGGAGGCCACCGTGCTCTTAGGAACCTTTAGTGCTGCAGAAACTCTTTTGTAACCTTGTCCAGATCTGTGTCTCGCCACAATTCTGTCTCTGAGCTCCTTGGACAGTTCCTTCCACCTCATGATCCTCATTTGCTCTGACATGCACTGTGAGCTGGAAGCTCTTATATAGACAGGTGTATGTCTTTCCTAATCACGTCCAATCAGTTTAATTAAACACACCTGGACTCCAGAAGGAGTAGAACCATCTCAAGGAGGATCAGAAGAAATGGACAGAATATGAGTTAAATATGAGTCACTGCAAAGGGTCTGAATACTTATGACCATGTGATATTTTAGTTTTTCTTTTTTGATAAATTTGCAAAAATTTCTACATTTCTGTTTTTTTCTGTCATGATGGGGTGCTGAGTGACATTCATGAGAAATAAAATTAACTTTTTTTGTTTTAGCAAATGGCTGCAATAAAACAAAGAGTGAGAAGTTTAAAGGGGTCTGAATACTTTCCTTACCCACTGTATGTGACGGAGAAATAGAGATGTGATGTTCATGTAAGAATCAATTCTTTTGAATGGCTCTTTTAAATGAATGATGAGAATCGGATCACAGTTGTGAGCCATTCTTTTTTATATCCAAATTCTGCATCATGGGCAGAAAAGGTTCTCCAGATACTGACTTCCAAAAAATATTAACTAAAATTTACACTGATGTAGCTCAGGTTTATTCTACGGTATTTATATGTATATTCTTACTGTATTTCTGTATTTTTCCTGCATTAGAAAAATCCCATATAGTAGATTTTATATAGACACCATACATATATATTTTCATTAGCCTTTATTCTAGTGTAAGTTTCTTCGCATTACTAAAATGTCCTTGTGTGAAAAATACTTGGAGTAAAGTTGTTTTGCATGAAAGTTAATTGTAACCAGCTTAGTTTTGTTGTGCCACAAAGTGTTTTGGTGAGTAAACGTCCAAAATAGTGATCTTACTGTCAAAGCTCTGGGATATGGGGCCACCTTATACAACACAATGAAAAGACAAGATTAATGAAAATTATGACCTATAATTCAGAATATTTGTCACCAACCGAGTATATATTGATGGAGTATGTAAGTTTGAATTATAGTGATCTAAATCTTGCCTTATAAATTGCCACCAGTGATTATTTACTTGTTCAATTTTAGTTACTGTTAAATTAATTTTGAATTAAAAATAATGACATGTTTACACAACATTAAACCAGATCTATTACTGTATTTATGAACTTTTCTGATCATTCCCAGAGATTTGGACGAGGGGCGTGCGATACTGCAAGATTAGGTACCGATCTGATACCACGTAGATAAAGGACTAGCGATGGACTCATATGAGGGGCGCTGCGCTGTGCGATGGAGTAACACGTGTATTGAGTTGGTTTCGGGAAACTTTGAAGATCCACTGAGAAGATCCTGTTTTAAACGGCGTACTGAGCTTCAGTGCTTTAACTGATTAGTTACTGGTTCAGACCAGGAGATGAGTTGTAACAATTGTCAGGGATGTTTCTGCTTTATGATTCTACATGCTGCCTTTTGACGTCAAGTCAATATTATTTATATATTCAATTCTACGTCAAGTGTCATTTCAACGTATGTCCATTACTTTGAATAATTTTGACATGGATCAAGGTAAAATAGGCTTCAGAAGTGATTGCCTCATAAACTGAAGTGCCTCTGTAATTGTCAATTAATTTGGACCCTTCACTTGGGGCCTCACTTTGGGTGGAGGCAGTGCTGGTCACAAACTTGCCAGTATGACTATAATGTCCTGTTAAATTGTGAGTTTGTTACATGTTTTTTTTCACTCCAAACAACATAATTTAGTATATTTTTATAGCTTAAACAGGATTGCATTGCAGTTTCTATTTCTATTTGCGCGTTCGTGCCGTTCACGACACTAGGGAAGCCGTGGCGTTCAGCGCCTACTCTGCCGATAATGCAAGCATAGAAGAAGAAAGAAAGAGAAAGAAAGCGTGATCTCGTCTGCCGCGGCTTCCGTAATGTCGTGAACTCTCATGGACGCGCTTTGCGGCAGCCTGATGTTCTGCTGTTTAAGCTATAAAAATCTAAATGATGTGGTTTCCAGTAAATTTTGGATGCTACCCACTCAGGACACGTGGATCACATTGGACGAGCAGTATGGAGGAATATTGACAAGTTTTTGTGGACTTTTATGGACCTTTTTGGTTCAGTCGCCGCTGAACTCCATTATATGAAAGTTGGGGGGAAACGAAAACCTGTTTTATCTCCAGCTGCATTTAGTTCAAGTTCAAGTTCAATTTATTTATAGAGCACACTAACAACATCCTTTTGGAACCCGAGGTGCTGTACAACTCAACTTAATGGCAGGTTACTTAAAATAAGTCATAAAAATAATATAAAAAAACTAACAAAGAGAAAAAGGTATTTACATGAAGCATAAAATAAAATACATAGGACACCAGTCATATTAGGGGGGGGAGCTGGTGAGGAGCTCGGCCAGGTATGTAGGTGAGGGGCCATTGAGGGCTTTAAAGACCAGGAGCAGAATTTTGAATTGAATCCTGAAAGCAACAGGGAGCCAGTGAATCTGAGCCAGAATAGGCGAGATGTGAGCGCGTCGGCGTGCACCAGTGAGCATGCGAGCCGCGGCATTTTGAGCTACCTGGAGACGGTGGAGGGTGTGCTTATTTAAGCCCTGGTAAAGGAAATTGCAGTAGTCCAGGCGAGACATGATCAGCAGGTGGACTACCTTCTCAAGGTGTTGTTTGGGCAGGTAGGGTTTTAGTTTATGTAGGGTTCTTAACTGAAAGAACACACCCTTCACCACAGAGTTCACCTGAGTTTCCAGCTTTAAAGCACTATCGATGGTGAACCCTAGCGTTTTGGCACGAGGGCGGATATGACCAGACAAGGGGCCGAGGTCAGGGCTTAACTTATTTTTGGATGGGGAATGGTTGAAGACAACAATCTCAGTTTTGTCATCGTTGAGGCGAAGGAAGTTCAGAGCCATCCACGCCTTCATGTCGTTGAGACAGTGAAAGAGCCATTTTGGGGGTCCAATGAGAGGTAGACTTGAACATCATCAGCATAGCAGTGGTAGTGGAGGCCATATTTCTGAAAAATCATTCCCAGCGGAAGCAGATACAATGAAAACAGTATGGGGCCTAGGATGGAACCTTGGAGAACACCACAGGACAGCGGAGAGGGAGTAGATGAGAAGTTATCGAGCTGAACAGAGAAAGATCTACCAGACAGATACGACCGGGATCTTAAGATATTAACAAAAGTGCTCCAGAGTCTTACTCAGCATGAGGATGAGGAGTTGATGAAGGAACATCATTCTGTGAAATAAGTTTTAAAAGAGTTGGTTTTTTGCTTGTAATAAGGAAAAAAAAATTCTGCCATAAGCAAAGTTTTCTTGATAAGAGTTCTTGAAATAAGATGAAAACAAGATCTTATATCTCACTGAAATGTTTCTCTTTAAGTAACTTTGTCTTATTTTGAGTGTGATGAGATATTTTGACTAGAAATGAGAAAAATATACTTGGCAAGATTTGAGTTTTTGCAGTGCAGGACCAGCCTGCAGCTTGTCCTTTGGTCTGCATGCAGGTGATGGACTGATGATTATTCAGACATTCTTCTTCGTTGGTAACATCTAGAAAGTTTCCATCAGGTGAATCTGAACATTTTCTCAGAAGGAACTTGCTCCTGTTATTCAGGTCTGCAGGGAATCGTGAATCATTGTAATGTTTGCTGCAGTGGTGTGTGTGTGTGTGTGTGGGTGTGTGTGGGTGGGTGGGTGTGTGCGTGTGTGTGTGTGTGTGTGTAAAGAGCTCTGCAGAGTGGAAAATGATGGTTTGTGAAGAGCCTCTTGTTGGATGCCAACAGGAAACAATAACAGCTTTAAGTGGCATTACGACCCGCTGCAGTGTGTGTGTGTGTGTGTATGTGTGTGTGTGTGTGTGTGTGTGTGTGTGTGTGATGGTGAAGGTCCTGCTTCTGGGAGCATATGGGCCTTTTCCCTCTCACAAACACATTAAAGCAGCTTAATAGCAAGTATAGAAGCAGCGCTGTGTGTGGACTGAGTTTCTGTCTTTGTGAGGACCAACAAACTGAGAGAAACTGAGAAAATAAAGCCAGATAAGACCAAACTCAGATGATTTGTCTTTATAAAAACACCTGAAAGAGGGAAGCAGATGATGTTTGAATGTGTAAAAATGAGCCTGCACACTTTCAACACGTGCTGGGTCAGCTTCAGGCAGGAGGTCCAGAACAACCTGGAGACGGTTGTGGACTACAGGGGACACCGTGGACTCTCTCTGCATCCGAACAGCAGCTCCTCCATCAGGAAAGCACAACAGATGATGCTCTTCCTGCAGCGGCTACAGAAATCCAACCTGCCAAAGTCAGTGACATATTTTATTCCCAATAGAACATGAATGAAATGTTTTTTCCCCAGTAGAACATAAACAGTAAGTTTTATTCAAAGTAGAACATAAGTTTTGTTCCCAGTAGAACATAAACAAAATGTTTTATTCCCAGCAGAGTTTCACCCTCACAGCTCCCTCAGCTTTCTGAAGGGGTAGTTATGTTACCTGTTATGTTGTTACTTTTTTCTACTAATGCAAACAGCATGAAACTTGGTCCAGGTGTGTATTCTGGCTTGACTCATGATATTCTAGAAGATGGGTTGTCTGACTCTTTCTCTAAGGTCTCTAATAAAAATCCACCTCATTTCCTCCTTAGTGCCAATCCGTGCCACATTGACCTGCATTGAAAAGGACGCTTTCTATGATCAAATGCCATTCCAGAATAAATTTTTAGGATAATTTTTTTTTGCCTCACACACTTGCTCTACACTTCAATGATGTAGTTTGAACTGTTTTCCATGACATAAGACCATTTACTCAAAAGGGGCCCCGCTTTTTATCTTAGTGATGAAACCAGAGACTTCAATGTTATTTCAGCAAATCAGTGTCCTTCAAAAACTGGAAAATGCTGAACACATCCAATGAAGTAAAAAATCTTTTTTCTTCTCTCATGTGAGGTTTTTTGAGCGTGAAAGGGTGTCAAATTTGTAATTTTGGTGTTTTCTTTTTCTTTTTCAAACATTTTGATCAGTCAGAGCAGATGCATAAAAGACAGCTAATTATTTAGGTCAGTCTTTTGCAGGGAATTCAGTTCCCTCTGCAATGCTGCCATTCCAGTTCAAACTGGAATCCCCCCCCCTTTTTTTTGTATCTTATCTTAAAACAACTTCTCATTGAACTTTTTAATTGTGGTTGTTATAATCTAATGCTCTGCATACCTAATAATGGCCTGCCACCTACAGGCTAGTTTTGTGAAAAAGAAACAGGATTTGTTTGCAGAACTGACAAATCTACTCTGTGCGTGTGCATTCATGCATATGGGCATGTATGTGCACATGTTCGTGTGTTTGTGTGTGTGTGTGCGTGTGTGCGCGCACTCACTGAATTTATAAGGTTGTCATGCATCACCAGACATCAATAACTGAGAATTAAATCGTTTACTGTGAACACGTCCCAGATGAACACACATGCAACAAAAAACATTGTTATACTTTGTAAACACTCCAGGGCTCTGATAATCCTGACAAAAAATATCAATAATTTCCATCAATCATATCTAACCCACTTTTCTGTTTTAGGCAGTGGGAACATTGTGTTAAAAAACTGGAACTGAAAGGGTTAATATTTTGAAAATCATTGATTTTTTGGTACTGATGGTTAGACCCGAAGTCAGTGATGACAGCCATGAAAAAAAGCAACTTTTAATTTTTAGATAATATTTACAGACCATTAATTGACGTTGGCCAGTCTGAGTCCTTAAGAAGCTGAACGTTACCTAAAATAATAATGATAAAAAAAAACACTGTAACAAAAAAAGTAAAGATGCAACAAAAAACTATTTTATACCTTCTTTAAAGGGACTAGAGGCAGAAATTAAAAACAAACATTCATGTCCATTTTTTTTAATACCAATGATGAAGCGCTAAATACCAAAAAGAACGTTTCCACCCATGTTTCTCTCCGTTGCCTTGAACAGGCTGTGCATTGCAATTCGGTGTCCGAATTTCCCGCGCTGCCCTGCTGACGTGACGTCAAATGACACTACATCCGCAGTTTTGATACAGGAAGAAGAGGCGGGGTAAATTCAAACGCTGTAAGTGAAAGTTATGGATTCTTCTGCCGTCAGCAAACGATCCAGATCAACTGAAAGACACTAAAAAGTGGAACTACGAAGAAAAAGGTGAGTAAACAACATTATAGCTTCAGTTTGTGCTCCTGTGATGGCTTGGCTCGTGGCTGCAGTTACCTAAAGCACCAGTCGCGGCAGTCGCGAGTTTCGTTTCTCAATCTTGCCTCAAGTCCTTTTAAATACTCCAGGGCACTGATAATCCTGCAAAAAAAAAAAAAACATTTCACATTAATTATATTCATTTTAACCCCATTTTCAGTTTTTGGAATCGTTTATGCAAAGTGGAATTTTAAAGGGTTAAAATTTTAAAACTCATTGACTTTTTGCTATTGATGGTTAGGACAGACGTCTGTGATGACAGCCATGAAAGAAAATGGCAACTTTTCATTTTTAGGTAATATTTACAGGCCGTTCACGGACATCACCAGTCTGAGCCCTGAACAAGCTGAACGTAACTTTTTCTTAGGGAGCGACGAGGGTTAAAAATGGTTTATTTTATTTAATGATTTCAAATCTGATGCAGCGACACGGCTGTAAAAAGTTGGAACAGGAGCAACAAAAGGCTGGAAAAGTCACAAGTTGAGAAGACAAGAACTGGTTTAACTGGGAACAGGCCAGTAATGTGACTGGGTATAAAAGGACCATTTCAGAGTCTCAGATGGACAGACGGACAGAGGTTCACCAATGCGTGCTGTGCATGAATCCTTTCCATGTGGGAGCTGCAGTGTGTAACTGGACGGCGTTACCTGCAGGTCGGCCGATGTTATGATGGAACAACTGAAGCGTCTGCTGCGTCTCCGGAGTTCATCCTGGAGTTCATGCAGGACTCCGTGGGATCGATGGCCCTCTGCAGCAGCTTGCCTGGAGGTCAGACTCATCTCCTCCGTGCTGATGTGGGCGCTCCTGCATGAGCGGGGACGACGTCACCACCACAGAAAGCATGACGAGGCCACTTCATTTAACCGCTTCAGTCGTGGTGAAAAAGAAAAGCAGAAATTATCCACATGATTAGACCACAAACCTCTTTCAGCCCGCCCCCACACACACGCAGCTTTCAGTTCACGCACCATTTGACTCTAATACTCACTCAGCCCTCCTCTTCATCTCCAGCCCCCCCTCCCATGCCCCCGCGCACCCCCCGCGGGGCTCTGCAATAACATGCACAGATACAGCACGAGCTGCAGCGGTCGCATGAGCCAACCTATCTGCAGGAAACTACAGGTGATGTGACCTGACCAGCCCCGCCCACATGATGGCCACAAGGAGCGCTTGATGCTCGAAAATGTTCCAATCAAAATACAGCAGTGGCTGTAGTCTCTGCCACAGAACCAGAACCAGAACCAGATCAGCCCCCAACACAGATCCAGTTTTCTGGATCAGCTTGTTTAGTTTCTTCAAGTCTCTGGTTCTGGTTCTGCTGCCCCAGCAGATGCTGCAAAGATGATGTCACTCTCCACAACACACTTACAGAACATCTGCAACATCCTGGTCCTGGTTCTGGTTCTGGTTCTGGTTCTGGCTCTGGTCCTGGTTCTGGCTCTGGTTCTGGTTCTGCTGCCCCAGCAGATGCTGCAAAGATGATGTCACTCTCCACAACACACTTACAGAACATCTGCAACATCCTGGTCCTGGTTCTGGTTCTGGCTCTGGTTCTGGTGCAACATCTTGGTGCCTACTTTGGACGATTCCTTAAAGGGGAAGTTCAGAGTTTTTGACATAGGGCCTCATTTACAAGTAAGCCAGAATACTACTTATCACTAAAGACAGTTTCAACATATTTCATCCAGTTTTTCTAGTTCCAGGAGGTTGCTGATGCTAATGCTAGTGGAAGTCAATAGGAATCTGCTAGCCTGTCATTAAAACCAATCTTATCCACTCCACAGAAGATCTGAGGCAAATCAGCAAGTCTATCTGTGTAAATGCCGTGTTAAACTAGTAAACTCGTGTGTTAAACAAGTAAAACTAACCTTGTATGACAAATTTTGCATTACATATTGAGGAACTAGTTTCTTACCAGCTTACTACCTTTGCCAGTGTATTTCGGTTCATAGAGACAGGGTGACAGTTAGTTTGATGAAAAAAGTTTGAAATCATCTTCAAAATCTGACAAATCTTCATGTCTTTTAGAAGTGGCCATATTTTATACTTTATGTTTGTGTAATCAAATTCCTTCATGCACAAAGCAGCAGATGACATCACTCTGCTGGCGACCCACTGGAACTAGAATAACGGAATGAAATATGTTGAAACCGTCTTCAGTGATAAGCAGTATTCTGGCTCACTTGAAAATGAGGCCCTATGTCAAAAATCCTGAACTTCCCCTTTAAGTAGCGTCTGCTCTGACCTGGTCCAGTGTTGTCCAGGTGAACTCCAGGTTCTCGTGTTCCTCCTCCTCTTCCAGCATGTAAACAGCTTTGTTTATTCTTGCTCCTCCTGAAGTCAACAATCATCTCTTTTGTCTTGCTGCAATTTAAGATGAGCTGATTGTTACCATTCCACAAACTGGTTGACCAGTTCCCTGTACTCGGCGTCTTGTCCATCGCTGATATACCCCATTACTGCAGAGTCATCCGGGTATTTCTGCAGAGTAACCAGAGTATTTCTACAGTCATCAGAGTATTTCTGTAGAATAATCAGAGTATTTTTACAGTCAGAGTATTTCTGTAGAGTAATCAGAGTATTTTTACAGTCAGACTATTTCTGTAGAGTAATCAGAGTATTTTTACAGTCAGACTATTTCTGTAGAGTAATTAGAGTATTTCTACAGTCAGAGTATTTCTGTAGAGTAATTAGAGTATTTCTACAGTCATCCGGGTATTTCTGCAGAGTAACCAGAGTATTTCTACAGTCATCAGAGTATTTCTGTTAAGTCATCAGAGTATTTCTACAGAGTAATCAGATTGTCTGCATAGTAATCAGAGTATTTCTGCAGAGGTATTTCTGCAGGGTAATGAGTATTGTTAGAGTAATTAGAGTAAAACCAAACCGTATGAGAACTTTCAAACTGCCGTGCTTTATCTCTGTAACTTCCACCTGTAGACCTGAGCTGCTCCTGGTTTTATGTTGAGTGTTGGCAGTGGTGGACTGGCCACTGGGAGCACCTGGACATTTCCCAGTAGCCAGGCATCGGAAATGTTCGAGAGGCCAGGCTACCCGAGCACGGACACTTTCTGCCCAGTTCTGTATTCTCCGGCAGTGACACCCATGCGACGGTGGGGATGCCCACAGAGCTCTGCAGAAACCTGCTGCTGGTGTCTGCAGGGTTTGTCTATTACAATTCGGGATGCACGATAGTTATCGGCCCAATAACAGGAAATTATTACGTCATTCCGATAAGTCCAGTATCGTGTTGACTTACCCCGATAACTTATACCCCATACAGTTGTCATTTCTAAGATCAGACATATACAAGTGGAAAATCCCATTTTTAAGTTTTTCTCGCTGAGATATTGCGATTGGGGAAAGAAAAGTTCTGCTTCTCATGGAGAGCTGCTTCCAAACCACTTTCCCAAACTTCCCCGTACAGTTGGAATTTTTGATTTGGTATAATTAGGTATGTGTGTGTGTTATCGGTATCGGCCTTTAGGAGCTGAAATTTATCTGTTATCTGTATTGGTTTTACAAAATGTTACCGTGCACCCCTACATACAATACAGCGTCTGGTGTTCGGTTGTTTCATTAATTGTTTTTTACTTCCGTGAGACATCATTAGTGCACAGCGGTCTGGTGAGTCCAGCCTTTATCCTCTGATGATGTCATGCTTCACCGCTGAGGACCGACTTTTTAGTTTCTGAACTATCTTTTGGGGAGTTTGAACTAAAGATGCACCGATCAAGTTTTTTTCCAATCCGATACGATACCTGGGATGAGCGTATCGTCTGATACCCGATATCGATGCGATACTACTGTTGAATGAATGAACTGTGTACCTTGTCATGTGATGAAGGAATCAAGCTTGACATAAACATTTGGCCTTTTTTTTAAGGTGGCAAATCAAGACAGATGTGATATTGATCTATTTTACCAACCAAATCTTTCAAGATTTCGTTAGTAAAAAAGATTGATACTGTGTTTTTAAATATCGATATATCGGCATGTGAAAATATTGCAATATTTCAGTGTACTGATATTTTTCCACGCGTACTGTAAATCTACTTAACATTACTTACTGGATTGGAAGGCTGGATCGGCCACATTCATCCGATATCGATCCAGCTAGTTTGTAAGTATCAGAGCTGATATCCTATCCGGGTATCGTATGGGTGCATCTGTAGTTTGAACATGTCTGGATGAGGTTGTGGGAGCAGGATGTGCTGCTGGGGGGCTTCAGGTGTTTTTCAGCTTCTGGCTGGTGGTGCAGAGACGAGGCTGATGTGGAGGCCGGCCGACGCTCACATGTGTGTCTGAATTACTGCAGCCTGCTGCTTTTAGACGACTCATTACTGCGACCTCCCGCAGACTCAATCCATTACTCATTACACACACTCAGCAGCTCATCCACATGTACAGCACCACCAACATCCACACATCCACACTCATCCAGCCCACTGAGCACGCTCAGAACAACTGAAACTGAACAGCTGAACAATTCAACCAAAGCTAACTTTGTACAGAAACAGATGTGGAATAATCTGATCATCTCAATCCTGTTTCTGACATGATCTGATTGGTTCTTTATTTTCATCTTCAGACAAACAAACTATTATTATTATTATTATTATTGTTGTTGTTGTTCTGAGTTTAAACATCCGAACTTTGTACTAATGATTTATGGATGAGATTTAACAGCTAGTATAGTATAGTATAGTATAGTATAGTATAGTATAGTATAGTATAGTGTGGTATGGTGTAGTACAGTACAGTGTATTGTAAGACAGTGCAGTGTCGTATAATAACAGGATACAGCTGCAGTTTTACAGAAACATTATTTTATGAATATTTTGATTAAAAAAAACAGTAAATGAAGTAAATAAGTGTACATCAGTGTACATTTAGAAGTAAAATATTATATATGACTGTGTATTTAATTCCTGCATCAGAGTAAACATGTATGAGGTTTACACGTAAACTCATTCCTGATTTTACACGTCATAGTCCGCGTGGTCCTGATCATGTTTCCAGGGATTGTAGGAAACTGCTGGGATCCAGATCCAGATCCAGATCCAGATCCAGATCCAGATCCGGATCTGGTCAGGGTGGACCGGTTCTGGACTCTGGACAGAGACAACTCCGATAAACCACCAGCTTCTGCTCCCTGAACGTCTCATGAAGACGACGGGACGGCGGTTTTACCGGACATTTCTGTCCCGGTTCTGGTTTGAGCGTCTCCGGTGGACGTGTGACGTCTGTATGAGAGACAGACGAGGACGAGGACGAGGACGAGGATGAAGATGAGGACGAGGACGTTGTTTACATGGAACCTGGAGGAGATGAAACAGACGACATTCATGATGTGTGATTTCCCAGCAGGAGGTGAAAACTCTTCCTCCTCATCATCATCACTGAGACACACAGGACGGTGAAATCAGGCTGTTTGTATTCATCTTCATCTACAGGCAAACATGACTCTTCATCATTATCACCTTCTCCCCTCCTCCTTCTCCCCGTCCCCCTCTTCATCATCACCACCTCCTCTTCCTCTTCCTCTTCATGGTCGTCATGAACCTCCTCATCCTCCTACTATTCTTCTTCTTTTCCTCTTTTGCTAATCTTCCTCATCATCATTTTCCTCCTCCTCCGCGTTACCATCATTACATCATCATCCTCATCGTCTTCCTTCTCCTGCTCCTCACCCTCATTGTCATCATCATCATCATCATCATTTCCTTTTACTCCTCCTCCTCATCATCATCTATTTCCTCCTGTTACACCTCATCTTCCTCCTCCTCATGATCATCACCATCACCATCTTTATCATCATCATCCTCATCTTCTTCCTCCTTTTACACCTCCTTCTCTTCTTCATCATCATCTTTTTCCTCCTGTTGCACCTCCTCTTCTTCCTACTCCTCTTCCTCATCATCATCGTCATCCTCATCTTCTTCCTCCTTTTACACCTCCTCCTCATCATCACCATCTTTATTATCATCCTCATCTTCTTCCTCCTTTTACACCTCCTCCTCCTTCTCATCATCATCATCATCATCATCCCCAACGTTATCATCATCATCCTCATCTTCTTCCTCCTTTTACACCTCCTTCTCTTCTTCATCATCATCTTTTTCCTCCTGTTGCACCTCCTCTTCTTCCTACTTCTCTTCCTCCTCATCATCATCATCATCATCATTTTATCTCCAAACAATGATAATTCCTTGTTATGTTATTGAAGTAAATGGAGCTTTTTGAGGTAAAGTGAAAGATCCTGCTGTTAATGTTGAAGATCACGTTGTTGGAGGATGGTGATGACCTGATGAAGGTGAAGGTTCCCATGGCGACCTCAGTGGGTTGTTGCCATTCACAGCAAAATCTTTCCTGAGTGACGAACAGTGTGTATTCACATTACAACAAGCTGCTGGAAGGCTTCAAACCAGGGGTGGGACATTTGGGGGGGCGGGTGGCGTAGTGGTAATTTGGCGCGGCAGACCCGGGTTTGAGTCCCTGACATGACACTCATGTGAACCACTGTGGCCCCTGAGCAAGGTTCTGAACCCCCACCAACTGCTCCCCGGGTGCTTTTAAATAGCAGCCCACTGCTCTCAGGTTCAACCTGAGATGGACTAGAGAGAATGAATTCCCTAATTGGCACACGAATTGGGATTATTGAAGTATATTGGGTTTTTTTTACGTGTTAATTACGATTAATTACAAGAAAATTAATGCATTAAAAATTGTAATGCATTTATCATGATTTGCATGAGAAACAAAGTAGAACCTCTGTTGAGGCAGATTTGAAATACAATTAAATGCATTTGGTCAGACAATAATAGAGATGGAGTTTACAATTTAAATGTCTGTGTCCGTTATTTTGTCCAGTTGTCCCGAAAATCTATTTGAATAAAGTAAGTGTTACTTTCTGGGGCAATTATTGTAATGCAATTAAAATGTGATTAATTGAGATCAATCAATTAAAATGCCTCTAATTAACAATATTATTTTTTAATTCCACCCCTACTTACAACATGACAAATCTGCTGGCTTGGATAACACTGATGGGAAAATTAGCTTAAATTAGCTTATGTGATCGCTTTGCCAGTATGCCTTACATTTATGTTTAGTTTTAGTCTGAAGTTGGGTTCATTCCCTCGGCTTTGGAAAACTTCTCAGATTTTGCCCATAGTGAGAAATAAACAGGGAGGGTTTATACACAAGCAGTAATAGACCTATTATTCTGTAGCTTTATGGAGAAGGTGGTTTTTCAGCAGATAGCCACTCACTTTGCATCTAATAAACTGAATTCTGACTCTCAGCATACCCACAGAGCTGGCCACTCCACTGGTACAGCTTTGACAGAAATGGCTGATAAAACTTTATTTTACATCGACAATAAAATGTTGTTGGGAACTGGATTTCTTCATCTAAGAGAGAACAGCTGTTTTCCTCCGAGACTGCAATGCGTCTGCTTTTCTGTTCTTAAACATTTACAGTGTGGAGTGCCTCAGGGTCGTTGCCTTGGGCCTTTGTTTGTCTTTATATTCATGAGTAATATTCCCTGTTTTAGACCAGTGCAGTGTCACTCTGTTTGCAGATGACACAACTGTGTATTTTGCAGAAGGCAATATTAGTGAGTAATGTAGCACACTTCAGTCGAACTATGGATGTATACCAATGTATATCATTTGGTACACATTCCTAATCTTAACAATACCGGTTTACTGTTAACATTCTGGACAAATGATACTCTCATTGATACTTTTTGAACGTCTACCTAACCGTTGCAAATCACAGTGGTGGAGTAAGACAGACACACTTCCCTTATTCTCACAACTGTCCTTCACCTACGTTTGTGTCCAGCCTCTTTAATGCCGTGGTTAGCACGTGGTTAGTACTGGTTCAATATTGTTTATATTGAACCATAGGACGCAATTTAGTCTCGTACTATATGGATCATGACTATTGAACCAATAGAATGTCAGGATGGGAGGTTTAATTACCAAATAAGGAACAACTCTGTTTTTTACAGAGTTGGCAACCCTGATGCGAGCTTGAGCTATAACTGCTTTGCTGGCTAACAGTACCCAACAAATAACGAAATCTGTTGGCACCTGCAAAATCAAATCACATTTTCAATTTTTCAAAAATTGCTGTGACATGCCTAGTCTTTTCATCTTCATTATCACTGACACCAGACTAATACCTGACATTACAGTATCATTATAACATAAATCACCTCGTCCTTGCCAGCTCCTTATTCTTTTCCTGCTTCTTTCAACATACAAAGGCAACACAAACGATTGAGACCATTTTGGTTCAATTTGGACAAAGTCGGGGGCTGGGTGACATCACCGCCTTATATTAACGGCAGGGTGGATGACGTTTTCCAGGAGCATTTTTTGCTGTGTTGCTTAAAATCTCCTTCACACCCCAATCACACCCCAAATGCTCTGACACAAAAATTTAAAAATGTAGTCACCTGTGCAACAGACAGGACTGAAAAACCCCATCCAATCATCTTGAACGCCCCGTGAATAAAGCCATGGAGGTGTTGAAGTTTGCAGTGTGGATGTTTTACACCACAGAAGGAGTTGGATGTGAGGGAATTAGTACTTTTAGAAACATGGTAAATCAGCTGTTTACTAGCTAGCTTGCAAGCTAGCCACTCAGCTGTTTTTGGTTGTCTTCGGTGATCCGCTCGTGAGCCATCGGTGCACGTTCCTGCATGCTGGTGGCGTGGCTTTGGGCGTAATGTCTTTTTTTTAAATGTAGCTTACTTGAACCGTTTTTCCAGGATCCCTTACCCTGCATTTAAACTTTTGATATCTTTAAAAACAAAAGCAGCTCAAACGATTGTGACCATTTTAACGGAGTTTTGTGTGGGGTGGGGGGCAACTTCACACAGGTGTCCAGGGTGTACCCAGCCTCTTGTCTGATAAAAGCTGGGATAGGCTCCGGCAACCCCCGCAACCCTGAACTGGATAAGCGGTACCTGAAAATGAATGAATGAAATTAAAAAGTCATCTAGTTAAGAAAACATCTTACAGTTTCAGATTATCCATAACGACCATTGGTATTATACGTGGTGGGTACGTTGTTGGTGAGTTTTAACAGTTGCTTAAAGGACAACTTTCTTTTTTTTCAACCTGGACCTTATTTCTAGGAGTTTAAATGTGCATTTACTCACTGGTAAAAGTTCTGTATCACTTTGACTCCTTCAGAAGATACATTGATTCGCCCTTCAGTGTACATCCATATGCTGTAATGGCAGAGACACGGCAGCCTCTATAAGACATTATCTGCAGCAAAACTCCTTCGTTTCATCAATGCTTTAAGTGGAATGAACGATCGAACGAGTAATTGTCCTGTGAGTCCAGATTTTGTCTTTCCATTAGTTATCACTAGCTGCGTTTACATGGACCCAAACAGACCGATTGCTTTTGGTTTAAAAGCTCTTTCAGAATTAAAATGATCCATATAAAATGCCTCTTTCCGAATGAAAAGCGCCGAACCGAATGAATTTTCTTTCGGTTTCACGGGGGTAGAATATTCCGTTCCCCAAACCGAACGGAACGCTGAATCGGAAAGTTGTGAGGTTGCGCTCTTACAGCGCATGCTTCGACGAGACGTCAACGTGAAACAAGTGACGTTTCCTCACTTTGACAGATGACTGTGAACAACGTCATTCCCTGGACAGCGAGAAAGATTGTTTTTTACTCAAACTCTGTCTCTACAGCTTTTCCTCTTGGTTGTTTCCAGTAGGAGCTCATGAGGATCAGCTGCTGCTTCTTTAACGTCCTGCAGAAACCACAACGACTGTGACGATCAGCTGTTTGTAGACCTCCGTCTTTGATAAATAACGTGATTTACATCATTCTGCGCATGTCAGGCAGGATTATTCTGAATGAATATTGGCGCATGTACACGCCAGATCCGAATGTATTAGTTCCCATGTAAACAGCTGCCCTGAAATCCTCAATCAGAATGATTTCAATCCGAACTGGAAAAAAAGTCTCCATGTAAACGTGCCCACTATGTTCTACACATTTTTCGGGGGCCGGCATCCCTGATGCACGCTTCCATAGTACAGCTGAGAGGAGCAGCTCGCTACCCAGACACCAAAGAAACACAATTCTAATGGCACCCCCACAAGAAGCTGGCCACCCCAGCAAAACTTATATTTTTTCATTTATATCAACTTTTATGTACTATTAACATGGCACAGCATGCTTTGTTTATATTTCAATGTAAAATCTTTATAAGCTAATAAAAATAAAATAAATAAAACATATTACACCAGACCTACCATTTTCTGCCATTGCTCTTTTGCCATAGTCCCCCATGGGTCTGTCATGCCTAAGTAACTTGGCCTTTCTTATGCAAATTCATCCAGGAAGGTGCCACCCAGAACCGCCCCAACCAGTTTCTAATGCCCCTTTCACATTAGCACCTACTTAGCCCGGCCCTCATTGGGCCAATACCACACTACCCCAGTTTAGTTTGTTCCCATTACAACTAAGGGCAACTGAGGTTGTCTTCAGCTCTGGTTTTCAGTGTGGACGAGGTTGCCATAGTGAAGTTTTGTGAAGTCATTTGTTTGTGACACACACACTGAACAATGGAGGAAGTTGAGCTCGTGATTTACCTGTTATTTGTTTTATTAACACCATTGACCACGGAGTTGTGGTCACACAGCTGGTAGACGTGTGGAGAACACCCACGGTAACTACAGCAAGCCAAATCTGAACTCACAGGACAATAGTGCTCGTTCATTCACTCATTCTTCTTTAAGTACTGGTGAAATGAAGGAGTTTTGCTGCAGATAATGTCTTATATAGAGGCCCATTCCTTCTGCCCCCTTTACATGGGTCTACGACTAATCTGAATACAGTAGCATCCAAAAGAGTCAGAGTGATGCAGAAATGTTACTGGTGAGTAAATGCATGTATAAATTCCTAGAAATAAGGTCCAGGTTGAAAGAAACAAAAGTTATCCTTTAATAACCCTTGGCCACCCTGCTATTTTCTCTGGCCACCCCCAAAAAAGTTCCTGTCCTCTGAACTCACAGGACAATAGTACTCATTCATTCGTTCATTACACTAGACCTACCATTTTGGTAAAACTAAGGAATTTTGCTGCAGATAATGTCGTATAGAGAGGCTGCTCCATCTCTCCCATTATATGGATGTACACTGAAGGGCGACTCAAACGTAATATCTTCCGAAGGACTCAAAGTGATGCAGAAACTTTACCAGTGAATAAATGCACGTATAAACTCCCAGAAATAAGGTCCAAGTTGAAAAAAAAAAGTTATCCTTTAAAGGTTGAATATGGAAAATTTTTGTTAAAAGCTATATTTTTTCAAAAATAATACCTCCACAGGTCGTTTGGGGGTGTACAGAATGAAAGTACAACATTTCCCAGAAAAATTATATTTAGCCTAAAAATAATTATAAAATAATTTTTTACGGGTTCGATAAAGGCATTTTATTTACGTCTATAAGCCAATACACGCCGCCATTGCGGGTTGCCATATACGATCTCTGTGTGGAAACAATATTTTGGTCATAGTCAGGCTTGTACAGGGGAAAACCGTAGAGACGACCAGTGAAGCAGCTGCTTCAGAGCCCTGGAGATATTGTTATCTGTTTCTGAGGAGGAGTGACCTGAGAAGAGCAAAACCTGGAGTAAATTTAGGTGAAGACTTCACTAAATGGACCCACATAAACGTTTTCCACGGAGAAAAACACGGAAATGGCGACTTTCCTGCTGGATCGGTAAGCTAGCTTGTTTGCTAACATGGCTAACGTTAGCTGTCAGTTATAAACTCCTCTGCGTTACTTGTTAAACATGCTGCAGACTGTTGGTCACTTGCATATCGGCAGTGAGCCTGGCATCCCAGCGGCTGGAGTTGTTTTTCTGCCATTGCAACTACAACCTAGACACACGTGATGTCGCTGTTCTGTCCGTATTCCATATTCAACCTTTAAGTTGTTTTTTAAATGTTGTATCATTCTCACTTTCTCTGAGAGTTTATTGGACAGTTTATTCCAGGAGTGTGCACCTCATAGTGAAGCAACCATTTCACAGAATTTTGTTTTTTGTTTGGGGGTTTTACAATCTTCCCTGGTTGATGTTCTTATGAATAAAGGTGTTTAATAGTGGAGGTGGGAGTCCATTCTGTACTTTATAGATGAGTCGTATCCAGAAATGTATGATAACTGTCGAAATAGGGAATTCTTTGATTTTGATGTAACATTGGTGGTAATGATGGGGTTTTCTATCCATGATTTTTATTGTTTTGTTTTTTTAAAGAGAGACCTGATGGTCTGTAACATGCAGTTGTCTGTGAGCAGGTTGTATAACAGCAGGTTACATGAGAAAATGGGGGGTGGGTAGCCTAGTGGTGGCGTCGTGGGCCTTGGCGCGGAGGACCCGGGTTCAAGTCCCCGACACGACTCCTAGTTGAACCACTGTGGACCCCTGACCCCCACCAACTGCTCCCCGGGCGCTTTAAGTAGCAGCCCACTGCTCTCTGATACTCACAGTACAGAGATGGTGACATGCAGAGCCCTAATTTCCCCCTCTGTGATACATATATATGTATATACAGTATATATATGTATCACAGCATGCAGGTAAACCTTGGCTGACTCTGTGGTGGAAGTTAGATAAATTTTACTTAATTGTTTTTGTGACTTTCTTCACATGTTCTTCAAATGTTAAGCAAGAGCCAAAAACTACACTGAGATATTTAAAATGTCCCACCCCCTCCAGGTCCTCTCCATTCACCATTACAGGCAGTTAACTGTACGATTTATAATATATTCCACTTTTTAGCTCTATCACCACTGAGCCAGTGCATTAAAGAAAGAACTGCTGGTTATGCTGCATAACCATAGGAGCTGTGAGCAAAGATGAGGCCGTTCAGGAAATACACCTGCAGCAAAAACACGTCTGTCGGAGGCAGTCTGGTGTGGGATCACTTTCACCAGCCAGTGAAAGTATTGACTGGTATGATGAATCTTATTATGAGGAATGTGCAATAATGGGGATCAAATTCTACGCCTGCACAATATATTGTTTGAGCATAGTCATCACAATGTATGTGTGCACAGTAGTCACATAGCAGGTCCTGCAATGCAGGCAGCAAATTAACTTCATGTGTTCTCATCTAATTTCAAGGGTACCTGACACACACTGTGCACAGCGATCCACCAATCACCATCATTCTAAAACAGTTTGGCGAAGAACAAACCTTTTGTGGGAAAAGCAATTCATATTTGTACATAAAGAAAATTAAACATGTCCTCAATAACTCAAATAAAGAGAAAAACCAGACTCGCAACATTCAGAAAGATGTGAGATCACGCCAGTTTGATTGTCAATAAGAAAACCTATAAGGTTTGGGTATCAATAAGTTATCGGCTGAAAATTCCTGTATTTCTTCACATCGCAATATAAATTGCAGGGTTAGAAAATTAGCAATGCCAGCTTTTTCCAATATGATGCAGTCCTACCAAATTCCCATCATGTAATATTAGGTACGTATATGTTGTCAAGGTTCCCACATGTCCTGGAAAACCTTGAAAATGACTGAACATTTTTCCAGTCATGGAAAACACATGGAAAACGAGAAAAAGAGTAAAATATTTTGGAAAAGGATTTTTCCTCCGTCTGTTTCATCGCTACTTGTGTGCTACTTAGTCTCTGCTTCATCGCTACTACTTCATTGCTGCTTCCCCGCTGTCGCTACTTCGTCGCTCATTTGTTGCTACTTCGTTGCTTATTTGTTGCTACTTGGTTGCTTATTTGTTGCTACTTGGTTGCTTATTTGTTGCTACTTGGTTGCTTATTTGTTGCTACTTGGTTGCTACTTGGTTGCTTATTTGTTGCTACTTGGTTGCTACTTGGTTGCTTATTTGTTGCTACTTTCTACTTGCGTTGCTTATTTGTTGCTACTTGGTTGCTTATTTGTTGCTACTTGGTTGCTACTTGGTTGCTTATTTGTTGCTACTTGGTTGCTACTTCATTGCTTATTTGTTGCTACTTGGTTGCTACTTCGTCGCTACTTCGTTGCTTATTTGTTGCTACTTGGTTGCTACGTCGTCACTACTTCGTTGCTTATTTGTTGCTACTTGGTTGCTACTTCGTCGCTCATTTGTCGCTCATTTGACTCTGTTTTGTCACTACTTAGGCGCTACTTAGCCTCTGCTTCATTGCTACCACTTCACCGCAGCTTCGTCGCTACTTCAATGCTACTTCAAGGCTACTTCGAGGCTTCTTCATTGCTACTTCGTCTCAGCTTCGTCTCGGCTTCATTGCTACTTTATCGCTGTACAAAATATAAGCTACAATTGTAGAACACTTCTCCAACAGCTTGGGGTGGAATTTCTTAGTCTACGTTGTGATAACTTGACTCGTACTGTAGCAGCTGGAAAAGTCCTGTATATGTCCTGGAAAAGTCCCAGAAAATAACTTCAAGAAAAGAGTAGGAAGCCTGTGTTGTGCTTTTTAGGACTGTTGGTATAAATAAATGTGCTGAAGGGTCCTCTTTGTCCCGTAAAAAGGACAGGACATCTGCATATTCTTATTTACAAAGCTGTTCTTGCTCTGCGTCCTTTCCACCGACCAACTTTATTCACTTTCACATAACAGCTGAGGCAAACTTCTGCGCATCAGTAAATAAAGTCTAAAACAGGCCTCAGCCTTAGGAGGAGATCAGGGCCTCGTCTTCTACAAACTGAGATGGCAAGAAAGGATTTCATGTCTGCAGCCAAAGGACCCGAAACTTAATGTCATGGTGTCTCTGGATGTCTTTGAAGGCAGACGAGCTGCTTGACTTGGTCATTTTAATCTGTTTTAAATGTATTTTCTTATTTGTTTTTTAAACCTTTGCCTGTGTGTGCTGTTTGTTGGCTAATGGCTAAAGTCTGACACATTTGCAGTGTTCACTGATGTGTGCTGCAGCAATCCTAACAAACGAAATAAAAACATGGAGCCAATCAGAGGTAACGAAGCCCCGCAGTGGGGCCCAGGAAAGTGGTAAATAAAAATAAATTAATTAAAACATTTAATTAAATTGAAAAAGTTTAGAAACACAATTTAAAAAGTGTTAAATCAGCTGTTTCCAGTGCTGGACCGTGTGACCTGCCACAGACAGACGGACAGACAGACAGCTCTCAGCCTCCTTTCACTCACACTTCATTTATTTCAAGTTTTAATCTAATTACTAACTATTTTGTTGGGGGGTGGCTCTTTGTGTCGCAGCAGGCTGGGCGCGGAGGGGGTGTCGCTGACAAAGCCCCCTGTCCGACAACATTTAGTCCCGTGTTTTGGTGTCATTGAAAGCTGGTGGCGGTGGTGGGGTCATGAATACGAGCAGCAGCAGCAGATGGATGCCAGATATCCCACCCGTCACTCCCCATTCGCCACACTGCCCGCCTTTCTCCTCGTTCTCCACCTCCACAAAAGTTTCCCTCTTGTCTACTTAACCCCCCCCCCACGCCCCTCCCTAAGCCTTTTTCATTGCTCATTTCAGCTCGATGAAGAGGAGGCAGTGCGCCTCCTCAGCTAGAAAGCAGCCTTAATGAATTCATGGGTTGTAAAGGCCTTGATCCTTCATTGCCCCCCCACCACCGCCAGGGGAGGGCCGCTATTGTTTAGGAGTATATAGGCTTGTCTATTACCTCCCCACACACACATACACAGCCGCTGAAAAAGAGCCATTTAACCCCACCCCCTCCGTAAACACACACTTTCATTCATCGCGGCTCACACAGTTTCAGAGCTGGACAACAGCAACAGAAGGTGGCGAGTTCGCCACAAAGACGGCCATGAAATTCAATTAGCACTGTGGGGTGTGTGTCTGTGTCTGTGTGTGTGTGTGGGTGTGTGTGTGCGTGTCCCTGCGAGGACTGGACTGGGTTGACTGTCAGTGAAGACATTCAGGTTGGACCTGGTTCAGGTCTGGTCCAATAGGATCACTTAACTCCGGCTGCTTGCAGCGAGGATCTTTAATGGAAGGAAATGATGATAATTCCATGTCTGACGTGATCAGGTCACTTTACTTGGACTTAAATTAACCCTTAAAACTCAAAGTCATCCCAGTCAGCATCTAGAACCCTTAATGCTAGTTAGGATCTAGAACCTTTAATTACAGTCAGCATCAGAACCTTAATCCCATTCAGCATCCAGAACCTTTAATCCCAGTCAGCATCCAGAACCTTTAATCCCAGTCAGCATCTAGAACCTTTAATCCCAGTCAGCATCAGAACCTTTAATCCCAGTCAGCATCCAGAACCTCTAATCCCAGTCAGCATCCAGAACCTTTAATCCCAGTCAGCATCCAGAACCTTTAATCCCAGTCAGCATCCAGAACCTTTAATCCCATTCAGCATCAGAACCTTTAATCCCAGTCAGCATCAGAACCTTTAATCCCAGTCAGCATCCAGAACCTTTAATCCCAGTCAGCATCCAGAACCTTTAATCCCAGTCAGCATCAGAACCTTTAATCCCAGTCAGCATCTAGAACCTTTAATCCCAGTCAGCATCTAGAACCTTTAATCCCAGTCAGCATCCAGAACCTTTAATCCCATCAGATCAGAACCTTTAATCCCAGTCAGCATCAGAACCTTTAATCCCAGTCAGCATCCAGAACCTTTAATCCCAGTCACATCAGAACCTTTAATCCCAGTCAGCATCCAGAACCTTTAATCCCAGTCAGCATCTAGAACCTTTAATCCCAGTCAGCATCCAGAACCTCTAATCCCAGTCAACATCTAGAACCTTTAATCCCAGTCAGCATCTAGAACCTTTAATCCCAGTCAGCATCAGAACCTTTAATCCCAGTCAGCATCAGAACCTTTAATCCCAGTCAGCATCCAGACCTTTAATCCCACACATCAACCTTTATTCCCACACACAGAACCTTTAATCCCAGTCAGCATCAACCTTAACCCATCAAATAAACCTTTCATCCCAGTCAGCATCCAGAACCTTTAATCCCAGTCAGCATCAGAACCTTTAATCCCAGTCAGCAACCAAACCTTTAATCCCAGTCAGCATCAGAACCTTTAATCCCAGTCACATCCAAACCTTTAATCCCAGTCAGCATCCAGAACCTTAATCCCAGTCAGCATCCAGAACCTTTAATCCCAGTCAGCATCAGAACCTTTAATCCCAGTCAGCAACCAAACCTTTAATCCCAGTCAGCATCAGAACCTTTAATCCCAGTCAGCATCAGAACCTTTAATCCCAGTCAGCATCCAGAACCTTTAATCCCAGTCAGCATCCACAACCTTTAATCCCAGTCAGCACCCAGACATCATGTTCCAGTTCAGCCTCAGGTGTCAGATTGAGGCTAAAATGATGTAAATGCATCATCAGATATAGAACCATAAAGACCAACCAGAACCAGAATTTATTCCTACCAGAACTTTGTAGAAACACCACCAGATCAGCAGTGAATCTTTCCTCGTCTGCGTATCATCTCTCCATCTCGGCTTTCAGGCATTGAAACAAACACAGGAACTATTTCCATGTTTCATCAGAAAGCTCTTCTTTCTTTGTTCCAGCCATAGAGGTCCATTATTTTCTTCTAGAACTTTCTGCTCACTTGTTGATTTTTGGCTGCTCCTGATTGGACATTACCGTCAATTTAAGCTCTCTGATTGGTGGAAAGTTTGACAGAAGTGTCTTCATCATTATTAGAGGTCTCTTAGCAGCATAGTAGTTCTGGTGATGTTTTTATGATGAAAATGGGATGAATAATGTTACCATGGATCATTGTGGATTTACCAGATCGAGTCTCTGAATGACCGTGACATTTAATGTCGGGGTTTTAAACCTGGACGGGAGAGAAATGCTGGAAAAGCTCCGTAGATCACATAACTATCCATGACAGAGTTACACACTACTGTTCCTGATGACAGAAGAGATCGTACTCGGGTACGATCGGGTACCAGCGATCTAGTAGAGATTTAAGGGTTACATGGATTTTGTCCAGATGTCCTACATCTCATCTCTTTAAAAGTAAAACTAATGGTCAAATACTGACAAAGAAGATTTTCACTCTAATTTTATTCTGGCCAACAACAAACTAACCATCAATTACATAAATCTTATTTTTGACCTAAAAGTAGTCATTAAATCAAGTCAATTCATTTTCAGAAATTTCTTTCAGATTGTGGCTGTAATGTGCTCGGATGCCTGTAGGGGGCACTGCAAGGCTCCAGAGTTAGTATTGACTTCTTGTCTGCAGCTTTTTTACAGCCACATCCTTAAAGTCTCATTTTCAGCCCTGGTATGAAAAAGAGGAGATGAATATTTTTCCAGCACAGCTCAGAAAATGATTCTATTGAAATGCATGACTTTGTCCTCCACCAGAGATGAGCACCAATATTCAAGCTGAAAAGCTTCTATTCAGGAAGCGGATTTCTTTTCATGACTGAGAGCTTTATTATTATCATCACCATAAAAAGAAAAAGAAACTGAGGTCAGAGCATCTCTAACAGGTCAGTGGCAGAGAAAAGCTCCCATTAGCAGACAGATGACAGATGATGAGGAGGGAAGTGATCCAGACCTGCTGATTTCACTCTCTCTCTCCCTATCACCCCACCACACGAACACACACAACCACCACCACACACACACACACACAACCACACACACACACACACACACACACACACACACACACACACACACACACACACACACACACACACACACACACACACACACACACACAAACACACACACATACTGGTCCTGTTCTCATTCAGAGGATGTCGCATGGCAGCCTGCATTACTGGGACTGTTAACTGGACGCTAAACTTGACTGACAACTACAGTAATTCTAAGGATTAAACATGTTTACAGCAAAAATAAACATGCTTATAGTAGAAATAAACATGTTTACAGCAAAAAATAAACATGTTTACAGCAAAAATAAACATGCTTATAGTAGAAATAAACATGTTTACAGCAAAAAATAAACATGTTTACAGCAAAAATAAACATGTTTATAGTAGAAATAAACATGTTTACAGCAAAAATAAACATGCTTATAGTAGAAATAAACATGTTTACACCAAAAAATAAACATGTTTATAGTAGAAATAAACATGTTCACAGCAGATAAACATGTTTACAGCAGAATTAAACATGTTTATAGTAGAAATAAACATGTTTACAGCAGAATTAAACATGTTTATAGTAGAAATAAACATGTTCACAGCAGATAAACATGTTTACAGCAGAATTAAACATGTTCACAAAGTGTTTCAAAACACGATTTTAGGTTTAATAAGTCAAATTTACCTTCAAGTCAACTGTGAAGTGGATGAACATCTTTATATCTCATCCGTTTGGATATTATTTAATTTTGAAATGATGCATAATTAGCGGCGTATCCTTTTGACTGACAGGCGGCAGACCGGGTGCCAGTGTTAGTGCTGGTGGTTACTACACTGCCTGGCCCAAAGAAACGTTGCCACCAGAAAAAAGGTCTTATACTCTAACATTTGATTGGAGCGCCTTCATCTTTGATCATGGCAGCATTCGCTGTGTCATTGTTTCCAGAAGCTTCTGAAGATTTATTTCCATCCAGTGTTGCATGAACTTTTCACCAAGATCTTGCCAGTTAGCCTCAGTGATTAGTGGTTTTCTTAAGGCTACGCAGTTGATCAGTCCCAGTCCCTTGAGTTCCCTTTGCCTTGTGTGTTTGGAGATGCTCTTACTTTCACTATTAAACATAGCCCTGAGTTCTACTGTTGTTTTTTTTCCATCTGATCTCACCAAACATTTAAGTGATCGCCGATCACGATCATTCAGGATTTATTCCCGGCCACATTTCTCCCTCAAAGATGATGGGTCCCCACCATCCTTCCAGTTTGTCATAATGCGTTGGACAGCTCTGAACCCAGTTTTAGTTTCTGCATCTCCTTAGATGTTTTCTCTGCTTGATGCTGCCGATGATCTGACCTTCTCAGACAGACTAACACCTTTTCCACCACCACAGATGTGTCTTTCCACATGCTCGTTTAGGAAATAAGCAGCAACTCATTGCACTAGTTGGGGTTAAATAAATGAAAGATAATCGCCCATGCAGGAATCATCCAATAGGAGGCTCCTACCTATTTGCATATTTAAATCCAGGTGGGGACCTTTTGTTTTTGGTCAGGCAGTGTAGTTAGCTCCATGTTTGCTCCCAGCAAGGTCTCAGCCTGTAGCAGAGAAGCCAAAACGGTGGTTTTAGCAGCTAGTAGTGAGTCCAAAGATGCCTTACCTGTAGCCCCCAATTAGGGGGGCTAATCTTTATTAGCTTAGTTTTGAGTTAGCTCAGTTAGCATTTAGCCCAGAGTACGTCTGCATTCAATCTTTTTATTTATTTTAGGGCTGTCAAATGATTAATTTCTTTAATCGTGATCAATGGCAGAAGCTTTATAGACAACTGTGATTATCGCGGTTTGAACTGCATGTGTAAAATTCTGTTAATTTGCTTATCAAGGCAGTTCTAAGCCCATAACGTAGTGTATTTTACCATAGTCTTCATTGGGAATCAAATGAACACAGAATTTTCTTCTTGACCTTTTATTTCTATTTTAGAAAAAAGTGCAAAGTAGACTAATTTCCAAATATTAGGAAGAACAAAGTAATGTGGTGCTTCCTTTGAGAGATTAAATATATCAGGCCACTCTCTTAAAAATAAACAATAGAACCATTAGAAAAACAATCATAAAATTTCTAGCTGGAAATAACAGTTATCACGAGATATGTATGAAATTTCTATCTCCCTTATGACAAACAGCACGGTCTAAAACAGGGGTCGAAAACTAAGTTTGGCCCGGGGACAAATTTTTTCCAGACCAACTGAAGGCGGGCCGAAGTTACTATGCAAAATTAGTTTTTTCTGAACAATTTCCCCCCATATCTCTAGATTTATTTCTTAGCGTACTTGTATGATACTTTTGCAAAAGCGTAATTTAGTGAACTTATTTGTCTGAAACCTATTGGTGGCACACAGAGAGCTATAGTTTTTACTCTTTTTCTAACACCAGCCATTTAAGTTTCGGCTTCAAGCCAGATGGTCTGAAGTCAAGCAGATGTGATTTATTTGACTACATTTAGCCAGTTCACGACTTAAATGTTCTGAAATCTGTGTGAAATTCTTGTTTTGTGGTCGTAGATATTAATATCAGTATTAGACATTATCAATGAAGGAAATAAGTTTATCTCCAAAGGGAAAACATGTAATGTTATTTGTTTATTTTTATTTATATATATTGAACATTCTGTTGGATCTAGTATGTTTTTATTACAGCTTACAGCTGTTAGAGGAGAAACTGTCGGGATTAACGGTCTGGCTGCATTTATAAGGCGGAGATGTTGTTAAATCAGCAGCGCGTAGAGGAGCGTTCAGTAACTAACCAGTTATTCTCCTCGTCTTTCCTGCTGGTCTTTTTGATCCTGAAGCAACAATTCGGTGAGTTTTTAGTAATTGTGCTACTCCACATCGTTTAAACTCGGACTGATGAGCTGTTAAACGCCTCTGCTTCCACCTCCAAACGAGGCGGTTAACTCTCCACTTTACCTGCAGAGGTGAAGCAGGTGCAGGACTCTGCTGCAGCTGTGTGTGTTTAGGACTGAAGCTGCAGCAAATCTTTCAGTGAAAGAGTTTTCTCTTCTAACTTTCTCTGTTTAGTCAAATAAAGGCAAAATAAAGGTCGTCCATCCTTGCAGTGTTCACGCTGGTGATCTTATCCACCTTTGCTGTGCTGCTTTTCTGGCCCCCGATGACTCGTGTGTCGGACTTCACGGTCAGACGGCCACCAGACAGATGCAGTCGGTCTGAGCGAGCCTGGGAGGCTCGTTCATAGTAACGCGGAAAATTAATAATCAGAGTAATAAGACATGGCATGTGAGGTCTTCCAGATGTGTGTGACACTCGAGAACCCTGTCAGACGTTCTCTGAATAAATGCTGTGTTGTAGCTTAGTCTTGTCAACGGAACCGTCTGAATTTTTAAAATTTATTATCTTTTCTATGTTAAACAGACTGTTTAAAACTCCGGTCGTACTTTTTCATCACTTTTCACCGCTTCACAATATGGCCAAAGGGGCCGACTATGGATCACCGCGAACATCCGGGAATTTTCGCCAAATTCGTCACATCCGGTTAGGTAACAGGTGAAAACATGGCTTCGTTGCATAGGGGAGCCACTGAATTACCTGCTTCATTACTCGTCAATCTTCGTTTATTCTACTTTGGAAATACCGAGAAGTCCCACTGTGTCTGGCTGCCATAAACATAACTATCACACTGACAAGAGAATATGTTTGTTCCAGTTCCCAAAACAACAGAAAAAGTCCCGAACAACATGCTAAGTGGCTAGCTGCTATCAAGCCCATAAATGCTGACAGTTCACGCTGGAAACCATGGAAACATCTAACAATATGTTCCGATCACTCTGTGACTGATAAAAAAAAAGCATATTGTGGTCTGACTTTTTAAACCCTGTAGTTGTTTTTGTACAGATGATAGAAAACACCATTAAATCAGTGGATGTACAGAATCACAGCGCCGCCCGCTGTTCCCGTCTCCTCAGGACTGTTAACGATTGCGTTCATCCAGATTACTGCCATCAATGATCCCACATAAGAATAAAAGCATAAAAAGCGGCAGAAAGGCATTTGCAGCATTATAAACATACACAGTCATAACCAGTTACATACAGATAAGACTGCCGGTAATTTATAGCTTTATCAATGAGAGTAAACTCCTGAGAAGTACATCAAAGAAATACCACCATTTCTTAAAAAATCCGGGGAAAATTTATATTCTATAAAAAATAAATGGCTTGAACACGGGGCTTACCTGATGAAACCAAATACATCATGAGATCGGGAAACTGGTCATCAGGCTGTTATGTACAGGTGGGTTCGTCTAACCAGGTTCTAGCAGCAGAAGATGGGCATCACTTAGTCCAACAGATACTAGTTTAGCTTCGTATCTTCTTCTAGCGTCGGCAGTAAGACTTTCAGTATAACTGGACGTCATTTCTATAATATTTCAAAGACAGACCGGCGGAGAAAAAAAATTAAAAAGAGTGCAAAAGCAGTTTTTGAGGCTCATAGTCCATCAGACGCCGTTCAAATACGAAGCATATTTTCACCGGGACCAGCTTCGCGGTCACATGAATTCCGGGTTGTGACGTAGGCTCGCGGTGATCCATAGATTAAAGAAACCAAACGTTTGAAATGCGATTAAAAAAAACAAAAAACAAAAACGCATTATGGATTTTTCTTAACTAGTCTCGATTAATGCATTAATGCTGACAGCCCTAATTTATTTATGTGGATTTTTGAAGCTCTAGTGGCCTTTATTTGACAGACAGACAGGAAAGGGGGGTCAGAGAGAGTGGGGAAGACTAGCAGCAGACATGCAGTATATCACATCATATCTGGGAGGTCACGGTTTGTTGGCTCAGAGCAGAAACAGCTGGTGAGTCATTTTAATCTTTGATTCAGAAGTTATTTCACTAAACCGTTAAATTCCTCATCAAACCTGATGGTCTGCAGGTGGACTGAGGAGGAGCGCAGACCCAGCAGCAGCCGATGCGGCCGTGGTCGTATCCCCAAAAACAAACTGAGCAACATGAAACAATTTCCACTGAATTTTCACGACTTGTCACAGTTTCAGAGTCAACAGATTAGCAGCCTCCTCCTCCTCCTCCTCCTCCTCTGCTGTCAGGAGGTGTCTAACATCCCGGCAGCAGCCTCTCAGGACCAGCTGCTCTTTGTGCGCCTTCAATGCAAACCGATTGTGCTGTGTTCAGGGTCGCACCGTAAAAATTAGTCCATCTGTTTGCAAGAAGTCCCACAGCTGTGGTCTCGCAGGGAGCGGAGTTTGTAGAGGCTAATGAGGGAGCATTGTGTCGGTGCCCATTAGGAGTCACGGTGTGTTAGCTGATCAGTTATACAGTTAATACGTGTGTGTGTGTGTGTGTGTGTGTGTGTGTCACACATGAGGCTGCAGAAACCAATCATCAGGTTTTAAATGGGGAGCCGAAGTCATGCCCATCTACTTCTGATAAAATATGACTGGGAGTCAATGGGGAGAAAATAACGATCTTCTGGTCCCAGTCGCTCTCTGTCCTGGATTCCAGAGATGTTGGTGGTGGATTTACATGAAAATGTTTTACGCAAAGAAAGAAGAAAAAAGCTGCAAAGATTTTTGATTATTTCAGGTTTTGCTTTGTGGACTGCAGCTTTTGTTGCGTTTTTAAGGACATGTGCTACCAGACATTTAAGACATCAGAAAGGGCGTCGTTAGATTGTCACTCCTCTGCTGCAGCCATTCTGACCTTTTATGCTGTGGTGCTGAGAAAGTCCCGCCTCCAGCGCAGTCATTGGTCCGGTCAGTTACATCTCACACAGGCTCCGCCCTCTCCTGGACTCCATGGGTACAACTCTCCAATCGCGTACATGCGATGGCCCACTGAAACCTTCATGTACGTAGCCGGTCAGTAGGGCGTGCCCCTTTCCCCACCTTAGCGGTTATAAAGGCAGGTGCACCACCGGCTGCCCTCATTCCTTTTCTTTCAGCGTCGGCGAGTGCCCGCTGACACACCATCTCCTAGGAAGGAGTCGCCGCTCGAAGAACTGCATCATCTCGGAAGGAAGCACGCCATCGGACTGGATGAAGCCTGCCCGAGCTGCCGAGGCACGCCCAGTATCCACCGCCAGCAGCAGCCGACTGCTTCTCACCGTGTCTCCTGACGACAGTGAGAAGGAAGAGCGGGAATCTGAGGACGATGCCACGGAGGAGGAGGTCGCCGCTCCAGCTCGTCCACCAGACCCGCTCAGCTTCTGCTGCAGGCTCGCTGCCTGAGCGAGACGAAGGAAAAACCTCTCTCTTGCCAACGGCTCGATGGTGTGAGGCGCTGCTTCTGTCAGACTCAACTTCCCTAAGTCATGTCCACTGCGGCGGAGTGTGTCGGCCTTCCCCGTCCCCCTCCCACTGCCCCTAAAGCCCGTGAGCCGTTTCCACCAGGGATTACAGTCCGGTTTAACCACCCCGACCTGCTTCCGTCTCCTCAGTGATCCCGACACCTGGCAGTGCGTGAAGGCGTAATGGCCGGAGCCGTCAGGCCAAACGGAGACTGTGTTTCCCGGTGTGCCCCCACTCAAAGACGCCTTGGCTCCTCATCCCACTATCAGCTGGCTGGTCAGGGTCCAGAAAACCGCTGCCGCAGGATGCAATGTGCAGCTAGCGGCAGCAGTAGCTAATAACATGGGTGTGCTCGGCGTAGCAGCAGCAGCTTCTTACACTGTGGAGTTCCTCTGTCGCACTATCGGCCAGATGAACACGTCATTCAGAGTCGCTACTGCTGCCGGGCGTGTTATGTCCCTGTCAGCCGTCGGCTCTCGCCGTCTGGCTGGGTCTCACCGCCCTCCCTAAAAGAGACCAAGAGGATCTCTTTGCTGCACCCGTCTCATCTGTTGGCCTCTTTCGCTCCCTCATAACGGTGACGCAGCGGCTGAAAAGGCTGGAGGAAGAAAAAGCGCAGCCTAGCCGTCATCTGCAGCTATAGCTGCCGCTTTAGCATGAGGGAGAGACAGAGCTGCCCCCCCGTAACGCTGCGGTCAGGCGAAGAAGCTTCGAAGAAGCTTCTCCGCGGAACAGTTGGGACTCTCTGAAGGCCGTTTCTATCATCTACGGACTGTGCGTGAGCCGCTGTCTCTCGCTTACGCACACACATTTTCACAACACTGATGCACACATCCCACGGCACGGCTGGTCCTTCTTCTTACCCGCCCTTCTGGACAGACTGAGCTGGAAGGGTGCTGCCGCGTCCTCGCTCGCTGTCTGGGGGGGAAACCCCTCCCTTCCTGCCCACCATGTGTCTATGTTGTGACTGTCGAGTTTGTGCTTCTCTGTACTGGTGTGTGTTTTTTTTGTCTCCAAGGTCTCCACCTGCATACGTGGAGAGTTTGGAGACCTTTTTTTTTACCACCAACCCATCTTTCGTCATGTTACCGTTTTCTTTCTGCAAAGGTGCGCCTGTGAGGGGCTGCGTGACCGCGGTCTGCCTGATCCTGTCTTGTAATGTTCTTGTGTTTGTGTGTCTTGGTCGGGTTGTACTGAAACATGAATTTCCCCTCGGGGATCAATAAAGTATCTTTATCTATCTTTATCTTATCTTATTTCCCAGCTGAACCCGGACCACAGGCCCCAGCAACGCCCCACACGGGACCACAGCACGCCGAGGCTGAAGCTGGCCTGGGGCACCCAACGACCCTACGACCTAAGTGACAGTTTATGGGAGAGTCAGTGACGGCAGACCGCCTCACATCCTCCCTCATGTTCTTATGGTTCCTTTAATGTGGATGTTCGATATGTTTTAATAAAACATGTTGCTCCACTATACGGGCAATGGTTCGCCCTCCCATTTCCACCATGCTCCCAGTTAGCCGTGCGGCCCGACCAATGCAGCTTATGCTACACCGTCCTACTGGTAGCTTGTACACGTAACATCTCCGCAGTGGGCCCGACATCCCGGGCCCCTCCCTTATGGTTTCACAACCAAACAACACACCCTCTGCTGTCTCTGTTGTGGAAGCCACAATGGAACATCAGAGCACCGTTGTACAGAGCCCCCGCCACCCCTCTTTATGAGCGCTACAACCGGCAACGATGCATAAAGAAATACCACTCCCCACTGGTTGTAGCGACCTTTAGTAGTTCGGGGCGGTGCTGTGCTTGTGCGTCCTTTAGCCGATATTCTTATTTTATCTTTATTTTAATCGGGCACGTCCTTCCAGGTGAAGCATAAACGCACAGATGTTCCGCTTCATTTTTGGATTCTGACATTTTATTTCAAACTCACGTCTGCTATAAAGACACGATGAAGAAATCTGGATTGATTGATCATTTGTACATAAAACACTTATCAGTCTAAAGAGGCAAAAATCGAAAGATTTATTGATTCAATTAAAATTACCACAGAGAGCAAGACAGACAGACAGACAGACAGACAGAAGAAGAGAGGAAAATGACAAAGCTTTGCAGGGGTTCCTATTTTAAATAGGAGAAAAGAAAAAGAGAAAAAACGGGGGGGGGGGGGGGGGGGGTCAGTAGAAAACAAAAGGCAACAACAATCAAACAACAAACAACACTTTTATTTATTTCATGATTACATTTGTGGGAAGTTCTGCACTTTCCTACAAACGTAATAAATGACTGCAAACGTAATAGTTATTACATTTGTGGGAAATCAAATCAAATCAAAATCACAATTTATTTATATAGCCCTTTACAGTACCCATTGGACACACAAAGTGCTTTACAGCAGGGTAACAGAAAAAGAGACAACAATGCAAAACATAAAATGCAAACTTAAATACTAGAAAAGAAGAACAAAAAGAGTTAAGAGTGAAGACAACCAATAGAGAATCAGAACAGGCTACTCGGGGAGTGCAGGGTGTACCTAAGACTACAATCGCTACAACACAATCGCTATTGCGTTTGTAGTAATCTGATCTTTATTACAGCAGAAAGATCGGATTCAGGTCACAGCTACCTGTGGTGAATGTAGCCTTTGTGTCACACATTGGTGCTGCTTTAACTGATTAATTACTAGTCAAGGAGATGAGTTGTAACGATTTTCAGGGATGTCCACTCAACATTTATTCAATCCTAAGTAAAATGTAGGCTAATTTCAACCGATGTCCATTAGCTCTTTGAATAATTTTAAAGTGGATTAAGGTAAAATAGGCTTCAGAAGTGGTTTTCCTTGCCATTAACTGAAATGCCCCTGTACTTGTCAGAAGAAAAAAAAAACTTTTAAACAGCATCAATTTATGTAGGAAAATCATAGAAATCTCAGGTAAACTCATCCCGTCACACCTTTCTATGGTGGAATTAAGCATTAAAACTGTGTATTTTGTTCTTGCAAAGAACTGATTAATGGCTATGTCTTGAAAAACATTTCAATAGTAGGATTTGGAATACCCAAACTGGTCTGTAAACTGAAATAATATGTTTCTAATGTTATTAGAAACTGCAGTGAACTCATCAGGCAATGATTTTTTTACATATCGTCCAAACGTGCAGTAGCTTTAGACGTTTCGGAAGGTACCTAATATCCTAAGGGCCCTCATCTGGACCCTTAGTAGTTCGGGATGGTCCTGTGCTTGTGCATCCTTGAGCCAATATTCCTATTTTATCCTTTTTTTAATAGGGCACGTCCTTCCAGGTGAAGCATAAGCACAAAGATGTTAGCCACGTACAGTTTCAGAGCCTTTTTCCTGAAATGGCCACGTGTTGTGCTGCGGACAAATGTAGGTTTTCACCATTTGGAGTGAGACTGGGTTTGTCTCTGGACCTTGTCTGGTCTTGGACCTACCCATTTAAAACCATTTTCTAGGATCAGGATCCACCGTCTTCCACCTACGTAATATTGCCAGAAGGAGGAACATCATGTCTCAGACTGAAAACCGGTGTGTGGATTTACTCCTGCCAGACTGTAACTCCTGCTCATTGTTCTGAAAAGTCTCCGTCTGATCCACGATGTGTCAGCGAGGGTTCTGATGAGTACCACCATCATCATCATCATATTTCTCCGGTGTTGTCTTCTCTTCATCAGCTTTCTGTTAAGCCTGGGATACACTGTGCGATATTTTCAATCTTTGCTCTCAGCTCCAACTCAAGTTGTGCAAATCACACAGCTTGTGATGTCTGTCATCATTCTGTACAAACTGACGCTCACATGCAATCTGACTACTCACGCTGTACGTCCTCAAAGACAGGTCGGGGTCTTGAACAATCCCAACATGCAACGCAACAAATAGAGTTAGGCTCGTAGTAGAAGAAGAAGAAAAAGAAGATGGAGAAGAAGAAGAACAGCAACAGTATGCTACCTGCTTTGGCGATTTGCGCTCTTCTTTGTGAAAAATTCTCCAAAAAGAAAAAGCGACGATGTCGTGTGTGGACGAGGAATTGGCTGACCAGTCATGGGCTGTACAGTCTGTCGGTTCTACAACGAGAACTCCGTCCAAATATACGCCGGGTCACCATGCTGCCTCTGGTTTACCTCCCTTTTTGTTTCGCGCATACGAAATGTAAAAGTCTCAGAGGAAAGAGTTCCCAGTCTGGTCGTGTCATCGCTTCAACATGCGATTCACTCACGAGTGACAACCAAATATCAAACAGGTTTGATTTTCTTGCGACCAACGATTTCTGATCGGGAGTTTGTTGTGAGGTGCTGCAGTCGCCTCTCGCGACTCGTGATCCCCTTGTATACTGCACGATGCATGACACACGATTTGGCCTCGAGTCGGCCCGATCCCCAAAATTGTCGCACGACTGAAAAATCCAAGTTTATCTATCTGCGGCTTGAAACCCAGTGGGCGTGTCATACAGTGGGCGTGTCCTATAGTGGGCGTGTCGCATAGTGGGTGGGTCTGGTTAGGTTTAGGGGAAGGGTCGGGGGTAGGGCTAGATTTTACCGTGCTCTCATTGGCCTGGTGGGCGTGTCGTAGAGTAACGTCACACTACGACACCCCCACTCTACGACACGCCCCTGTCTTGCGAGCCGCAGATAGACCCTTCTTGAAAAATCGGCTCAAAAACGGCCAAAAGTCGCACAGCATCCCCAACTTCCATGAACATGGTTTCCACCGGATGCTGTGCATGCGTGCTGCCGTTGCTACTATCGCGGTGCTTCCCTGTGATTGGCCTGTACTTCCGCGGCATATAGTTCCCCTATTGAATGCCGCCTTGTCAGTCCTTTGATGTGAAGTCAGCTTCTCGTTTGGACTCGATCAGAATGTGCGGGTCATGAAACCTAATTGGGAAAAATCTTAAGTAAATTAGTTCACTTTCACCAAGTGGTGCTAGTTGGAAACGCCAGATTACAGCAACTATGCTAAGCTAAGCTAAGGTCAGTGCTGCCAGATTCAGAGAATGACTGGGTCTGTCTGCCCACTTGTACAACTCAGGGGTCTGTGGGGGAGGGGGGCTCAATTTCACCCAGGGGTGGCATATACCTTTAAAGATCTCAGCTTTTAATCAGCTTTTAATCCTGAACCTACAGGAGAAGAAAATATGTTCATGCTAATTGAATAAACTGTAATAAAACATTATGACGGAGAGAATGCCTCCATTTGGCTGCTGACAAACTTTGATGAAAGACTGAAGTTAAACGGCCTTCATTTATTTATTCATCTCTTCTTCTGTGGTCACAAACACACCTGAGCTCGGCAGCAGCTCTTTGTGCTCGCCTTTTGTTCCACTTGCATTTGATGAAAATGGAATTGCTTTTGTTTTGCATGGCTCTTCATGTTGTTGCCGTCTTCTGATGAAAAGATGCTGAACTCATTCAGATCCTCTCTTTGTCTGCCTCGTTATCCATGACGAGCGTGTTGGTGTGTTTCATGGGTAAATCTCTCATCTTGTCACAGATGACTGTGTTTGTTATTTCCATCAGGATGAGCGGGGATGTGTGGAGCCCATTTCTGTTTAACAGATAAATTGGGACATCTGTTCCTTGAAATGTCATTTAAACCTGGCCTGTTGTCAGAAATATTACTTTAACATCAGATTTTAGGAGTTTTTTAACCCAAGACAGATACTGAAAGATGGAAAAATGTTTGTTTTCTTTTCATTAGTGTTATCTGTGCTTTGTTGGTACATGCAGTATTTTTTCATGGGCTGGAAATTAAACCTGGTTTCCTGATTTAAAGATAAAACGGTTTGAGCAAAGGAACTGAAAATATAGATGCACTGGAGGAGAAAAGCTGAAACTAAAAGAGTTTGAAGAGTCTGTAACGTGTTGATGAAGCAGAGATAATGTTTTAATTGCATTGACAGTACTGGGCCTGGCAGAGACGTGACAGCTTACTGTTTCCTGTATAAACCGCACATTAGTGACTGGTATTCTGAAACAGCTTTGTAGTGGTGACCAAACCACCGTGTCCACGGTTTGTATGGTAAGGAAATCTAAGAGTAGTTATCTGGGTGGACTGGGAGTCGTCTCAGGGAGGTTAAACTTCAGTTTTCTAGGTGTCCAGGTGAAGGATTTCCCCCATGGTTCCTCTGTGTGTAGACTAATCTGGGCAAATACGGCTAGTAGACCATCCGCCATTGCTTAGGGTGACATTTCTAATTAGAATAGGTGAGAATTTGACATATTTCTTAACATCAAGGAAATCTGGAAGGACTTGGCATTTCTGGGTTGTTGGAACAGCAGTGGAAAAGTCACAGAGCAGTAACTACATTTTGGTACATTTGGTCAAAGTTAAAGGTATAATCCGAAGTTCCCCCATAAAAAATAAACGTCAGACTTGAGCAAGTGAAATCCGTCTCAAACTCGCCTTTGGGCCTCTACTCCCGTGCCGTGGTGCGTTTAAATGCAACTCTCTCTCCCCCTGCCTGTAATTCACTCTTTTGCATGGTTTTGGTGTGTTAGGGACGTTTCTGGGTGGAGATTTCTGTTTATATCAGCAGCCAATGACAGAGCTAAGAGCATGACGCTGTGTGGAAATAAGCTCATGACTGGAGCAGACACCAGTCTCTCCAACTCTCAAAGGAAAAAGAAAGAAAGAAAGAAAGAAAGAAAGAAAGAAAGAAAGAAAGAAAGAAAGAAAGAAAGAAAGAAAGAAAGAAAGAAAGAAAGAAAGAAAGAAAGAAAACACTGTGGATGCACCGAAGAAAAGGTAAGAGCTTCAGATAATGCACTTTGGAAAACCAGGTTAATAATAGTTTGGCTTGTACCTGCTTCTGAGCTCTGAAGGAGAAGCTTGAAGTTGAATAGGCTAGCTAGAATGAGGCGGCCATTAGCCTGAGAGGGAAGGAGCGCTAAGTTTGAATACTGTTGTTTGCAAACAGAAACGCTGGAGGGACTTCGGACTCTACCTTTAAGCTTTTACTGAAAATGTTATTTTTTTACACTTCCTTCATATTATAACAGAACCACTTGCTTCAACTTTGTCCCATTTCAGAGAAATCATTATGTCACTGACTTAGCTACAAAATATTTGACTGGCCAGTTAAAGGAATAGTTTACCCACAGAATGATGCAACTTTATTTTCCACTTCCCCTCATGGTGAGCAAGACTCTGGAGCACTTTTTTAATATCTCAAATGCAGCCGGAGATCAGGAAGGCTTCTCGTTTCCCCCCAATTTTAATATAATGGAGTTCATCGACGACTGAACCAAAAAGGTCCGTAAAAGTCCACAAAAACTTGTCAATATTCCTCCATACTGCTCGTCCAATGTAATCCAAGTGTCCTGAGTGGGTAGCGTCCAGAATTTACTCGAAACGACATCATTTAGTATATTTTTAGAGCCTAAACAGTCGTACATCTTACTTTCGCGAAGCGTGCATATGCGCCTTCATGAAACTACAGAGGCCTTGGCGTTCAGAGCCTACTCTGCCAATAGGGGATTATCACGCTTCCGCGTTCCGGTTTCCGGAAGTTGAAACATCTGAAGCTTCCTCTTCCGGGCCAGGAATGGCTCAATGTTGCTGTTCTGTTCCATTGTGTACATCTAATAAACAACGCCAGCCATACCTAAGTTTTCATGGATTCCCGACTGAAAAGACACTAAGGAAGAAGTGGATGAAAGCGATTTGTCGGAGTGAAGGACCAAAATTTAAAATAAAACAAGGTTGCACGTATGTCTGTAGTCGGCACTTCAATGATGCGGACTACACTACAGCTAGCGTTAGCAAGCTCGCGTTAGCTGACGTTACCAACTTTTCGCTTGTGAAAACATACAAGCGTCTGAAAACTGGGTCTGTACCCCCCGTTTCCAGTGGAACAACTGGGGACTGCCAAAAAAAGGAGACGCTTTCAGATGCTTGTGTGTTTTCAGTCGCACAAAGTTAGGCACGTCATCAAGCTGGCTAATGCTAGCCTGCTAACATGACTGTGCAGACTGCCGGCTACAAACAAACGTGTGTCGTTTTATTATAAAGTTCTGTCCTTCACCGCGGCGAATCGGTCGTTTTGATCCACTTCTTCCTTGGCATCACTTCAGTCTGGAATGAAAACTTGGCATTGGCGTTTATCCGATTTACAAAGTTTAACAGAGTAGTAGCTGACGGACTACTGTTAGCAGGTTAGCATTAGCCAGCTCGATAACGTGCCTAACTTTGTGCGGCTGAAAACACACAAGCATCTGAAAGCGTCTCCTTTCTTGGCAGTCCCCAGTTGTTCCACTGGAAACGGGGAGGTACAGACCCGATTTTCAGATGTTTGTGTCTTTTTAAGATGCACAATGTTAAGCACGTCAGTAAACGCTAGCTGGCTAATGCTAGCATGCTGTGAAGTGCCGGTGTTGTGCCCCACCGGCGACAAACAAACGTGTGTTTTATAATAAAGTTCGGCCCTTCACCGCGGCAAATCGATCGCTTTGATCCACTTCTTCCTTAGTATCACTTCAGTCTAGAATGAAAACTTAAGTATGTTTGGAGTTTATCCGATTTAAACAGTATAACAGAGCAGGAACGGCTGTTGTTAACATGGCCCGAAAGAGGAAGTGTCAAAATACCGGGAACTTCCGGTAAGCGTGATAATCCCCTATAGGGCTTGGGAACGTGACGTCACAGCGTAAGCTGAAGGCCATTTTTTGAAGTCGGGCTACGTACATAACATGGGTAGAACTTGCTGGTTACATGCTGGCATTCCGACATACTGTCATTTCAACATACCACCATCCTGAAATCCCACTATTCCGTCACACAAACATCCCACCATTCTGACAAGGCTTTCCATGTAAGGAAACATGTGTTACTAAGAGTCTCTGACTCGGCGCTGTCCGCTGCTGAACTACAAACGAAGAAGAGAGCCTCATTAGGAGTTTTGCTTCTGCAAATGAATAAATATTTGGTGCCACAACACAATTTGGTAAAATGCCAAGACATGAAATCCAGTTTTCCCTCCAAATATGAAACTGCAGTGCATTTGCATATAAACAGACGAGAGGATACCAGACGGATACAACGATGGCAAATAGTTAGATTACTGATCTAAAATATTTATTTAAAAAGCATATTTAAAAAAAAAAGATAAAAGATTTAGATATTATTAACAGTACTGTGGGCAATCTTCTTCTATTGCTTTTTAAATTGTGCCGAGAGCGAGCGCGCTGGTGATTTCTTTAAAGGTTGAATATGGAATACGGACAGAACAGCGACATCACGTGTGTCTAGGTTGTAGTTGCAACGGCAGAAAAACAACTCCAGCCCCTGGGATGCCAGGCTCACTGCCAATACGTAAGTGACCAACAGTCTGCAGCATGTTTAACAAGTAACGCAGAGGAGTTTATAACTGACAGCTAACGTTAGCCATGTTAGCAAACAAGCTAGCTTACCGATCCGTGTTTTGACGCCGTGGAAAACGTTTATGTGGGTCCATTTAGTGAAGTCTTCACCTAAATTTACTCCAGGTTTTGCTCTTCTCAGGTCACTTCTCCTCAGTAACAGATAACAACATCTCCAGGGCTCTGAAGCAGCTGCTTCACTCGCCGTATCCACTGTTCCAGCCTGACTGTGCCCAAATTACTAATGCCACACAGAGATCGTGTTTGGCAACCCGCAATGGCGGTGTGTATCGGCTTATAGACGTAAATATAATGCCATTATCGAACCCGTAAAAATTTATTTTATAATTATTTTTAGGCTAATTTTTCTACGAAATGTTGTACTTCATTCTGTTCCCCCCCCCCCCCCCCCCAACAACCTGTGGAGGAATAATTTTTTTTAAAATATAGCTTTTAACAAAAATGTTCCGTATTCATCCTTTAACTGTGTGTTCTGATTAATTTCCTAAATAAAGTTTTAGCTTCTGAAATCAGATTTTAAACAGTTCTGATGGAGCTCAGTATTTATCTGGATGATGCAGCTTCACTCTGAACCATTTCACTGAACCTGGACGAACCGCTGCGTCTGGGAGAGGGACCCAACTGCAGTCACGAGACATTGCCATATATCCAATCCACGCCGGAAGTCCCAATCGGAAGTTTGTTCTTCATGTAACTTACTGAAATTTAACCCTACCCCTGACCCTTCTCCTAACCCTAACCACCCGACTACACCGAACGCATCAGTTTGCAAGCCGCAGATAAATACGCTTAGTGGTGTTTAACTAACTTCTGCTGGAGACTTCCTGTATGGATTGGATATATGGCGGCGTCCTTATCGGCTACTGTAACTGCAGTTAGGGACTCTTGGCGTCTGGAGATAAAAAAAAAAAAATCAGTGTAATGGTTGTTTTGTGCAGCATCCGTAAATGCGCACAATGATGCGCCTCCCTGCTGTACAGCATCTAGGAGACTGGACATTATTCACATGTTTTGGCTGGAATGAGTCAGTGACCTCAGGTGTCACCTGCAGCGCCGTCATTGATATCTGTAACTGCAGTTGTTAATGCTGCATTATGATGCCAGCGTGCACGAAGACGCACGGCTCTGTGGAGACTCTGCTCCAGCTGTGGTGACGGTGACTAACGCTGTATTTCTGCTGACAGTCAGAGATCCTGAGATTCAGACATGAATCTAACATGTTTCAGACCAGCTGGAGTTACATTAATACGTGGAGGCAGATTATATTTCCTGTTTCAGGAGATTTAAAAAAAACAGATTATGAAGTTGGTTTGTGAGGTTGTGGAGTCTTTGATGCTGTAAAAGCACGTAAAAATCTAAATGCCAGGGCAGGGAAGCGGCTTTTAAAGGAATTATTGTGGGATGTCATTCCGACCAGAGGATGAAAAAATGCCAGAATAACGAGACGTTTAGTAGAAATTTTTAGGTGTTGCCATTTTGTCAGTTTGGGACCATGTCTGAGTGGAGGAATGTCAGAACGGTGATTACCTCCCAAACCTTTGATGTGTTGTGGGTTGCAATGTTCCTGCACATGATCGATTTGGAAAAAAACTGAAAACAGGCCGTGTTTTTTTTTTTTTTTTTTTTTTTTACCGTTTCCAACATGGAAACAAAATCAAGGGAGTCTTATGTCAGAAGTAAGCCAGAGGCGGCGGATGGCATGGACAACACCTGCAAGACACACAGACATACATTTAGCTAACATCCCATCCTACCTCGTGTGCTCTAGGCATTTTCATTCCGGTAAGTGCAAATATGTGCCATAATTAGATGATTACCTTCCTACTTTCTCCCATTTTTCATAGAAATTACCTGTAAAGCTCCTTTTATTTTGTAACATAGCCTCTGTTTACAGTGCGGTTAGCATGCTAACAGGCTACAAGGAAGGCTCATTAAAACTCATGAATGAATGGAACCCTGGAAAAGCATTTAGCCGAGCCACTCAGATGCTTATTAATGACCATGTTGTCTGAGCCCATCGGTTTGCAGGCTTCCATATCTTGGACCCATCTTGTAATTCCGAAACTGAGACGAAGTGTAAGCACTGATGCCACAGACCAAGTATGTGAAAATGTGGAGGAGGAAGCAGAAGATCAGGGTCACGGGTCCACTCCAGCATTTCATTTGGATCCTAATCACCAATTAACGCAGTCTTCTCCGTAGAGCGACTCCTTGCCTCGGGAAGAAGTTTTTCCAGTACCGGCCTTTTCTTTCTATTTGAACTTTTAGCATCCTGCTGTTTTCTTGTTCTAATTTGGTCCCTCCTGCTAGCCTCACAAAATGGCAGCGGCGTATTGTTTACCTCCCACAATGCATTGCACTGTGACAAAAATGTCAAAAACATGTCATCAGCACTTTAAGGCCCAATCTTAAATCTCTTTTTTACCCCTTAGCCCTTACATTTGGCCCTTGCCACGTAGGTTTTATGTGACTATATCATCAATGTAGTACTAACAATTTTATTTCATGTGCATTTTACAAAGAAAATGACTGTTAAACATTTAAACAGCGTTAAACTAGACATTCCAATGGTTTTCCCATTTTTTTAAACTTAATCTATGGAGAAAATATTTACATTTGTGGATTTAGCCATCTTGCCGGTGATTGTCATACCCCTTCATTGTAAGCGTGCATCAGAAAACCCTTCGTTTTAAGGGGTATATACCCCTACCCTTACCCCTCTGTTCTAGCAAGATTGAAACACCCTTACTTCTACACGTGAATGCGCAAAACAGACGGGAAGGGCTAAGGGGGAGATTGGGCCAAACTTGAAAACAAAATTATTATACAATTTATTTATCATGTGATAAAATCATATGATAAATAAATTGAAAATGTCTCCTAAATCTAGACACTGCTGTAGAATGTCCCAGTCAGCCCACAATGCATCTTGGGATAGGACTAGCCGCGAAGGATACATCGGACCGTCGATAAACTCTGGGGAAAATAAGGCCACGTTTGCAGGCTGCATTTGAAGGAGCTTTGGAATCTGGACAGCCTTGGTCGCATCGCTAGGACGTAAGCGGTCTTCCAATCCGGCCTTGGAAGGATGTAGCCCTCAAATCTGGACTCAGCAAGTAATGGGACGGATCCAGCCAGCTCCACTAGGCCGCTAACCTGATTGGCTCAGAGAACCTGGAGGCGGAGCTCCAATGGGGCTCAAACCTGATTGGATCAGAGCAAAGGCAAAAAGAAGTCTGGTTTTAAAAATGTCAAATCAAAAACACTCATTCAACAAATTAATGACTTTACTGAAGTAAAGTATTAATTTCAAAATAAAAGTATAAAAAAGTACATGAAAATATTAAAATACTTCCTCCTGTTCTTTTATCATTTGTCTTTATACTTTCTGGTCCTTATTGTTTTTGTTTGTGTGTCCTCATGTATTTCCTCATTCTTTTACAGATACGACTTTGTGGATCTTCCTTTATTCCATGTGTGTGTTTACTGAGGTGATTAAAACGTCAGCTGTGACAGTTTATTTGTAAATGCAGACGATGTTCATCCGACTGAAAAGCAGCTGCAGGTTTACCTGAAGGTGTTTAAAAATCAGCCCAGTGAGTCTGAACACACATTTGCATTTCCACCACTTCAGAGAACGTCTGTCTGACGGTAGCTGGTGCAGATTCAAGCTCAGCTCCTGCTTGGAAAGGCTGGTGAGGACACACACACTCCGACACACTCGTTTCCTGGCTGCAGTGTGACAGGTAGTGTTTTTAACCTCCGAGTGTAGCTCTGACAACCAGCTCACCTTGGCCTGTGATTGGCCAGCTGTCGTCCGTCAGTCAGAGCAGTGACAGGAGGGAGGGGGTCATGCTGTGAGGATCAGCCAAGGAACTGCCAGGTGAGTTATGGCATTAACCCTGAAAGCTCCAAGCCACTTTTGGCTAGTTCAGGTCCACCTGTTTAATCTTTATGGTTCTACGTCTGCTTTTTGGTCCTCCTCGCTCAGTCATGACAACATTAAGCCCCATTCATACCCTACGGTAAATACGGATACGGACGCTTTCATCCGTATCCGGCAGGGCTGTACGCTTAGCTTTTTCACTAGGAGCACTAGTGCTCCCAAATGAAAAAATTTAGGAGCACAGAAAAAATTTAGGAGCACTATGAATTTTCTTAAATAGCACATTTAAATATTGTGCTATTTAGGAGCACTATGAATTTTCTTAAATAGCACATTTAAATATTAATAATAATAACCTTCGCCCAGGCAACAAGCTAAATGATGCATTACACCAAGAAACAAACAGTTTTAAATACAGAGAACTTCCCGGTCCTACAGTTTTTTTGTTGGCACACTTGGCTGTGTCCATCCAGCGGTCCACAGCAGGATTTGGTCTGGGTGGGGTTGGTCTGGGTCAGGTGGGCTTTAGTATGGATGTTGATTTTGCATTATGCATTGTTGTTAAAAAGGGCACCAAACCGGTGTTACAGCAAAACCTGTGACCCATGAAAACTTATGACTGTAGGGGGCGATAACACCTGCTCCTTGATTATTCTTCTGCAGATACTTAACTGTCAGCAGCAGGTAACCTCTTCATTTAATCTTTGTTAAACAGCAATATGGAGAGAAGTTGCTGTGTTGTGAACCCCCATATCTGTTCTCATGACTGCAGAGATTCTCATAAAAACCCAGAGACTCATTATTGGTTTCACTACATGGAAGAAAAGCTGGACGAGCCATGCTAACGATGTAAAAGAGACATCTAATGGTTTAGATTGCAGCTGTAACCAAACATCACCTTCAATCAGAAAATCTCCCAGATGTATTATTATTAATATGATGATGATGGTGATGATAATAATAATCATGATTATTTATTATCATTATTATTTCAAGCCCACAAAGACGCTTGCAAAGCTAAGCTTTGAGGTCACCAGTTTGGTTGGTTTGGCTCTGAAGAGGAAACCTCTGACTACTGATCATGTGTGAACATTTTATAGAGAAAATGAGGAAAATGATCTAAAGACTGGGAGTCTGGTAAACTAGAGGCCAGCGAGGGAAAGCCTGAAGCTGCTCTGAGTGGTTTTAATATCACCAGCGGAGATCCGTTTACCGGTATCGGTATCTGCGGTATCGGTCCTTACAAACATCGCTGCGTAATTCACCAACTCCGTTCCTCTTTAAGCCTCTTACCCCTTCACACCTGGTCCGTGACGTGAACGCAGCGCAGCGGCGTGCCATGCGCACCGGATCGCGCCCATGTAATCAATGGGTTGAAACATATGATCACGCCGAGGCGCGTGAGCGGTCAGTCGTCGCTCCGGCGTGCCGCGCCGCTGCGCTACAGATACGCGCCAGCTCTATTTTTGACGCTCCACGCACCGACACCGCGTTAATATCAGTAGTTCAGATCGAACCAGACAGGAAGTCAGACACAGGTTCAGCGTAAAATATCCGGTAACTTCCTAAACAAAAGCTGTTCAGCTTTTAAACTGCTGAACTACCTGAACATGACAGCACCTCCATGTGCACAAGGTTACAGTGAAATCAGAAACCATGACGCATGAACATGTGGACAAAATGAACCATTTGAATGAGAATCACAGGCGATCTAGCAGCCCTCTCGTGATTTCTGATGTCACCAATCAACAACAGCTGGTGCGCTCGCGGGTGCGCTGCGCAACCGCACAGTGAACGGTGTAAATGCTCGCGCCGAGGAAGTCGCAGCAAACCCGCTGCGCTGCGCTCACGTCACGGACCAGGTGTAAAGCCGGGGTTATTAGAAACACCTCAATCGGCAACACTCATAAATTCCTTCGCTACAGTCCGATGATCGGAACAGCACTGCAGCAGGTTTCTCTGACATGACCGTCAGCTGTTTCTATCCGGGACTCCCCGTAATCAGCGGCAGGTCCCGTTATACCAAACGTGGCACTCTCCCTCACCATCCTGCAGCCTGGATGCGCTGAAGCCAATCCGCTACAGATCACCCCTGGCTTCCTCTCTAGTCACGCGGCCTACGGACTGGAAAGCATCTGCAACAGGATCTGGATGCTGGACTGGTCTTTCAGCTTCGCCTTTCATTATGTCCATCTTCTAAATTGTGTTACAGTTGTTAGTTGTTGTGTAGCTGGTGATACCGATGGTTCAATGTGGAGCTGGAGCAACGCGGTGACGTCAAAGCTGCCGCATGGCGGCGTCCTGACCATAAAAACGTCGCTACGTTTTTCTCTTATTTGCTCATATTTTTCATGTATTTTTCTACTGGCAAATTAATAAATTTAGTTTGGTTGGCAGTTTCATTTCCACTTTAAAACAATCCTGACTTATTTAGGAGCAAAGTGTAAATTAGAGGGATCAAATCTATACTCGCACGCGTGCTCCCATTTTTTTTCTGGTACTCGCACCAATATATTTTTAGGCGCATATGCGAGTAAAACGCTCGCACTGTACAGCCCTGTCCGGAGGTTGTTTCGTCCGTCAGTATGTCTGTTGTGAAAGAGCTTACGAATCCGGAGTACTCCGGACGAAACAGAGCAATACCACTGGACCACTTTTAAGTGGTCGGACATGCCACCGCTGCATACACTTGTCTTTTTTTCTGCTGGTTCTGAAGTAGACGCAGCAAAACGACCTCCTTCACGGACGCCATGTTCGCGATCGTTGATGGTGGTAAGTTTCAATGCAACACTGCCCCCTAGAGGGTGCACGGAGCAACATTCATAACAACACTGAAACTGGACGGAGGTATGTAGGCCAGTAACGAAGACATCATTTTGGTACGGATGAGCCAATAGGGGATTATCACGCTTCCGTGTTCCGTGTTCCGAACTTCCGGTTTTAAACAGTTAGACGGCCCACTTCCGGTCCAGTTCAATGTCCCTGCTTTACTTCGTAGATAACGTGAAAAAACGCCAACCCTACTGAAATTTTCATGGATTCCAGACTGAAGTGATACTAAGGCGGAAGTGGATCAAAGCGACCGATTCGCCGCGGTGAAGGGCCGAACTTTATAATAAAACGACACACGTTTGTTTGTGGCCGGCAGACTGCGCAGTCGTGTTAGCAGGTTAGCATTAGCCAGCTCGATAACGTGCCTAACTTTGTGCGGCTGAAAACACACAAGCATCTGAAAGCGTCTCCTTTCTTGGCAGTCCCCAGTTGTTCCACTGGAAACGGGGAGGTACAGACCCGATTTTCAGATGTTTGTGTGTTTTAAGATGCACAATGTTAAGCACGTCAGTAAACGCTAGCTGGCTAATGCTAGCATGCTGTGAAGTGTCGGTGTTGTGCCCCACCGGCGACAAACAAACGTGTGTTTTATTATAAAGTTTTGCCCTTCACCGCGGCGAATCGATCGCTTTGATCCACTTCTTCCTTAGTATCACTTCAGTCTAGAATGAAAACTTAAGTATGTTTGGAGTTTATCCGATTTAAACAGTATAACAGAGCAGGAACGGCTGTCGTTAACATGGCCCGGAAGAGGAAGTGCCAAAATCCGGGAACTTCCGGTAAGCGTGATAATCCCCTATTTTGTCCATATCCGGAGGTATGAAGCAAGCTTAAGCCTCTAGAAATAATCCCGAAATGATCAGGAGTTCTTTTTTTCTTTTGAATTTCTGCCGATGTCAGCAGAAGGTTTCTGAGTGATCAAGATCGGGATGTTGGTGAACTTGCTTACTGGTGTATTGCTCATTAGACTTGTTATGTTAACTGAGCCTCCACGGTTTTTGGACTGGCAAAACTTTAAAGCTAAACTTTCCATTTAGAAGTATCTTATCGTATCATTCCTGTAACCGCAATGTTCATTTTGTGCTGCTTCCTGAAACAACCTGTCCATGTAGTTTCAGGAAGCCCCACCTGTACCCCATCTATCACAGGTGGGGCACAAAGCCTACACTGTTAATCATCCATTATATATGTATATATATATATATATATATATATATATATCTGCAGCCATGGGAAAAAAGGGCCTTCAAAAAAATTTTGATGCCTGAAACTACTAAAAGGACATTTTTCTCTACATATATAATGATAACAACAGAAATAGCTCATAAGAGTTTATTTTCGTAACATATCTAGCCATTTTCCATGCTTTTCTTGATAAATGACTTGTTATTAAGTTCTTACATCATCAACTATGACATTGTATTGCCAAAAACCGTTTTTAGGCATTCTAGATTTTCTTTTCTGTCTCTTTTAGTCAGTTTTAGTATATATATATATATATATATATATATATATATATATATATATATATCACATATACACAATACAGATAGATAGATAGATATGTGTGTGTGTGTGTGTGTGTGTGTACCTGGTTCCACACACACACGCATCCTTGTACTTCTATCTTGATACATACATTCCCTAACCTCCCACCTAACCCTAACCATCACAACTCATTGCATAAACCTAACCCTTGCCCCAATCTTAACCAAAACTTAACTGTATCTTAAACTCTAAGACCAAATCTTGACGCTCAAAAGGGGTCTTTCTTAGTGAGGACAGTCAAAATGCCCTAACTTCTCAAAAATAACCTCACTTTGTTGGTTAAAAATGCAAAACGGTCCTCAAAACGTAGCAATTCCAGGAACACACACACACAAATGCACACACAGAGTTCCAGCAGAAATTTTCTCCGTGGGGTTCGGTCATTTCAACGGCCTCCTCAGAAATGACACAGTAATGAATTCACTGCCTACCTGCTCCATTAGTAACCCCCACTGAGACACTCACACACTTGCAGAGGCATACACACAGAGAGGTGGAGGCGGGGAGGTTTTCAATATTTCAGGCTCTCAGGTCAATTAGCCGCTAATTGGTAGCCAAGTACTTTTGTCTGATTGGATAATTATCCAATTAGCTCTGTCACATGAGAGAACACCGACTCTCACAGGTCAACAAGTCCATCACAGGTAAACAAGTTGAAAACAGGTAAAAACAAGTTGATCGCGGGTCAAGAACAGGTTAACAAGTTGATTTCAGTTCAACTAGTCGATGACAAGTAAATAAGTCGACAACGGGTAAACAAGTGGCTCGCAGGTAAACAAGTCGACGACAGATAAAATCAAGCGGCAACCTCCGGTGGCCAGCAATGATGCCACCTGGAAAAGGCCATTTTTGTAGTTCTCCCTTCATCCGCTGGGGGCTGCAAGACGGAGCAAACCCCCACAGACTGCCATGTTAAAAACGCCACCTTCACAGCAGAAACAAACATGTTTACAGCAGAAACAAACATGTTTAAAGCAGAAACATGTTAAAAGCAGAAGCAAACATGTTTAAAGCAGAAACAAACATGTTTACAGCAGAAACAAACATGTTTAAAGCAGAAACAAACATGTTTACAGCAGAAACAAACATGTTTAAAGCAGAAACAAACATGTTTAAAGCAGAAACAAACATGTTTACAGCAGAAACAAACATGTTTACAGCAGAAATAAACAGGTTTACAGCCTGGTTCAAAAAATCATTTTAGGTTTATTAGGTCAAGTTCACCTTCATGTCAACTGTGAGGGGGGTGAATTTTTTTATAACTCATTCGTTTAGATGTTATTTATTCTTCAAATTACACATAATTAAGGGCGTGTCCTTATGATTGACATGCGGCAGACCGGAAGCTCCGCCTGCCGACCGGTGGCTAACAGTTAGCTCCTTCTTTGCTCTCAGTAAGGTCTCAATTTGTAGCAGAGTCGCACAACAGCGGTTTTCAGTCAGCGAATTGCAAGTCTAAGCATGTCTTACTTTAGCCATGCCGCTTAGGGGGCTTATCTTTGTTAGCTCCTCTTAGTTTCGTGTTAGCTCAGTTAGCGTTTAGCCCACAGTACGTCAGCAGTCAATCATTTGCCCCTCGGACACACTGTGCCCATTCTAGTATTTTCCTGGAATGACGACGTAAGTGACACGGCAAGTCAGAGGTGATACCATGTCCAGATGTGGTTTACTGGGTCCTCATACTGTGTCCATATGTGGTTTACTGGGTCCTGATACTGTGTCCAGAGGTGGTTTACTGGGTCCTGATACTGTGTCCAGAGGTGGTTTACTGGGTCCTGATACCATGTCCATATGTGGTTTACTGGGCCCTGATACTGTGTCCAGAGGTGGTTTACTGGGCCCTGATACTGTGTCCATATGTGGTTTACTGGGCCCTGATATTGTGTCCATATGTGGTTTACTGGGTCCTGATACTGTGTCCAGAGGTGGTTTACTGGGTCCTCATACTGTGTCCAGAGGTGGTTTACTGGGCCCTGATACTGTGTCCAGAGGTGGTTTACTGGGTCCTGATACTGTGTCCAGAGGTGGTTTACTGGGTCCTGATACCATGTCCATATGTGGTTTACTGGGCCCTGATACTGTGTCCAGAGGTGGTTTACTGGGCCCTGATACTGTGTCCATATGTGGTTTACTGGGCCCTGATATTGTGTCCATATGTGGTTTACTGGGTCCTGATACAGTGTCCAGAGGTGGTTTACTGGGTCCTCATACTGTGTCCATATGTGGTTTACTGGGCCCTGATACTGTGTCCAGAGGTGGTTTTACTGGGTCCTGATACTGTGTCCAGAGGTGGTTTACTGGGTCCTGATACCGTGTCCAGAGGTGGTTTACTGGGTCCTGATACCTTGTCCATATGTGGTTTACTGGGCCCTGATACTGTGTCCAGAGGTGGTTTACTGGGTCCTGATACTGTGTCCAGAGGTGGTTTACTGGGTCCTGATACCGTGTCCAGAGGTGGTTTACTGGGTCCTGATACTGTGTCCATATGTGGTTTACTGGGTCCTGATACTGTGTCCAGAGGTGGTTTACTGGGTCCTGATACTGTGTCCAGAGGTGGTTTACTGGGTCCTGATACTGTGTCCAGAGGTGGTTTGCTGGGTCCTGATACCATGTCCATATGTGGTTTACTGGGCCCTGATACTGTGTCCAGAGGTGGTTTACTGGGCCCTGATACTATGTCCAGAGGTGGTTTACTGGGTCCTGATACCATGTCCATATGTGGTTTACTGGGCCCTGATATTGTGTCCAGAGGTGGTTTCCTGGGCCCTGATACTGTGTCCATATGTGGTTTACTGGGTCCTGATACCGTGTCCATATGTGGTTCACTGGGCCCTGATACTGGGTCCAGAGGTGGTTTACTGGGTCCTCATACTGTGTCCATATTTGGTTTACTGGGTCCTGATACTGTGTCCAGAGGTGGTTTTCTGGGTCCTGATACTGTGTCCAGAGGTGGTTTACTGGGCCCTGATACTGTGTCCAGAGGTGGTTTACTGGATCCTGATACTGTGTCCAGAGGTGGTTTTACTGGGTCCTGATACTGTGTCCATATGTGGTTTACTGGGTCCTGATACTGTGTCCATTTGTGGTTTACTGGGTCCTGATACTGTGTCCAGAGGTGGTTTACTGGGTCCTGATACTGTGTCCAGAGGTGGTTTCCTGGGTCCTGATACTGTGTCCATATGTGGTTTACTGGGTCCTGATACCGTGTCCAGAGGTGGTTTACTGGGTCCTGATACTGTGTCCGTATGTGGTTTACTGGGTCCTGATACCGTGTCCATATGTGGTTTCTGGGTCCTGATGCTGTGTCCAGAGGTGGTTTACTGGGTCCTGATACTGTGTCCAGAGGTGGTTTACTGGGTCCTGATACCGTGTCCAGAGGTGGTTTACTGGGTCCTGATACCGTGTCCATATGTGATTTACTGGGTCCTGATACCGTGTCCAGAGGTGGTTTACTGGGCCCTGATACTGTGTCCAGAGGTGGTTTACTGGGTCCTGATACCGTGTCCAGAGGTGGTTTACTGGGCCCTGATACTGTGTCCATATGTGGTTTACTGGGTCCTGATACCATGTCCAGAGGTGGTTTACTGGGTCCTGATACTGTGTCCAGAGGTGGTTTACTGGGTCCTGATACTGTGTCCAGAGGTGGTTACCTGCGTCCTGATACTGTGTCCAAAGGGGGTTTACTGGGTCCTGCTACTGTGTCCAGAGGTGGTTTACTGGGTCCTGACACCATGTCCATATGTGGTTTACTGGGCCCTGATACTGTGTCCAGAGGTGGTTTACTGGGCCCTATACTGTGTCCATATTGGTTTACTGGGCCCTATATTGTGTCCATAGGTGGTTTACTGGGTCCTGATACAGTGTCCAGAGGTTGTTTACTGAGTCCTGACACCGTGTCCATATGTGGTTTACTGGGTCCTGATACCGTGTACATATGTGGTTTACTGGGTCCTGATACCGTGTCCAGAGGTGGTTTACTGGGCCCTAATACTGTGTCCAGAGGTGGTTTACTGGGTCCTGATACCGTGTCCAGAGGTGGTTTACTGGGCCCTGATACTGTGTCCATATGTGGTTTACTGGGTCCTGATACCATGTCCAGAGGTGGTTTACTGGGTCCTGATACTGTGTCCAGAGGTGGTTTACTGGGTCCTCATACTGTGTCCATATGTGGTTTACTGGGTCCTGATACTGTGTCCAGAGGTGGTTTACTGGGTCCTGATACTGTGTCCAGAGGTGGTTTACTGGGTCCCGATACCATGTCCATATGTGGTTTACTGGGCCCTGATACTGTGTCCAGAGGTGGTTTACTGGGCCCTGATACTGTGTCCATATGTGGTTTACTGGGCCCTGATATTGTGTCCAGAGGTGGTTTACTGGGCCCTGATACTGTGTCCATATGTGGTTTACTGGGTCCTGATACCGTGTCCATATGTGGTTCACTGGGCCCTGATACTGGGTCCAGAGGTGGTTTACTGGGTCCTCATACTGTGTCCATATGTGGTTTACTGGGTCCTGATACTGTGTCCAGAGGTGGTATTCTGGGTCCTGATACTGTGTCCAGAGGTGGTTTACTGGGTCCTGATACTGTGTCCAGAGGTGGTTTACTGGATCCTGATACTGTGTCCAGAGGTGGTTTACAGGGCCCTGATACTGTGTCCAGAGGTGGTTTACTGGATCCTGATACTGTGTCCAGAGTTGGTTTTACTGGGTCCTGATACTGTGTCCATATGTGGTTTACTGGGTCCTGATACTGTGTCCATTTGTGGTTTACTGGGTCCTGATACTGTGTCCATTTGTGGTTTACTGGGTCCTGATACTGTGTCCAGAGGTGGTTTCCTGGATCCTGATACTGTGTCCATATGTGGTTTACTGGGTCCTGATACCGTGTCCAGAGGTGGTTTACTGGGTCCTGATACTGTGTCCGTATGTGGTTTACTGGGTCCTGATACCGTGTCCATATGTGGTTTACTGGGTCCTGATACTGTGTCCAGAGGTGGTTTACTGGGTCCTGATACTGTGTCCATATGTGGTTTACTGGGTCCTGATACAGTGTCCAGAGGTTGTTTACTGGGTCCTGACACCGTGTCCATATGTGGTTTACTGGGTCCTGATACCGTGTCCAGAGGTGGTTTACTGGGCCCTGATACTGTGTCCAGAGGTGGTTTACTGGGCCCTGATACTGTGTCCAGAGGTGGTTTACTGGGTCCTGATACCGTGTCCAGAGGTGGTTTACTGGGTCCTGATACTGTGTCCATATGTGGTTTACTGGGTCCTGATACCGTGTCCATATGTGGTTCACTGGGCCCTGATACTGTGTCCAGAGGTGGTTTACTGGGCCCTGATACCGTGTCCAGAGGTGGTTTACTGGGCCCTGATACCGTGTCCAGAGGTGGTTTACTGGGTCCTGATACTGTGTCCAGAGGTGGTTTACTGGGCCCTGATACTGTGTCCAGAGGTGGTTTACTGGGTCCTGATACTGTGTCCAGAGGTGGTTTACTGGGTCCTGATACCATGTCCATATGTGGTTTACTGGGCCCTGATACTGTGTCCAGAGGTGGTTTACTGGGCCCTGATACTGTGTCCATATGTGGTTTACTGGGCCCTGATATTGTGTCCATATGTGGTTTACTGGGTCCTGATACAGTGTCCAGAGGTGGTTTACTGGGTCCTCATACTGTGTCCATATGTGGTTTACTGGGCCCTGATACTGTGTCCAGAGGTGGTTTACTGGGTCCTGATACTGTGTCCAGAGGTGGTTTACTGGGTCCTGATACTGTGTCCAGAGGTGGTTTACTGGGTCCTGATACCTTGTCCATATGTGGTTTACTGGGCCCTGATACTGTGTCCAGAGGTGGTTTACTGGGCCCTGATACTGTGTCCAGAGGTGGTTTACTGGGTCCTGATACCGTGTCCAGAGGTGGTTTACTGGGTCCTCATACTGTGTCCATATGTGGTTTACTGGGTCCTGATACTGTGTCCAGAGGTGGTTTACTGGGTCCTGATACTGTGTCCAGAGGTGGTTTACTGGGTCCTGATACTGTGTCCAGAGGTGGTTTGCTGGGTCCTGATACCATGTCCATATGTGGTTTACTGGGCCCTGATACTGTGTCCAGAGGTGGTTTACTGGGCCCTGATACTATGTCCAGAGGTGGTTTACTGGGTCCTGATACCATGTCCATATGTGGTTTACTGGGCCCTGATATTGTGTCCAGAGGTGGTTTCCTGGGCCCTGATACTGTGTCCATATGTGGTTTACTGGGTCCTGATACCGTGTCCATATGTGGTTCACTGGGCCCTGATACTGGGTCCAGAGGTGGTTTACTGGGTCCTCATACTGTGTCCATATTTGGTTTACTGGGTCCTGATACTGTGTCCAGAGGTGGTTTTCTGGGTCCTGATACTGTGTCCAGAGGTGGTTTACTGGGCCCTGATACTGTGTCCAGAGGTGGTTTACTGGATCCTGATACTGTGTCCAGAGGTGGTTTTACTGGGTCCTGATACTGTGTCCATATGTGGTTTACTGGGTCCTGATACTGTGTCCATTTGTGGTTTACTGGGTCCTGATACTGTGTCCAGAGGTGGTTTACTGGGTCCTGATACTGTGTCCAGAGGTGGTTTCCTGGATCCTGATACTGTGTCCATATGTGGTTTACTGGGTCCTGATACCGTGTCCAGAGGTGGTTTACTGGGTCCTGATACTGTGTCCGTATGTGGTTTACTGGGTCCTGATACCGTGTCCATATGTGGTTTACTGGGTCCTGATGCTGTGTCCAGAGGTGGTTTACTGGGTCCTGATACTGTGTCCAGAGGTGGTTTACTGGGTCCTGATACCGTGTCCAGAGGTGGTTTACTGGGTCCTGACACCGTGTCCATATGTGATTTACTGGGTCCTGATACCGTGTCCAGAGGTGGTTTACTGGGCCCTGATACTGTGTCCAGAGGTGGTTTACTGGGTCCTGATACCGTGTCCAGAGGTGGTTTACTGGGCCCTGATACTGTGTCCATATGTGGTTTACTGGGTCCTGATACCATGTCCAGAGGTGGTTTACTGGGTCCTGATACTGTGTCCAGAGGTGGTTTACTGGGTCCTGATACTGTGTCCAGAGGTGGTTTACTGCGTCCTGATACTGTGTCCAAAGGGGGTTTACTGGGTCCTGATACTGTGTCCAGAGGTGGTTTACTGGGTCCTGATACCATGTCCATATGTGGTTTACTGGGCCCTGATACTGTGTCCAGAGGTGGTTTACTGGGCCCTGATACTGTGTCCATATGTGGTTTACTGGGCCCTGATATTGTGTCCATAGGTGGTTTACTGGGTCCTGATACAGTGTCCAGAGGTTGTTTACTGAGTCCTGACACCGTGTCCATATGTGGTTTACTGGGTCCTGATACCGTGTACATATGTGGTTTACTGGGTCCTGATACCGTGTCCAGAGGTGGTTTACTGGGCCCTAATACTGTGTCCAGAGGTGGTTTACTGGGTCCTGATACCGTGTCCAGAGGTGGTTTACTGGGCCCTGATACTGTGTCCATATGTGGTTTACTGGGTCCTGATACCATGTCCAGAGGTGGTTTACTGGGTCCTGATACTGTGTCCAGAGGTGGTTTACTGGGTCCTCATACTGTGTCCATATGTGGTTTACTGGGTCCTGATACTGTGTCCAGAGGTGGTTTACTGGGTCCTGATACTGTGTCCAGAGGTGGTTTACTGGGTCCCGATACCATGTCCATATGTGGTTTACTGGGCCCTGATACTGTGTCCAGAGGTGGTTTACTGGGCCCTGATACTGTGTCCATATGTGGTTTACTGGGCCCTGATATTGTGTCCAGAGGTGGTTTACTGGGCCCTGATACTGTGTCCATATGTGGTTTACTGGGTCCTGATACCGTGTCCATATGTGGTTCACTGGGCCCTGATACTGGGTCCAGAGGTGGTTTACTGGGTCCTCATACTGTGTCCATATGTGGTTTACTGGGTCCTGATACTGTGTCCAGAGGTGGTATTCTGGGTCCTGATACTGTGTCCAGAGGTGGTTTACTGGGTCCTGATACTGTGTCCAGAGGTGGTTTACTGGATCCTGATACTGTGTCCAGAGGTGGTTTACAGGGCCCTGATACTGTGTCCAGAGGTGGTTTACTGGATCCTGATACTGTGTCCAGAGTTGGTTTTACTGGGTCCTGATACTGTGTCCATATGTGGTTTACTGGGTCCTGATACTGTGTCCATTTGTGGTTTACTGGGTCCTGATACTGTGTCCATTTGTGGTTTACTGGGTCCTGATACTGTGTCCAGAGGTGGTTTCCTGGATCCTGATACTGTGTCCATATGTGGTTTACTGGGTCCTGATACCGTGTCCAGAGGTGGTTTACTGGGTCCTGATACTGTGTCCGTATGTGGTTTACTGGGTCCTGATACCGTGTCCATATGTGGTTTACTGGGTCCTGATACTGTGTCCAGAGGTGGTTTACTGGGTCCTGATACTGTGTCCATATGTGGTTTACTGGGTCCTGATACAGTGTCCAGAGGTTGTTTACTGGGTCCTGACACCGTGTCCATATGTGGTTTACTGGGTCCTGATACCGTGTCCAGAGGTGGTTTACTGGGCCCTGATACTGTGTCCAGAGGTGGTTTACTGGGTCCTGATACCGTGTCCAGAGGTGGTTTACTGGGTCCTGATACTGTGTCCATATGTGGTTTACTGGGTCCTGATACCGTGTCCATATGTGGTTCACTGGGCCCTGATACTGTGTCCAGAGGTGGTTTACTGGGCCCTGATACCGTGTCCAGAGGTGGTTTACTGGGCCCTGATACCGTGTCCAGAGGTGGTTTACTGGGTCCTGATACTGTGTCCAGAGGTGGTTTACTGGGCCCTGATACTGTGTCCAGAGGTGGTTTACTGGGTCCTGATACTGTGTCCAGAGGTGGTTTACTGGGCCCTGATACCGTGTCCAGAGGTGGTTTATTGGGTCCTGATACTGTGTCCAGAGGTGGTTTACTGGGTCCTGATACTGTGTCCAGAGGTGGTTTACTGGGCCCTGATACCGTGTCCAGAGGTGGTTTACTGGGTCCTGATACCGTGTCCAGAGGTGGTTTACTGGGTCCTGATACTGTGTCCATATGTGGTTTACTGGGTCCTGATACCGTGTCCAGAGGTGGTTTACTGGGCCCTGATACTGTGTCCATATGTGGTTTACTGGGTCCTGATACCGTGTCCAGAGGTGGTTTACTGGGCCCTGATACCGTGTCCAGAGGTGGTTTACTGGATCCTGATACTGTGTCCATATGTGGTTTACTGGGTCCTGATACTGTGTCCAGAGGTGGTTTACTGGGCCCTGATACCGTGTCCAGAGGTGGTTTACTGGATCCTGATACTGTGTCCATATGTGGTTTACTGGGTCCTGATACCGTGTCCAGAGGTGGTTTACTGGGTCCTGATACCATGTCCAGAGGTGGTTTACTTGGTCCTGACACCGTGTCCATATGTGGTTTACTGGGTCCTGATACCGTGTCCAGAGGTGGTTTACTGGGCCCTGATACTGTGTCCAGAGGTGGTTTACTGGGTCCTGATACTGTGTCCATATGTGGTTTACTGGGTCCTGATACCGTGTCCAGAGGTGGTTTACTGGGCCCTGATACTGTGTCCAGAGGTGGCTTTCTGGGTCCTGATACTGTGTCCAGAGGTGGTTTACTGGGCCCTGATACTGTGTCCAGAGGTGGTTCACTGGGCCCTGATACCGTGTCCAGAGGTGGTTTACTGGGCCCTGATACCGTGTCCAGAGGTGGTTTATTGGGTCCTGATACTGTGTCCAGAGGTGGTTTACTGGGTCCTGATACCGTGTCCAGAGGTGGTTTACTGGGCCCTGATACCGTGTCCAGAGGTGGTTTACTGGGTCCTGATACCGTGTCCAGAGGTGGTTTACTGGGTCCTGATACCGTGTCCAGAGGTGGTTTACTGGGCCCTGATACTGTGTCCAGAGGTGGTTTACTGGGCCCTGATACTGTGTCCAGAGGTGGTTTACTGGGCCCTGATACTGTGTCCAGAGGTGGCTTTCTGGGTCCTGATACTGTGTCCAGAGGTGGTTTACTGGGCCCTGATACTGTGTCCAGAGGTGGTTCACTGGGCCCTGATACCGTGTCCAGAGGTGGTTTACTGGGCCCTGATACCGTGTCCAGAGGTGGTTTATTGGGTCCTGATACTGTGTCCAGAGGTGGTTTACTGGGTCCTGATACCGTGTCCAGAGATGGTTTACTGGGCCCTGATACTGTGTCCAGAGGTGGTTTATTGGGTCCTGATACTGTGTCCAGAGGTGGTTTACTGGGTCCTGATACCGTGTCCAGAGGTGGTTTACTGGGCCCTGATACTGTGTCCAGAGGTGGTTTACTGGGCCCTGATACCGTGTCCAGAGGTGGTTTACTGGGTCCTGATACCGTGTCCAGAGGTGGTTTACTGGGTCCTGATACAGTGTCCAGAGGTGGTTTACTGGGCCCTGATACTGTGTCCAGAGGTGGTTTACTGGGTCCTGATACTGTGTCCAGAGGTGGTTTACTGGGCCCTGATACTGTGTCCATATGTGGTTTACTGGGTCCTGATACCGTGTCCAGAGGTGGTTTACTGGGTCCTGATACCGTGTCCAGAGGTGGTTTACTGGGTCCTGATACCGTGTCCAGAGGTGGTTTACTGGGTCCTGATACTGTGTCCATATGTGGTTTACTGGGTCCTGATACCGTGTCCAGAGGTGGTTTACTGGGCCCTGATACCGTGTCCAGAGGTGGTTTACTGGGCCCTGATACTGTGTCCAGAGGTGGTTTACTGGGTCCTGATACCGTGTCCAGAGGTGGTTTATTGGGTCCTTATACTGTGTCCAGAGGTGGTTTACTGGGTCCTGATACTGTGTCCAGAGGTGGTTTACTGGGCCCTGATACCGTGTCCAGAGGTGGTTTACTGGATCCTGATACTGTGTCCATATGTGGTTTACTGGGTCCTGATACTGTGTCCAGAGGTGGTTTACTGGGCCCTGATACCGTGTCCAGAGGTGGTTTACTGGGTCCTGATACTGTGTCCATATGTGGTTTACTGGGTCCTGATACCGTGTCCATATGTGGTTCACTGGGCCCTGATCCTGTGTCCAGAGGTGGTTTACTGGGCCCTGATACCGTGTCCAGAGGTGGTTTACTGGGCCCTGATACTGTGTCCAGAGGTGGCTTTCTGGGTCCTGATACTGTGTCCAGAGGTGGTTTACTGGGCCCTGATACTGTGTCCAGAGGTGGTTCACTGGGCCCTGATACCGTGTCCAGAGGTGGTTTACTGGGCCCTGATACCGTGTCCAGAGGTGGTTTATTGGGTCCTGATACTGTGTCCAGAGGTGGTTTACTGGGTCCTGATACTGTGTCCAGAGGTGGTGTACTGGGCCCTGATACTGTGTCCAGAGGTGGTTTATTGGGTCCTGATACTGTGTCCAGAGGTGGTTTACTGGGTCCTGATACCGTGTCCAGAGGTGGTTTACTGGGCCCTGATACTGTGTCCAGAGTTGGTTTACTGGGCCCTGATACCGTGTCCAGAGGTGGTTTACTGGGTCCTGATACTGTGTCCAGAGGTGGTTTACTGGGTCCTGATACCGTGTCCAGAGGTGGTTTACTGGGTCCTGATACCGTGTCCAGAGGTGGTTTACTGGGCCCTGATACTGTGTCCAGAGGTGGTTTACTGGGCCCTGATACTGTGTCCAGAGGTGGCTTTCTGGGTCCTGATACTGTGTCCAGAGGTGGTTTACTGGGCCCTGATACTGTGTCCAGAGGTGGTTCACTGGGCCCTGATACCGTGTCCAGAGGTGGTTTACTGGGCCCTGATACCGTGTCCAGAGGTGGTTTATTGGGTCCTGATACTGTGTCCAGAGGTGGTTTACTGGGTCCTGATACCGTGTCCAGAGGTGGTTTACTGGGCCCTGATACTGTGTCCAGAGGTGGTTTATTGGGTCCTGATACTGTGTCCAGAGGTGGTTTACTGGGTCCTGATACCGTGTCCAGAGGTGGTTTACTGGGCCCTGATACTGTGTCCAGAGGTGGTTTACTGGGCCCTGATACCGTGTCCAGAGGTGGTTTACTGGGTCCTGATACCGTGTCCAGAGGTGGTTTACTGGGTCCTGATACCGTGTCCAGAGGTGGTTTACTGGGCCCTGATACTGTGTCCAGAGGTGGTTTACTGGGTCCTGATACCGTGTCCAGAGGTGGTTTACTGGGCCCTGATACTGTGTCCAGAGGTGGTTTACTGGGCCCTGATACCGTGTCCAGAGGTGGTTTACTGGGCCCTGATACTGTGTCCAGAGGTGGTTTACTCGGCCCTGATACTGTGTCCAGAGGTGGTTTATTGGGTCCTGATACCGTGTCCAGAGGTGGTTTACTGGGCCCTGATACTGTGTCCAGAGGTGGTTTACTGGGTCCTGATACTGTGTCCAGAGGTGGTTTACTGGGCCCTGATACTGTGTCCATATGTGGTTTACTGGGTCCTGATACCGTGTCCAGAGGTGGTTTACTGGGTCCTGATACCGTGTCCAGAGGTGGTTTACTGGGTCCTGATACCGTGTCCAGAGGTGGTTTACTGGGTCCTGATACTGTGTCCATATGTGGTTTACTGGGTCCTGATACCGTGTCCAGAGGTGGTTTACTGGGCCCTGATACCGTGTCCAGAGGTGGTTTACTGGGCCCTGATACTGTGTCCAGAGGTGGTTTACTGGGTCCTGATACCGTGTCCAGAGGTGGTTTATTGGGTCCTGATACCGTGTCCAGAGGTGGTTTACTGGGCCCTGATACTGTGTCCAGAGGTGGTTTACTGGGTCCTGATACTGTGTCCAGAGGTGGTTTACTGGGCCCTGATACTGTGTCCATATGTGGTTTACTGGGTCCTGATACCGTGTCCAGAGGTGGTTTACTGGGTCCTGATACCGTGTCCAGAGGTGGTTTACTGGGTCCTGATACCGTGTCCAGAGGTGGTTCACTGGGTCCTGATACTGTGTCCAGAGGTGGTTTACTGGGTCCTGATACCGTGTCCAGAGGTGGTTTACTGGGCCCTGATACCGTGTCCAGAGGTGGTTTACTGGGCCCTGATACTGTGTCCAGAGGTGGTTCACTGGGTCCTGATACCGTGTCCAGAGGTGGTTTATTGGGTCCTTATACTGTGTCCAGAGGTGGTTTACTGGGTCCTGATACTGTGTCCAGAGGTGGTTTACTGGGTCCTGATACCGTGTCCAGAGGTGGTTTACTGGGCCCTGATACCGTGTCCAGAGGTGGTTTACTGGGTCCTGATACTGTGTCCAGAGGTGGTTTACTGGGTCCTAGAATTTGAAGCTGCTTTTCATCAGATGAACTGGGTGCTGTGTTACAAGGACAAATGTTTGTTAATGGTGACGATGCTTCCATCGGTGATGGATCGTGTGTGTAGTTCAGGGTCAGTAGGACTCTCACAACTTATGATGCAGGAACTTTTTCTTCTCCTTTTGTTTTTTTTTTATCAGTAAATCTTTAGCCATTGAAGGCTCCCTTGACACCTTCATCACATTTGTTTCTCCTCCTCCTCTCTGCAGTTAGCTAATTGCAGGGTAGCAGTGGAAGGAGCGTTAGATTCGCAGTGCGGGGCGTCCAGGAGGAGCCAACCCTGTCATTTAGCTCTCTGGCTCTGGGCTCAGACTGGCAGGGAAGCTGAGGATTTTCCCAGCATGCCGTGGGCCAGAGTGGACCGAACTGCACAGCGGTGGGCGCCTAATGGCAGCTGACACACACACACACTGCAGCAGGCTTTAATGACAGCTGCCGTTTAGTGCTGAGCTGAGCGGGAGGATACCTTCGGCTGAGTATGTGAGTGAACCACGGGGGTACTTGTCAGCCTGAAGGGGGATCATTTTGTGGCTGCTTTCTCTCTGGTCGTGAATGTGAATGAATTCTTTGTGCTTCATTTGAGCAGCAGGTTGAAGCTGTCAGGAAACACTCAGAGACGGAGTCACACCTTCATGCAGCAGAAAACCTGGAACGGCTGGAATTACTGCACAGCATCGCTCCAGCTAATCCATGTCGGTAAAGTGGCTCGACTTTGTGACCAGAATTCATTAATGGCCACAGACATATTTTAAAAATCCAGCTCACTTAGGTCTCGTTCCCACACATGAAGACCCTGAACGCACCAGAACTGCTGATGAAACTGCAGATGAAGAGCAGGTCGTCCACGATTCTCATGTTTTCTGCGTCTTTGGAGACGATGCTGGGAACATTCTGGTTTTTGGTGTAACCCAGACCGACCTATCACATCCAGGTTTTACATTTTGAGCCAGTTTTGTACTGACGTGGATTTCCTTCCTGCTGCTCTGGTTTCTTTCTCCCCCTCCTCCCCGCTGACTGACAGACTGACATTATCGGGCAGTTAGACTCTCAGTGGGTAGAAAGTACAGCTAATTTTACACACACACACACACCTACATGCAGGTATTTGAATAAAAGCCTTTCAACCAAGAATAAAATACAGATGGAGGTTCGGATCAGTGAGGAGGAGGAAAAGGAAGAAATACATAAGATTTGAAGATAAAAAATAAAAGATATAAAGCGGATGACAGAAATAAGGAAGAACGAACATGAACGAAGGAAAAGATGCGATTAGAACTATATTATGACCTTGTATTTGTATTGCTATATATTATTATGCAACAATTACCAATTAAAGCAACTCTTACCGATGTTGCAGTGTTGCACTACTTTTTTAACAGGTTAAAATGCTCTGAATGAGGTACTGGAACTCTGAAATACAACACAGACCCACCATTAATCAAAATAAAACATTATTCAAATCTCTAAATTTTCAATGAAAACTTCACACCCTAAAAAATGCTGGGTTATGAAATGTGTAACCATTTTGGGTTATTATCTAGGTGTTTTTTTAACCCCTGCATTGGGTTAAACCCTAAAAAATGCTGGGTTATTTTTTAAACCCAGCCGTTGGGTTGGGTATATTTCTCTTGCAGGGGGCGGGGCTATTTTCACAACTCAATGTATCTGGACCACAAAGGCTCATGGGAAATGCAAATGCAGCAGGAATTTAACCTTTTATAATTGTTATCCTAAACATTTGAAATATGTGCTGTACTGTCTTAGTTATGTTCATATTAGCCAAATCTGTAGAAAAATTTTGTTCAGTTTGAATATTGAAATTGGCATCATTGGTATGAAGGACGGCACAGGGCCATAGTAGTTAAAGCATTGATGACAGATCACTGGCTTCTAAAGCTGGTGTTCAGTCTCTGTGCGTTCTCTTTTGCATAGAGAAATATACTCTACAATCATAGAGATGGTTTAGATGCAGAAATAGAATTTCCCACTTTGGGTTATCTTTGGTGTGAAAAAATAATTTTTCAAACCAGTTCCAGTACCAGGAGTTCAGCCTCAGCTGATGTAAACAAGCACTGGGTAGGTTACGAGTTGTGTTTAATCAGCTGGTTAAATTCTGAGAGGTGGAGGCGAGGAGACGGCAGAATGGTTAAACTGAGCTACCATAGCTAGCTTACTGACAGCAGCTGCGTTCTTTTGCTGGAAGTTGTTGGAAGTTTAGCTGGAAGCGCTAATTAGCTGCGGCTAGCTTACTCACTGAAGGCAGATGGACAGACGCTCAGCAGCTGGAATACAGCGCCTGTAGTTTGTATCCTGGAGGGACATGCAGCACCGATCCTCCCTGACAGAAGCCCATCAAACTGGGCTCGGGAAATCCTCCTGGAAGGGGCCGTCATCCAGACGCAACTCCTGGATCAGCTGATGAAATTCGCCGAGCTCCGAGACCTCTGGAGAATCTGCTGGATCCAAACACGCCGGCGTCTTCGGTTCTCCGACTTCCAAAGCAGGTAAAACGCCATAAAGTACTCACAATAACCGGGTTCTGCCATGTTCACCTGGCTGAGGGGATGTGTGACAAACCACAGTCACCTCCCCCCACCCCAGAAAGTCAAACCTGACATGTGAATGAAGGGTCTTATTCATGCGTATCATACGCTTCATTCGCACTTCTTAGTCCATTTTCCCACGAACCATGACTTAGTCTGGATTAGTCCCAAACAGCTCCAACTAAACTTTGACTCGGTTTAGCCGAAGACACGAAGGAAAGACAGCGAGACAAGGACAAAGCAGCCATGAAGACGAGAGTCAACCTCAGACTGACTTTTACTGGCTGGAGAGATCTCAGAGAAGAGTCGTGATGAAGATGATGCTGGGTTAGGCGTCATGCTCTAACCTAAAGTCCAGCAGAGCTTCCATAACATCCGCGTTCACACCGGACGCCTCCATCCGCGTACACGCCTAGATTTCAGCGCACGAATGCTGGATGTTCGCTCGCTTGATTATGCGTTTTTTTCCGTGAATGGAGCGTGTAATGAGTGTTACACTCATTCCTGTCACACGATGTATCACACGTGCGGATCATGTCCACGTGTTACTGGAATGTTTTTGATAGCGTTGGTCTGTCTGTCTGTCAGCAACTTTACGGAAAAAGTTCGGGACGGAATGACCTGAAATTCTTACCGGAAATGTGTCCCATTTCAAGGACGAACCCATTAAATGTTGGTGATGATCCGGATCACCTTCTGGATGCAGGAATGTTTGGAAGGATTCTTCATCATTGTGAGATCGGCCAAATTGTGGAACTTTTGCATATACAGTAACTCCATAAAAATGGCCCGAATGTTTGGTAAAAAATGACAAGAAAGGATCTCAATGAGTTCTATAATGTTCATATATGAGGGGACATGAGCGGCTGACGGAGGTCTGCGCTCTCCGAGTGCTTTCCGAGTTATTTCTGCTTCGGCGTTGCAGCTGAGCCTGAAGCTTTAATCCCAGAAGCAGGAGACGGATGCTGGTCTGCCGTCAGCATCAGGAGCTGCTGACGGTCGCCGGCATCCTGGAGCAAAGTGACTCTGAAGGACAGTGTGTGTGTGTGTGTGTGCACGCGTGTGCGTGCGTGTGTGCGCGTGTGTGTGTGTGTGCACGCGTGTGCGTGCGTGTGTGTGTGTGTGTGTGTGTGTGAACTAAAAGGACCGCGTGCATCACAAGGCCAACCTGTGCAACCTTGTTGTCGGCAGTAATGAGTTCCTTCTCTGTAGGAACAAATAAACCCCCCCTCACACACACACTGCGGTGCATTCACATGCAGATGAAGTACGTTAAAAGCATCGCTCAGAGCTCTTCTGCTTCGTCCTTGTATCCTGCAATAGGTGGATAAAAGCAGCTCCGATCGTCATCACTGCGATGAAGACGCAGGACGAGTTCAGTCAGTCAGGTCTGTTCATAAAGAGGGTCTGTTCAGGCTTCTGCGGGTGGGGGGGGGGGGGGGGGGGTGATGAAGACAATGAAGCACGCAGGAGACAAAAATTAATCTGTTAAAAACACAGAGGAATAAATAAAAGAACCAATTAACAATATAATGAAAGAATATTCAGCATTATTCAGTAGTTCTAATTAATTTTTTGTTTAATTAAGTTTCCGTGAGTTTTAAAGGGACACGTCCAACTTTTAATCACTTGGGGGCATGAAGCCTGTGACCTCCCACCAGCCGCTCTGCCCTGACCCAACAAATCTCCCTCTGGGTTCTGAGATAGTTTTTTCAGACCAGCTGATCTGAAGTCATTCAGTAACTTGTAAAGACTCAGTATTTATAAAATAAAACTAAAGAAAGCCAGAAACTAACGGTCATGTTGCTTCTCTCATACCAGCCCCACCTGCACTAAGTTTTAGCCAGATTTCCCTCCTCAGTGTGAGAGTTGCTTACACACTCAAAAATAGAGGAACCAGTTTGTACTTAAAAGGGTCCAAAGCTTGTTGCTGGGGGGGTTCCTTTCTGAAAGACATTTCTGTACCTTCATGGTCCATTTTTGTACCTTATCAAGCTGTATGAGTTAATAAAGTACAATTAAAACAATTAAAAATGATGAATAAATGTTAATAAAATAGAGATTATGACAACAATCAAATAATAAATGAATAATTATTATATAAATATTAGGCCAAACACATATATAAATATACATATAATTATTATTATGATTATTATCAAAATCATAATATAATAACTATAATTATACTACTGTTTAGAAGTACTGCTATTTATAGTTATTGTACAAGCTACACACATTTTTCAATGCTGCAGGTACCCTTAGGGTTGAAATGGTACAAATGTGTACTTTATAAAACTTTGGACCCTTTTTCATAGTATATAGGTACTTCTGGCATCATAAAGACCAATATTGTACTTTTGAGAGAACATTTGTAAAAAATGTACCTACAGGTACAGAAATGTTCCTGTCTCTGTTTTTGAGAGTGTAAGAAACATTTTTATATTCTGTAACAAAAAAAAATTACATTAAGAAACAATTTCATATTTAGTAGAGAAACACATATTTAAATTTTGTATTGAATCGTATTTGTAAAGACATATTTAGATTGAACAGGACGCGGTCTGCATGCTGACCGTCCGGCATGATGTTTAGTCGTCTTTTCTTGCAGCGTTGTTCATAAGCAGAGTCGCTGATGGGAGCTCCGTGCTCCTGATTCGCTTCCTCTCCACCGGGATGATGTTTCCGCACCACAGAGTCGCTGTGGTGACGAGGCGACTCTCACTCATTAATGTCTGATGACGCAGAGCTGCTGCTGGGCTTTTATCACCATGGCTGAGGTGTTCACATAATTTTTTTATCTTCATCATCTTCATTATCTTCATCCTCACTGACTGAGGAGATGTTTTCACATCTAAAATCTTCAATTTCTAAATGGAAAAACATGTTTTAGAGTCCCTGAACGCACCGCCTTGCGTGATGTCATCATTAGCCTCCATTAGCTGCTACGCTACACGGTGAAGCGTAGGTCGGATCAGCTTATCTGATTCACACTCGGGTGACTCCCCAGGTGTGTGTGATGCTATCTCAGCCTGACCTCCGTCCTGACCCCTCATCAGGTAACTCACCTGAACTCCAGCAGGGGTCAAATGTAAACCTGCTGCTTTCCCATGACCTCTGACCCCACCCCAACCACACACACACACACACCCTCACCTGAGGTCACCTCTCCTCCGTCACGACTCGGAGTCCTTCCGTTTCCTCTGTTTTTCCTGATAAACTGATAAACGTGTAAAACTGGAGGATGGATGGAAACATGGAAACACTGATCTGAGGTCAGAGAGCAGCAGCTCAGACGGCTTCCCCCGGTTCATCCGGACGACGCACGGCAAAAACTCAAATCTCAGCAAACATATTTGCTAAGATTTGAGCGAGAGAGAGATAGAGGACACGACTTCCCACGCTCGTCAGAAGGTGTTCATTCAGAAAAATGGCATCGAAGACGGAGAAGAGAAACTTTCCAGTTCGTAGATGGAGGTTCTTCTGACTGAGATCTGAGCCGCAGAGTTAAAGGAGGCGAAAGCCGAGCAGAGGAGAAAAACCACCAGAGCTGTAAATGCCGTGTCGCCTGACGGTCGCACTGTTACACAAGTAAAAACTAAAATGATTTGATCCGACAGTGACGTCTAACAAAAGCAAGACAGCCACTGAAAACTACTGATGGAGACGGAGACGTGCGACATATGATGTAAATGCTTCATATGAGTTTCCATCAACCAAAGCTTGTATGTTTCATGTCTGCTGCTTTGTTGTATTATACTTTTACTTCCTCTCCATCTCTCATACAACGTACATAAAATATGAAACTCTAATTTGACAAATTCAGACCCAAACATCCACATTTAGTGTGATAATGAAGCCGAGGCGTCATGAAGCGACGGCAGTTAGAAGAGCTGCAGTAACTGATGAACCTCCTTCCTGAATTTTCTACCCTTTTTCTGTTAGAAATGTTGTTTCATTTTCATAGCATCTTAATCTCACGTAGAACTCACCGACTGCACTTTCTATTGATGAGATGACAACAAATGAAACCATCGTCCCCTCACCGACATGCCGGCTGTGAGTGAAGCGGCCGATAGTCGCTCAGTCTGCGCATTAAAATGTCATTTATAACTGCAGAGTGATACATGATGATGTGGTCTAATTTATGTTGGATTTAAAAATACACAGTTGCTTCTAAGTAGGGCTGGACGATATAGAAAAAGTTTAGCGATAAAAAAAAAATCTGTATCGATCGATATAGATACTAAAAAAAAAAAAGAATAAAAGCTATTATCAAATAAAAAGCCATTTTAGGTGCAGCCCTGGCCATTTACGCTTTTGCTGAATTACCTACTAGTACAGAAATAAATAGGGCCGAGAAAAAATATCGATACACTGAAATATCGCGATATTTTCACATGCTGGTATCAAATTGATACAGTATTTAAAAACGCTGTAACAATCTATTTTACCAATGAAATCTTGCGAGATTTTTTCATTCTGTTCCGAAATCTCACAAGTTTTTGTGAAATCTCGCGAGATATTGTGAGAGAACGGAAATCTTGCGATATTTCATTGATTAAATATATCAATATCACGTTTTTAAATATCAATATGAAATCTGCATATGAAAATATTGCGATATTAGTGTATCGATATTTTTTCCCAGCCCTGATAATAAAGATCACACAAACACTGAATTCCAGTTCAGCCGTTGCCTGGTCTGCGTTTGTGATTGGTTAGGAGGAAGGAGCGACTGTAGTATCGTGATACCTGATAGGCTACAGCGGAAAACTGTGTTTCTATATCGAACTTTTATCGACCCTCTTTTTTTTTCTATTGAAAAAACCTCTATCGATCGATATACATCGATATTAAATCATCTATTGGCTTTTTTTTTTTTTGCTTATCACAAGCAACAGTAAAATAAAAATCTTTTTTTTAAACTTATTTTAAAAGTGGCCAAGATTTTTTTGTTTGTAATAAGCAAGAAAAGATTCAGCCAATAGAACAAGAAGATTTTTCTTGGTAAGATTTCTTGAAATAAGATGCATTGTTGCTTTAAAACAAGTTCCTATATCTCACTGAAATGTTTCTCTTTTTTGTGATCAAATGTTTTTATTCACATTTTCTTTTATATATAATATGTGACAGTAGCAATTTAGTAAAATACTACGCATCTATATTTCCCCCACCCCACCCACCCACCAGACCTCAGTAAGGGGTCGTAGTCACCCATAAAGACAAAGCTAAAACATTAACACATGAACATCATAGAACAGAGAAGGATGGATAAATAAAATCACTTCATTCCAAGCCCATCCTTCAAGTTTGGCTTCTTTCAAGTTATTATATTATGACTTTCATAATAATTAGAATAGTCATAGTAATAATTATATGTATAATTATATATGTGTTTGGCCTAATATTTATATAATAATTATTCATTTATTATTAGCATCTTTGATTGTTGTCATAATCTCAATTTTATTGACTTTTATTCATCATTTTTAATTGGTTTAATTGTACTTTATTAACTCATACAGCTTGATAAGGTACAAAAATGGACCAGGACCGAAGGAACAGAAATGTCTTTCAGAAAGGAACCCCCCCGCCCCCCAGCAACAAGCTTTGGACCCTTTTAAGTACAAATTGTTACCTCTATTTATGAGTGAGTACGAGCTGTAGATATTTCCATATAGATGATATTAGGAAAGTTCAAATACCAATGGAAGATAAGTTTATGAGGTGGTTTCCATCTTACTGTAATTATTATTTTTCTGCTGTTAAACCAGCAAGTCGTAATCGCTCTTCCGATTGTGATGCATTTATTGTATGCAAGTTATTTAATATGAGTACTTGAGGGTCAACAGGGATGTTTTGTGTCATTATAGAAGTTAATGCAGTTACCAGAAGTTGGAGACGAATGACATTCCCAGACCTCTGAGGACATAAATTACATAAAGAGCTATGTAGGAACTTTATACGAGACAGCGTGCAGGGAGTTAAATCAGTTCTGTGCACACATTGATAATGAGTAAGATGATGATCTGGGTTTCTGGAGGATAGAATTATATTAGTCCAAACATCTGCCCAATCAAAGTTTAGATCCCATTTTGGTTCATCTTTCCTCCGTATTGCATCAAGGACTAAAGGTTTATCTGATTGTGTATTCGGATGCCAGTGAGTTGAAATATTTCATCTCACTAAAATGTTTCTTTTAGGGAATTTTGTCTCATTTTCAGTGTGATTAGAAATTAGAAAAACATACTTGGTAAAATTTGAGTTTTTGCTGTGTGTGACTGCAGAAGGTCGACGCAGCAACATCTACTGCTGGCATCACATGGCAACAACCTTATCTCATCAGCCAATCAGAAAACCTGAGGCAGCCAGTAGGGAAATAAAGTGTCAAAGGTTATCCTCTGATTGGTTTGAGTCAGCGAGTCAGTGGTAGAACATACGATGTTAAAGTTTGCTGTTAGCTTCCTTACTGCTGATTTAAGATTTTAATCTCTGCACTTAAGTTAAAGGTGCATGTTGTAACGTTGGCCTTCATGGAGCTTCACCACTAGGGGGCAGGGTTTTACATGAAAAGGTTTAGTTTCTGCTTCTATTCTTTATCATTATTATTATTATTATAATTATTATTAACTTGTCCTGTCCAGCATGGTAGCAGCAGAATGGTGATCTGGCTGCCTTGTTGTGTTGAACAGATTTACTTTGCCAACAGGAGCTTTATGAATAAAAATCTCCTCTTGATATTCTGAATTTCATTATTTTATTGTTTGATATTTAATTTTTAAATCCTTGTTGACTGCGTTTTACAGAACAGTTCTGGACCTGACACTTTCAGAAACTTTCTACTGCCTTCACTACTCACAAAAAAATAGGGATATTCAACTTTCGGTTATAATTTAAGGAAAATGTCAAAAGTTTACACCTTGTTGATATTATGATGAATGCTGGACATTTCCTCCATCTCAAATAATTTATTGACAGAAAAGCTAACAGCAATGGTGGGTACACCACAACATAAAACTGACAATGTGTGAAGAACTTGTCTTGGTCTGATTTGGTCTAAATGTGAACAGGATGATGAAGAGGATGTTTAGGAACAAGAACTCACTAAACCAGAACATTTAGAGGTCAAGTGACGGTTTAGACACTACTTTTGTATTTTTGTGGTCAGTCACCTTTTTGGAGAACAGCATGATGTGCAATAAATATTTAACCATTGAACAATGTACATGTGCATTGAAAAGTATTTCAAGTATTTCTTGTGGTGTCCCACAGGGGTCAGTGTTGGGCCCAAATTGTTTATTCTTGATAGTGTCGGATGTAATAAAATTTGTTGGTGTTTTTTTGCAGATGACACCAATATTTTTTGCTCTGGTAGTGACTTGCACTTATTAGTTCAAGTGATAAACAGGGACTTGAAGAAGATGCAATTATGGTTTAATATAAACAAACTGTCATTAAATTTGAAAAAAAAAAAAAAAGTTAATGGTGTTTGGAATTGAAAGGGAAAATTTGAAGTTGGAAATTACCCTGGATGGAGCAGTTATTGATCACGTAAATTAAATAAAATTTCTGGGAGTGATAATAGAAAAAAAAAATAACTGGAAATCTCATGTTAATCACATTTGTAGTAAAATTTTACGAAGTATAGCTATAATTAGTAGAGCAAAGCAAGTCTTGAACAAAACATCTTTATGTACGTTATATTGCACACTTGTCTTGACATATTTTAATTATTGTGTAGAAGTTTTGGGTAATAATTATACATCAAGAGTTTAGCCGCTTGTAATTTAACAAAAGAAGGCAATTAAGGATAATTCATAAAGCAAGTTATCATGCGTACACTAATTCACTTTTTATAGGATCTAAATGACTAAAATTAAAATATCTGGTGAAACAGCACAAATTCTGTTCAGGGCAAAAAATAATAACTTACCAATAAATATACAGAAATTATTTACTCAGAGGGAAGGACGGTATGGTTCCAGAGGAAATGTTTTATTTTAAAGTAGTAAAGGCTTCAGGAAAAGTTTTTGTTTCTGTGCAAGGAGCTAAACTGTGGAAAAGTCTGGGAGAGGAATTAAAAAATTGTCCAAGTATTTATCTCTTTAGAAAAAGATTCAGAGGCATGATTTGTGAGAGATATAAATTACTGGAAGAATGATTTTCTTGATTGAGAAGGGTGAATGTTTTGTGTTCATATTGTTAATTATATGAAAGCAAGCAATGTCTAAATGAGCTTTTATGTCTGATGTCTGTGAATTGTATGTTGTTTTTTTGTTGTGTTTTTGCATATGCGAATTAAAAGTACACCTTAATAAACCAAAAAGTTTAGAGAAAGTCTAATTCAGTTCCCCTGGAAAGGTTGGAGTGGATTTTAGGTTTATTCTGGCATCATACAGAAAGCCAACTATCCCTAAGTTTTTGTGAGTAGTGTAATATACCATCATCAACAACAACAATAATAATAATAATAACAATAATAATAATAATAATAATATTATTATTATTAATAATAATAATGCCTCCGACAGATCATGCATCCTACCTATAGCTACAGCAGCCTGGTTGCATATATATGATCAAAGCACAAAAAATAAATGGATTAGAAAAATATTTAAACCTTTTTGATTAATAAAATGAAATGCAGAAATCTATTTTTAAAACATTAAATGAAAGAATCAATAATTACATTTGACATGTATTATCTTTTCCCATTGCTTTGTCTATCAACTGTTTCTACGTTTGCTTTCATCATTTTCAGGAGGAAAATTTGTTTTTTTAACAATGATGTCATCATGCTTGTTAATTTCAAATCTTCACTGATGTGTAAATATGAAGTTAAATTTTCAGATTTTACAGATGAGAAAGAAGAAAAAAACAGATGAAGAAATGTTACGTGCCAAGCAAAAGCAAGATAAATAAATGGCAAAGGAAAAAAACCATTTGGGGAAGAAAGAAGGATGAAACAGATTACACTAGTAAATTGTTCTGATTATGTTAAACTGGTTAAAAATATTTGCACATTTAAATAATTCTTGTTTAATCTTCATAATTTCTCATCATGATTGTTTTCCTGATGTTTTTGTGGCATTCTCATCATCTTTCCATCTATTAATATGGGAAATCGTTCTATTTGGGATAAAGAAGGATAAAATAGATTACACCAAAATTATTCTGATTAGACTACATTAATGATTACAATATTTGCACATTTTGATAATTCTTTTATATTTTCTCATTGTTATTATCTCCTTGGTGTTTTTGTGGCATTCCCATTTCACGTTGAACACATGAAAATGATAAAGTCACAAACATTGACGTTACACGAGAACATTGTGATGCAGATTCATGAGTCGTGTTTTCATCCTGCAGCCGACGTGTCAGAATCTTTCCTGTGACGATGATGATGAAATGTTGGACATGAAAAGCTCAGGTGTTGATCTGAAGACGGAGGTTTAACGGAAACCAAACCTGTGTGTGTTTCTGATGTTTGAAAACACACACACCTGAGCCATCTTCAGCTGGGCTCCGAACGCAGCCTCCCCTGAAACCCCCGGAGCTCCGCTTCAAACACCCGGAGCTCCATCTGCTGGAGACCAGCGGCAGGGACCACCATCAGCCCACTCCACTTCCACCTGCACATCTCCCGGTTGGTCTGAGATCGCCTGTTTTCCCTCAGCTGCTGTTTGTTCAGGTTAAAACTCAAATAAAAACATTTCTGTCACCGATTACGACTCTAAAACAACCTGTTTTAAAACATAGACAAAAATATTAAAGTCAACCGTCATGATAAACTGCCAAGTTAAGACACAATCGTCATAAATATGTAAAATTATTGTAAAAATAAAAACTGAGTCCTCAGATGTTCGCTGACATTGAGATTTTTTTAAATAATGAAAAAGTACACCTTTGTGTCTGTTGTGGCATTGTTGGCTTTTTAGCCGAAGATCATGTGAACATTTTCCACGAATTGATGAATTAATGACTTAATTAAACCTGCAATGATACAGAGACCAGCCGACACCACAGATAACAAACACAAAAACAAGAAAATAAAAATAAAACTTCAACTCTAAAACAAACCATATTTTATACCGTAACCCAGTCCAACATAAACAGCAACCTCTCATCAGTAGAAACGATGTGAAGCGTGAAGATCAGGACTGTTGAGCAGCTGGAATCCAGCACAAGACCAGACTGGGACCCCCCCCCCCCCCCCCCCCCCTAAAGATGCAGCAACTAGTTTCCACACTTCCCAGACATTTAAAGAAAGTTGTTAAAGGAAAAGATGATGAGACACGATTACAAACGTCACCCTGGAACTACTTTTTACAGCTGTGTTACTACACCATGGTAAACGTCACCCTGGAACTACTTTTTACAGACGTGTTACTACACGATGGTAAACATCACCCTGGAACTACTTTTTACAGACGTGTTACTACACCATGGTAAACGTCACCCTGGAACTACTTTTTACAGACGTGTTACTACACGATGGTAAACCTCACCCTGGAACTACTTTTTACAGACGTGTTACTACACCATGGTAAACATCACCCTGGAACTACTTTTTACAGACGTGTTACTACACGATGGTAAACATCACCCTGGAACTACTTTTTACAGACGTGTTACTACACGATGGTAAACATCACCCTGGAACTACTTTTTACAGACGTGTTACTACACGATGGTAAACGTCACCCTGGAACTACTTTTTACAGACGTGTTACTACACGATGGTAAACATCACCCTGGAACTACTTTTTACAGACGTGTTACTACACGATGGTAAACATCACCCTGGAACTACTTTTTACAGACGTGTTACTACACAATGGTAAACATCACCCTGGAACTACTTTTTACAGACGTATTACTACACGATGGTAAACATCACCCTGGAACTACTTTTTACAGACGTGTTACTACACGATGGTATACATCACCATGGAACTACTTTTTACAGACGTGTTACTACACGATGGTAAACATCACCCTGGAACTACTTTTTACAGACGTGTTACTACACGATGGTAAACATCACCCTGGAACTACTTTTTACAGACGTGTTACTACAAGATGGTAAACATCACCCTGGAACTACTTTTTACAGACGTGTTACTACAAGATGGTAAACGTCACCCTGGAACTACTTTTTACAGACGTGTTACTACACGATGGTTAACATCACCCTGCAACTACTTTTTACAGACGTGTTACTACACGATGGTAAACATCACCCTGGAACTACTTTTTACAGACGTGTTACTACAAGATGGTAAACATCACCCTGGAACTACTTTTTACAGACGTGTTACTACAAGATGGTAAACATCACCCTGGAACTACTTTTTACAGACGTGTTACTACAAGATGGTATACATCACCATGGAACTACTTTTTACAGACGTGTTACTACACGATGGTACACGTCACCCTGGAACTACTTTTTACAGACGTTTTACTACACGATGGTAAACGTCACCATGGAACTACTTTTTACAGAAGTGTTACTACACGATGGTAAACGTCACCCTGGAACTACTTTTTACAGACGTGTTACTACACGATGGTACACGTCACCCTGGAACTACTTTTTACAGACGTTTTACTACACGATGGTAAACATCGCCCTGGAACTACTTTTTACAGACGTTTTACTACACGATGGTACACGTCACCCTGGAACTACTTTTTACAGACGTGTTACTACACGACAGTAAGTATTACTTCCAGGATTTTAACAGCAGAATACCTAATCTAAATGATCCAGCTGATTCATTTGAAAACTTCTTCTGAGAAAACTAGAAGTGAGAAAAATGAAGAGTGAAAACTGAACCAGAACGTCGGGAACTTCTGATAAACACAAAGAATCATCATTTAGTCAGTTTTTATCTGGAATCTGACAGAGACTCAGACATTAAAGGGTTTTTCTTGAACTTTGTTGGCTTCCATTGTTGTTTTTGTCAATTTTCCCCCTTTTTTTACAGTGTTGTCCTTCACAGTAACACAACCATATATGAGTGGTCCCTGCGCTTTGTCCAGATCTTCCAATAACCTGCAGCCAAGGGCAGCACCTGAACGCCACACACAAACACAAACTCATGTGCCACAAAAGCCACACAGACTGCAATTATGACTTATTGATTTCTACAACTGCAGCAGCTGGAACTGTGTGTGTGTGTTGATGCCTGTGATGTGGGGACAAACAACAACAGCTCATCATCAGGTAAATGCTGCAGGTTCAGAGTGAAGGTTCCCGTCTGTAGGAAGGCGACGTCGTGTCCTTGGACGAGATGGAAGCAGATGTGTTTGTGTGTGTGTGTTTGTAGCTGTTTTCACTTCTCCACAGTCAGTCTGTGGTGGAAAGGAGGCGCCGGCTTTTTAAACGTTTGCAGCCCAGACGGGTGGTCACGCAGTCTGCAGGAGGCGCCTCCACCTCCCCACATTTCTGTATTAGTTTGATGATCATGGATCTGTGCACGGGAACCTGGAGGGGATTTAGTGTTTCACCCAGAGACATGTTGACCCAGCTCCGGTCCTTTAGGGCCATAATCCTGCAGGTTTTCTATGCCTCCCCGCTCCAACACACCTGACTATAAATTATGAGTCATTGTGCAGATTTTCATAGGCTGTTAGATTCATTTCATTTGAGTCAGGTGTGTTGTAGCAGGGAGGCATAGAAAACCTGCAGGACAGCGACCCTTGAGGACCAACTTTGGACACCCCAGTCCCGGAGGGTCTGATGTCAGATCAATAAGAATAAGATAATCGATAAGAACCAACTGATCAATAAGCTGAAAAACTGAGCCTCTGCTTTCATTGTGTATTGTTGCATTTATATTGTTGTACATTTATAGAAATGTTTGACAAATGTAAAGAAGTGCATGGGGCTGTTTTTCGTTGGTGTACCTCAGGGCTCTGTACTGGGCCAATTTCTGCATTCGCGTCAGGTGCTGCTTCAATTTCATAATTCCAAAAGCAAAATGTGAGCATGTTTTTGTACATCAAATTTATAAAGCAGTTTTCAGCAATTCAAAGGGCTTCACATAAAAACTTCACAAACTAAAGGATGTAACAGGAATTTAAAGACCCACAACGTAACTTCTCCACCGTAAAAAATCTGTTTCTGACTCGTGTTGATGACACACAAACATTCATTAGGCACATTTTCGAGCCGTCACTGCCCAGCGGCGTCCCAAGACTCAGAAACAGCACTATGTAACTTTCCCATCTGGGACACGGCCGTGACGTTGCAGACGGATATGAACCAGACATGAACGCAGCGGGTGTTTTGAACGCATCGTGACGGATATAGCAAAGAAACGCAAGGCAACATTACCGGACGAAGAAAGGAAAATAAAGAGAGAAAGGGACAGAACAAGGGTCAAGATAAGACTGTCTTTTACTGGCTGGAGGGAATCGGTCTTTGGGTACGTCACGGCCTCAAAAACGCAATGCATTTTGGGTAGTTAGTGCCATACTCATGGGGGAGAGACAGCAGCAGCAAACAAAACAAAACAGAGAGTTGAGGTATTTTAGTTGCTTCTTTTGGAAATAATGGGACACTGGTGTTGCGTCAAAGGATGTAACAGTAATTTCAACCGGAAAACAGTCGACAGTGCTTTACGTTTTTTTCGCATTTCCAGCTTGGAAAAGAAAATACGGACCGCAGGCAGAGGACATTACAAAGAGATGCGGGGCTGCAGTGAGAAGGAAAGACATCACGTTCCATAAAATGTCTCATGTACGCGTTTGCTCTCAGCATTTTCACAAAGGTAAGTCCTATAAATATACACTAGTAGAAATCAACACGCTGAAATGGTTTGCTGATAAAGCCTTCTGTTCTGATTCACTGGTCATGCAACTTCACTCATTTACAGCTTTCTTACCTTGGTTGTGACGATCGTGTTTGTACATTCATCTGGCTGAAATGACAATAGATCCAGCACCCAGCCGTTAGAAAAGTGCTCATGGGCTTCAGGGGATTTGGAGTTACGAAATTCTGCAAAAGTGTAAGTGCTTATCCCGTACTCCAGATAGTTCGTTATATCCAGAGAAGTAGTTGGAGGGAGGAGTGCTGCATCGGATCTCCAACTGTTAGCTCTCACTTGGTGAGGATCAATATTGTTTACGGAGGCCAACTTGGCGAAATATCGTTCACTGGCAGCTTTGGAAAGTTTTTCTGGATGTGGTATCCGTTCAGTCTTCTTTTTCTTTTCCATTTGTAGGACTGAAAATGCTGGCATGTAGCGCTCTGCTCTTGTTTTCTGAAGTCTTGTTTTTCTTCTGCTCCCCACAAAAATGGCGCTGGGGGGCGTGTCAGTCACGTGACTGACAAAGACCGATCACAGTAAAGGTACGATGCAAGATGGATGCTAGTTTAGTCGTTGTTAGGGGAGAAAACTGCTAAAAGTTGCACTCTCGCATGGGTGCTAACAGGCTACGTTCAGGGCCACGACTTTAACCCCCAAATTCCCTTAAAACAGCAGAGCTTTATGCTGCCTTCAGGTGGTATTGGAAAGATGATCCTTTCCACTTGTCTAGTGGAAATTACCGTGCGTTGTGTTCAAGTGATTTGTTGTCGTAATTAAGTGAATCACTGGAGGGTTTTTTTCTTTAACTTATTCATTAGTTGTGAATATACATAAAGTGGAATAAACACATCCTTGCACAGATATTAACAGTATTGAGGTTGCAAACAGGAAATAAATACTGATGAATCAGTGGAAGTTAAATTGACTGACAAGCCAACTAGCTGCTAGCTAGCATCTGCTCTGAGGAGGTAAATCAAACAATAACCACATTTTTAAACACAAAACTAAGTCTAAATGGAGATGGAATAAAAGCTCTGTACGTCACAGACTCATGCAGACTAAACTAACCAAATCGCAGCAGCAGAGAACTTAAAACATGATGTAATGCTTCCTATTCACCATATTTTGTTGCTATCCGACATGTTGAAAGGTCAGACTTTATCTCATCTCGGCAACTCGGGCATCATAAAATTTTTCCAGCTTTCCAGTGGAAATTATGACACGAGTGGGTGTTCAAGTGCAATTTTCATGTCAGACTTTGGTATTTACCATAAATAGGATATCACATGAAGGCAGCATTAGTACAACTGTTACTAAGTTCAGAAGTTTGTGAACAACAAGGTTTACCGACACCAATATGTCTAATATGCTGCTAAGGGTGGAACAACCAGTTATTAGGTTTAGGGGGCAATCACTTTTTCACACAGGACCATGCAGGTTTGGATCCCCCCCCCTACTAATAAAAAAATCTTCATTTAAAAGCTGCATTTTGTGTTTACTTGTGTTATCTTTGTCTAATATTTAAATTTGTTAGATGATCTGAAACATTTAAGTGTGACAAACATGCAAAAAAAATAAGAAATCAGGAAGGAGGAAACACTTTTTCACATAACTGTAGTTTATATGTGTTTAGGATCTGAAAAGCACCTTCAAATGCAATGCATGATGATGATGATCATAATTATTATTACTATTATTAAGGGTTTGGGTGGTCGCGGATAGCATGAGGGGGTAGTGCAAAGTGTGGCACGAGGGAATTATGGGTACACACCAGGGAGTCCTTGTCTTGTTGGCATCTGAATAAAACAAATCCAAATTACATGAAGAGGATTTCTGAAATTTTTCTTCTTCGGTTTCTCTGAAAGTTTGCTGATAATTCAAGATAATTGCAGAAAAAAAGTATAAAAATTAAACTTCAGTTTACATTAAAGGTCATTTAATTCACGTTCAGATCAGTTTTCCCCCAAAATTCAGATTCCCCCAGAATGCGACACAGAGAAATTCTTATTGCTGAACAGTTTATTAAACATCATCTACAAAGACACACTGATAGAAAATCATTTGTCACAATTTTAGACAAAACACACACACACACACACGTCCTGTTCACCCACACAGTGATGGTGTAACGTGGAAACGGCTCCCCCTGCAGGACAGTTTCAGTCCCTGCAGCCTCCTGATCTGACTCCAGTTAAGCTGCAATCAGTAAAAACAGTTCAGAGCTGCAACTGTCAGCCGAGTCGTCGATAAACCGATGAGAAAATTCTGCTTCTGGATTATTTCTGCAGTTTTCTGTGAAATAATCCAACAGAACAGTTAAACTGATCGACTGGTGGAGGAAATGATCGATCGGCTTCTCTCTGAAGTCACGCTGGAGCTCAAACGAATTACTGCTGATTGAGATGATGTCATCAGGCATCTAAATCTGTCTGAGATTATGTTTCCATATCAGAGTTTATTTCTGTTAAATGAGGGAGATGAAAAATCTTCCCATCATGCTGCGTTCACTGCTCCTCCAAACTGGAGAGAGAAAGTGCCACAATGCAGTACTTAAATGCAGCATTGGATAATTGATTAATGAATCATTGATTTATTAAAATTGGACGTAAATACACGAATTATTAATTAGAATAAATATACTTTTTTACACATAAAGAAAAAGAAGATATATTTAATGATTTCTTGTTTCTATGCTGCAGGGCATCATCTGTCAGTCCTGCTCGTCAAACGTGGGGGCGGGGCTAAAGATGAGCATGTGACCTCTGATTTAATCTGAAGTTACAGCTGCTGATGTCATCAGATTCTTCCTCCTCATTTCGTTTTTGTAATGTGGAACTGATGGGTGGGAGGGTTGCTGCTGGCTCTGCAGGGGTCTCGTCCGGGATGGATTTACAGTGACCTGTGGTCCAGGATAACCAATCAGATGCTACCATCTGTTGACTACACTAATTCATGAAAAGCTGCTGAATTGGCATCATTTAATTTATTTGAATTATTTTAAAAATGAAAGATGAATTTAATGATTCATAAATATTCATTTTGCAATTTTTTAGTTACTTATATATTTATTCATGTAGTTACGGTTAAATTTGATTCATTATCTGTTTAATTTCAGTATAAATTAATTAACAATACATTTAAAGGATAACTTTTTTTTTTCTTTTTTTTTAACCTGGACCTTATTTCCAGGAGTTTATACGTGCATTTACTCACCGGCCTTCAGCGTGCATCCATATAATGGTAGAGATGGAGCAGCCTATCTGTAGGAGATTAGCTACAACTTCTTCATTTCATCAATACTTTAAGTAGAATGAACGAACGAACGAACGAGTACTATTGTCCTGTCAGTTCAGAATTTCGCAAATTGTGGGGTTTTTTGTTGTCTGTGTAGAAGCTGCTCTTTTCAGCTGTACTACGGAAGCGCGCATCATGAACTTGCGGCTCCGAAAAATGTGTAAAACACCCTGATTACTAACGGAAAACTAAACCTACCCAGGACAATAGTACTCGTTCGTTCGTTCATTCTACTTAAAGTTTTGGTGAAATAAAGTTTTTTGCAGATAATGTCTTATGGAGAGACTGCCTCATCTCTCCCATTATATGGATGTACGCTGAAGGGCGACTCAACATAATATCTTCGGAAGGACTCAAAGTGATGCAGAAACTTTACCGGTGAGTAAATGCACGTATAAACTCCTAGAAATAAGGTCCAGGTTGAAAAAAAAGGAAAGTTATCCTTTAAAGGGACTTGAGGCAAGATTAAGAAACGAAACTCGCGACTGCCGCAACTGCTGCTTCAGGTAACTGCAGCCACGAGCCAAGTCGCACGGGAGCACAAACTGAAGCTTTAATGTTGTTTACTCACCTTTTTCTCCGTAGTTACACTTTTTAGTGTCTTTCAGTTGATCTGGATCGTTTGCTGACGGCAGAATAATCCATAACTATCACTTACAGCGTTTGAATTTACCAGAAATCCGGACACCGAATTGCAGCGCATTTTGCAGCACACAGCCACGGCAACGGAGAGAATCGTGGGTGGAAACGTTAGTTTTGGTATTTAACGCTTCATCACCCATGAGTATGAAAAAAAAATGGACATGAATGTTTGTTTTTTTAAAATTCCTGCCTCTAGTCCCTTTAAGTAGTTGTTTATTTAACGTTTTACTTTCCAAGAACGAGCTTGCAGGTACAAGCGGCCAAAATGAGTTCCCTCCGCTGGGTGGCCGGGCTCTCCTTAACGTCTAATTTATAGTCGTCTGTAAAGTGCTCTACGTAGGTTACGGAGAGCCTCTTCGTCGTCTCCAGCTGCATAAAATATTTTTTAAGTGTCCGTCGCTCCGTCAAGGGACGACCGAGACGGTAAGGGCTGTGATTGGTCTACCACTACGTAAACACTAGCAGCGCCATATATAAACCGGCTAGCCTACGAAGACGTAGATATGAGTCCAACCGAAGAACATTTGGCTGAAGAAGTGAGGAAACACCAAAATCGCCCCATCGTCTTCTTTTTTTATCAAAAGTATCTGTTATTCAGCTGCAGCAGCAAAAACAGTCTCTTTCTCTCTCGGACGCCATTGCGAACTGTAACCGGAAACAAAATAACCACCGAGGTTACCGACCATCGGCACCATAGGAGCAGGTCAGTCTTGCGTAGCGACCTCGACTGATCGAGCAGTTGTTGTAACTACGGTGGTCTTCAGTTTCTGCTGTTTGAACGCAAACCGAAGCAAAGAAAGGTTAAAAATTTTTCAGAAATTCCCGCCCAATCGGACCGAGGTCCCAGACTATCCGGGTGTGAATGCACCCTTGGAGTCCGAGTCCTGGACTCCAGTCTCATCTCTGCTGTCGTCATGGCGACACTTTTCTCCCTCCACATGAAAACATCTGCAGCAGCTTCATGTCCATCAGATCTGCTTCCAGCTGATGAAGCTCATCCGACCTTCATCCATCAGCCGACTCTTCCGGACCTCCGTCTGTCCTTCAGGAGCAGGAATCTGCAACCTGCAGCTCCAGAACCACATGTGGCTCTTTGGACCGTCCACAACGGCTCAATAACATCGACTAAAAATGATAAAGAACCGAGTAATATTTAAGAATATACATAACAAATGTAGGTTTTAGCAGTTTTTCATTGGAATAACTGTTCAAAATACGTAGTACCAGTAATGTTTTTTTGCTACATCTGTTTCTCTTCTCGTTAGCTTGGAAATTCTGGGCTTTTTCTGCAACACAGTCTCAAAAGAGCAACATCCCATAAAGGAAAATGAAACTATCCCATTCTTTTTTTTGCAAAGTTTTAAAATTTTGAAACAATCCCATTCTTTTTGCAAAGTTTTAAAATTTTGTTTTGTGTGGAAGATTAGAGCCACTGAAGAAAAAAAAATTCTGGGAAAAAAGTCGGCATTCTAAATTTTTTCCAGAACATTAAAGAAAATTTTCTTTCTTTTTTTCAGTGTCTGAAAAAGTCAGAATTCTGACTTTTATCTAGAACATTTAAAAAAATAAAAATGTCTGGAATTTTTTTTTTTTTTTTTTTTTTTCAATTTCTGAAAAAAGTCAAAATTCTGACTTTTTTCCAGCATATTAAAACAAATTTTCGGGATTTCTGTTTTTTTTCTTAAAGAAAGTCAGAATACTCAGAAATTGAAATTTGAAAAAAAAAAAAAAAAATCAGATTTTTTTAAATTTATTTATACCGGAAAAAAAGTCAAAATTCTGATTTCAGTCTCAGAAATTGATTTTGTTTTTTCTTCAGTTGCCCTAATCCTCTTCCATAGTTTTGTTTTCTAAAGCCTAAAAGTCTAAATAACATTCTGTTTTTTCAAAATGGCAACAAATTTCATAAAGTTTGTGTTTATCAAATTTATAAGCTGTTTTTTTAAAAAAAAAAAACAACTATTTGTGGTTCTGGACGAACTTTTATTTAACTGGACTGAGACAAAAATGGCTCTCTGGACTGTAAAGGTTGCAGAACCCTGTCCTGGAGGATCCCGGGGAGTTTCCAGGTCCAGGAGGGATTCTGGTCAGCTGACTTCCTCAAACCAGCCGTTACCACCACGAGTCGCTGTTGTCATAGAAACAACATTCCGCTAAATTAACTGGAAAGCCACAGAGACGGAGCGGGTCTGAAATACAGATCTGGTCTTTCTGATGGAGTCACATGACGCCTCTGCTGACGGTTGCAGCTCTGCATCATGTGATCGATGACATCATCAGCTCTCGAGCAGTTTCGAGACGTTGGGTTTGTTTCACGATGACGACGTAAAAGCGTGTTTGGAGTAAATCTGTGAACAGGAAGCAGAACCACGTTTACGAGGAGACGACAGCTTTCACTGCAACATGTGAGACGCGTTCTGATTGGCCGCTTACACAGAGGGAAATAAATAAGAAGGTGGAGCTGCTCCTCTTCCTCCTCACCACTCCTTCTTCTTCTCGTCCATGGAGACCCCGCCGGGCCCGAGGGCCACCACCAGCAGCAGGCCCCCGATCACCGACGTGGTCTGGAAGAAGTCGTATTTCAGGAAGTCGTGCATGGGCGTGTGCACGGAGAAGCTCCAGAAGGAGTTGAAGGTGACGTTGATGCAGCTCAGCCAGGCCACCAGCGTCAACGCCGCCAGCTTGGTCTTCAAGCCCACCGCCACCAGCAGCATGAGGGCCGTGCCCACCAGGTCCTGCAGCACCTGCACCGAGAGGAGAGCCCGGTTCTGGATCAGATGAGACCGGACAGCGAACCCGAGATCCAGGAGGACCCGAAGCTTTAAAGCTCATTTCTACAGCACATTTCACGTACAGGACAATTCAACGTGCTTCACATAAAACATTAAAAGCATCACAGCGGGGGGGGGAGTAGAAGCATGATTTAAAATTTAAAACATTAAAAACATTTCAAATTCAAATTTAAAAGAGAAGATAGAGACACGCGGATTCTAACTTTTGAGTAAAATCTATGTACTTGCAGCTGAGAACAGGAGGGTCTTTAACCTGGATTTAAATAAACGAAGGACCGGATCTATCAAAGGTTTGCGTGTATAAAACGTGAGCTATCTCACTGCACACGCTAAAAAATGTACAAACTGATCTGTCAACAGCTAAAAGGGTTCAGTCTTTAAAACGAGCTAAATAGCGCCTCTTATCCATTTAGTACCTTTCCTGCAATGAATATGTAATATGGGGCGTTTACACGCAAAAGCGCGTGAAATGGGAGGAGAAAATGTAAATATATTAATTTAGCACTCGCAAGGCGATTGACTGCAAACTTGCAGCTTTGTGCACAAAAGGCTGCAACTTCTGAGAGGGACGATCCTGGACACACACATCTGATTCAGAATCATTCATGAGCAGTGAGGGCAGCGTGGTTAGTTCTCACTGCTGTTTTAATAAAAACCACCACAGCAAACCACGACTGTATTTAACACGGTGTAAAATATTCTGGATAAAGGAAAGTTTGCAGCCGCTGTGGAGCTGAATGAGAACTAAAGCTGCATTAATTGTGTCTGTATTTCCCCTCTTTTCCAACGTCACATTTTAACTTGGATTTTAGCAGCTGGACAGGATCACAGGATCATCTGGCAGCGTGAGCCTCTGAAGCCGTTGGTATCATGACAAAGTTTGCACCTCCTGCGTAATAGAGACCATATCGGAGCTGCAGATGCTTTCACTTGTTCAGCAGCTCCTGATCCACGTCCTCATAAACCGGACACTTCTGAGACTCTGCACAGACACCATTTTTATATTTATCATACTTATTTTAAATTATTTTCGTTTATTCCGTCCTCCTTATATCTCCATCTTCATCTGGCGTCATATTTCCTTTTGTGCTGTTGTTTCTCGCATTTCGCCACGCTGCAAACCTCTAAACACGCAAAACCTCATTTATATATCGGGGCGTTTCCAACACGTTTGCACCCGCTGTCATTTGCACCTTCATTCTTGGTAAATCACTCTCAAACGTGGTTCAGCCTCGCAAGCAAAATTCTAAATTGCGTGGAAAAATTACTACACGCAAATTTGGATCTTGATGAATCTGGCCCTGAGTGTCCCAGCTGATCTGAGACGTTCTGGGAGTTTGTTCCAGACATGTGGAGCATAGAATCTGAACGCAGCTTCTCCAGGTCTGGTTCTGACTCTGGAACTGATAACAGACCGGATCCAGATGTTCTGAGGGGTCTAGTGGGTTCATACTGGGTCAGGAGGTCACTGATGTATTTTGAGCCCAAACTATTCAGAGCTTTATCACCTTATTTTGCCCCCCCCCCCCCCTGCTTCTGAACCTTCCTGTTGACATTTCCGGTCGCTAGCTGCAGCTCATCAGTTACACTGAAAAACACAGTCGCCCACGTAGCGAGACGAGACGCAGCGACTTAGCTTTGCTTCGTTTCCTCCGAGCTGTTATGGAAAAATCCGATGGAGCTGAATAAAGTCCAGCGAGTGGCTGGATGGATGCCGATGTGGAATATTAAGCATGAAAAATGCGATACTTTCCTTTAAACCTGATTAGCATGAGGTGCTCTGTAATGAACATCGCACACAGATCAGAGGAGAGATGAGATGCACGATGTTTTTTTTATTATTACTGCCGAGTGTGTGGCGTTAAATCTGTGCAGGTAACAAGAGTCCAGTAACGTACCAGTATCAGACATCATCCCTGTAGTTACGCTTCCTACTGTAGCATAATAATAACATCATAATAAATAATTCACCTGATGCTAAATAGTGCTGAACATGAAAGTATGCTTAAAGGTGCATTGCACAAGTTTAAATGGTAAATACTACCTTTTCTCTCCTCCACATACTCTCATAAGTGCCTGATGTGTAGAATGAGCTGGTGTCTGTTTCAGGAAGCAGGTTTAATGAAAACTGAGTAGTTTAACTCTGAAATTAGGGAAACTCTAAGTTTTCCGTAACACAAAGGTAGGTAACTCAACCCAGGGAAAGAAGAGGAACTCTAGCCTGTTTCATGAAGAGGGGGAACTTAAACCCTCGGTCTGTTACCATAGTAACAGACTCTCTGAAACTAACCTGGTTGGGAGCAGGTTAATGTGGAGAAACCTTGAGTTTCTCGCTGTCTCCACCCACTTTTAGTCACACTCACCGTTTCATTTCCTCATTCATTCATTCATCAGCGGGGAGTTTTATCTGCTGCCGTCTCCAATAAAACATGTTAAAATAAATCAGTCGGTAGGTTACAGACGTTTTTCTTTCCATCAGGATTTCATGGATAAAGATGCAGCATGACTGCGTGGATAATTAAACATTCGGAGATCGTTATCAGACCACGGATAGAAGTTCTTTCATTTCCAGACAGTTGTAATTTCTGACGTAACAGTTTCACATCACAGCCAATTATCTACATACAAGCTGATCCTCCGTACATTTAGAATATCACAGTCCGTATGTGACAGTTGGAGGTCCTGTCTCTGTTTCTGGGAGATGGTTTGTCCTGATTATTTGCCTTTGCAGCTGTCTCTGGATAAATGGTGAAGGTGCACGTCTGTCATGCAGAAAGCTGGCGTTCAGTCCTGGGTGGGACTTTTCTCATGTTGCCATACGCGCTTTCCCCTCAAAGCAGATCGGTTATTGTTTATTGCCCTGCGTTTTTTGGCAAATAGATTTTTTTCTTTCATTGGAGATGCAGGGTATTTGAGAAATGCAACGGTTATATTTCATCTTTAAGGGGAAGTTCAGAATTTTTGACATAGGGCCTCATTTACAAATGAGCCAGAATACTGCTTATCACTGAAGACAGTTTCAACATATTTCATTCCGTTATCCTAGTTCTAAGAGGTTGCTGGTGCTAATGCTAGTGGAAGTCTATAGGAATCTGCTAGCCTGTCATTTAAACCAATCTTATCCACTCCAGAGAAGATCAGAGGCAAATCAGCAAGCCTATCTGTGTAAATGCCGTATTGAACTAGTAAACTCGTGTGTTAAACAAGTAAAACTAGCCTTGTATGACAAATTTTGCATTACATATTGAGGAACTAGTTTCTTACCAGCTTACTACCTTTGTCAGTGTATTTCGGTACATAAAGACAAGGTGACAGTTTGTTTGATGGAAAAAGTTCGAAATCATCTTCAAAATCTGACATATCCTCATGCCTTTCAGACGTTGCCGTATTTTAGACTTTATATTTGTGTAAATAGATTCCTTCATGCATGTAGCAGCAGATGACATCACTCTGCTGCCAAATACAGGAAGTAAAACTTTGTAAAGTGTCTCAGCAGCAACAATCAAATTGCAACAAAATGCAGGTTTGTTTCATTTGTAACATTATTCTATTAACACGGCATTCACACAGATAGTCTGAAGTTAGAAATGATTTGCCTCGGATGTTCTGTGGAGTGGATAAGATAGTTATTAATGACAGGCTAGCAGATTCCTATTGACTTGCACTAGCATTAGCATTGGTGACCCACTGGAACTACAATAACGGAATGAAATATGTTGAAACTGTCTTCAGTGATAAGTAGCATTCTGGCTCACTTGAAAATGAGGCCCTATGTCAAAAATTCTGAACTTCCCCTTTAATGCTGCCGACAAAAGCACTCAAGTTAAATAAATAAAAGTAAAGTATTAGATACGAACATCAGCCTCCCAGGTGTGACACAGGTGCACAAAATCACCTGGACTCATACTGACAGGATCCTGGACTGTCGCGTTACCATGAACCAGTTCTACCCAATAACATCATTGTGATTGAAAACGACAGCATTTAAAGGGGAAACTCAGTAACTTTTTTACCTCAATAAATGCTTTTCGGAATCCCTGTGGGGCTAAACAAAGTGTTTACGGAGCGATTCAATGTCCCCCCCCCTCCCGCCGGTGCCTCTGGCCTGCGAGCAGCTAAAAACAACTTTGCCTGCGCCGACCCGAGCAGAACTTGCGACAACAGAAACCGCTGTACGGTACTCAGGTCCCCTATCTACCGAGCTGCTTCCAGCTCTGATTTGAACCAGACTACCAGCGCTAATTGGAAGAAAACATTTCTTTAGCTTCACACCACCTAAACACGGCTCCTGGCTCTCATAACCAACTCTTTGCTGGACCAGAGTGATTCACGTAGCTGCGCTGCCTGGGCGCCGGGTGAAGCATCACTGCTTCAGGCTCAATAATCACTTGTCACGTCCGCAAAAAGTAAATAAAAGTTCGTATTCTTACCTGCTACTCGCCAACACCAGAGAAAAATATAATCCACAGCATATTTACCCGCAAATCGCGGGTAAAAAGTCCCGTTTCAGAAAATACAGGACTTTGCTTTGAGCAGAGGGAGATGCTGTGCTGCTACCAACGTAGCAACGTAGCATCAACAAGCTAGTAAAAGCTTAGAAATGTATCCAGGGATCAAAATAGAGGAAAGACAGGTAGAGAAGCCGTCTGTGTGCTGTGGGGGTGTAAGGGGGGTTGAACACGACAGTGAAAGGACGCCACTAGGGGGAGTCCCGAGCTGAAGTTACTGAGTTCTGCTTTAAAGGTACAGTCCGAAGTTTCCCCCCTGAAAATAAATGTCAGACTTGTGCAAGTGAAATCCGTCTCAAACTCGCCTTTGGGCCTCTACTCGCGTGCAGTGGTGCGTTTGAACTCAACTCTCTCTCCTCCTGCCTGTAATTCGCTCTTTGTATTGTTTTGTTGTGTTCGGGACGTTTCTGGGTGGAGATTTCTGTTCATATCACCAGCCAACG